>JAVDPK010000764.1:77951-112646 GCA_034780415.1 Cichlasoma orientale | reverse complement strand
CACACACACACACACACACACACACACACACACACACACACACACACACACACACACACACACACACACACAGAGATGTTCTCTCCCCTGACCTACTATCTTTTTCAGTTCAATTCCCTTTTCCAGTATACCCTGTTTCACACTATATTGGCGCATCGCTTCTTGCTGTCCATATCATGCATGAAATAGCATCTCGGCATATTCAGCTCCACCATGTAGCGGGCCGGTTCCAGGCAGAGGTGTCTGCTGTTTATGAAGAAACACCAGCTAAAATGGAAACAGCAAATGTGCCATAAATAAGAGCTTAACTCTGGGATGTCATGTTGTCATATAAATGAAATGAGGATCCCTTAGAGTAAAGCCAAAGAAACGCCAGGACTCACTATCTTTGAGGTCATCCGTAGGCTGATGTAGAGAAAATAGGAGCATACACTTGATGTGGTTTAAAAAGATGCAGACTCTGATTATGTCACAGAAAACAATTTTTCAAATGCTGGTATGTCAGACATAATACGGATAGATCCAGGTCTACACTGACTGTAAGGCAGTTTCACAAAGCGAGGCAGTGTGTTCAGCATTTATAAACAGTAATTAAGGCTTTTTAAGTTGCTTTGATTGCTTTTGAATGTGTCTTTGTAGTGCCAAGCATCACCATAATTCCTACAAAAGCTGAGAGCCGCGGCATGTTTTCAGTGCTGCTCGTCTCCCTACAGTATCTAAATTTTGTGAAACCTGGTGGAAAGGCAGAGCGCGGACAACGACAGAAGCCTAAATAAAGGGTTAGCCTTGGTGAAAGGAATTCTTCTCTTCGTGAGCTGGTGTCGTTTCACCGAGGCTTGCATTTGTTGTAATGAAACTAAACAAAGATTTTCAGATTGAGCCTGCTTTGGTTTTGTTTTTTTGTTTCCATGCGCCCTGGTTTCTTTCCACAGCCCAAAGACAGGTTAATTGTTGACTCTCTCTATATACATATACTAATGACCTGTCTAAAATGCGTTCCCTGCTTCCTGACCTGTGTCAACTGGGACTGGCTCCAGCTCCCTATTAGGATAAGTGGGCATGGCTAATGGATGCATCTGCTCTGCATGTATTGTGTGGTTTCATTTATCAACTGCTTGATCCAATTTTTTTTTGTCCTGCAATTTCCTCCTTTTTTGTGGCCCTGACTTTCAGTGAGTCTGGATTCCAGCTGGTATGTTTTAATTCACATTTGGCTTGCAAAGAACAGGAGCTGTTTGTGGTCTGCAGCCTGCTGGCTCCCCCCTTTTTTGTCACTGTTTCGGGACACCTCTCTCCTTAGTAACAGCACCGCTTCTCTTCCTGTAGCTCTCGTCCCTCTAGTATCTGCCGCCACGCTGTCTCTCTCTCACTTTCCCTCTTGTTGGTGTTATTTTCCATTAACCCTTGTTTTTCCTTCCTTCTCTCCCTTTCCTTCACTCTTGTTTACTGGACTATCGGAGTAAATCATAATGCAGTTACAATCACAAACTCTGTGGAAATAAAGATATAATTTGAGGATTAAGGAATTTAAACCTGCTAACACATCACTTTTGGCTAATAACAGAATAACAGATAACACTGTTCACACCAAAAAAAATGTCCTCTCGATGGGCACAATTAATTTTACAGTAAAGTAATTAAAATGTGATAATCGCAGCTTGAGAAATGAATTCTGATGATGTTCAATTTAGATAATCAGTAATCTGTAACTGATTACCTGCATCATCTCAGAAGTTAAGCCTCTCATTCACGGCTTTCTGCCGTTTAGTCTCCGCTCATGTCACATGTTTCCTTTATCGCCTTTCTGTGTGTGCTCTCCGGACCGCTATCCTCCATCCATAATGACTTCCACAATGAAGTAGAATATGTGAGTGTGAATGATTGCCTATCTCCCTGTGTTAGCCCTGCGGTAGACAGGCAACCTGTTCAGAGTGTGCCCCACCTCTTGCACTATGACAGCTGGGGTAGGCTCCAATCCCCCATGAAGCTAATTGAATAAGAAGTTAAGAAAATGGATGGAAATCAGATTCATTCAACTTAGTTCCACCCCAGCAAACATGGTTGAAACCCTGACCCTCCCTGGTCAAAAGTGGTTGTGGTACGCCACCGTAAACTGAACCACAGACGGATGTCGGCATTGTTTCTTCGTAGAATAGAGGTCACGTCAGACTGTCACTTACAAAGTGAGAAATAGAGATCCAATTGTGTGTTTTAAACAACTAATATGGTTAGTACATGGTTGTGAACAGATGTCCACACAACATCTTCTCCACCTGCACAGGCTCGTATTACCGCAGCCTGCTTTTTACTTCTTCTTCTTCCTCTTCTTTTTTTTTTAAAAAAAAAAATAAACACCTTTATCTATTTACAGCTGTACATCTAAATTCTATTCGATTTATGATGAACTTTACGCATCAAACTCAAACAACAGCCCCTCTCTGTCCATGATGATAAACTCAGGAAAGCCATCACTTAAATATGATGTCAGTTAGCTCATTAAGATTAGTGGTGGGCCAGAAGCATCAAGACACGGCTTTGCTGACATGTGTATGTGTCTATATATAAAACACATACATACATTACATATACATACTTTTTTAAAAATGTACTTTTAGTCTAACCAATAAAGAAATGGGAGAAAACAATTCTTGAACACAACATTTATCCCGCCTGCCAGCTGATGCTATTTAACATCTAAATGTTTGCTGCAACTCCACAGTTTTTCCTTCTTGCCTTTTAAACCCCACCTGCACTGTTTAAGGACTACTGGCTCAAAGTGAGGCTGGTCTTTCAGGGAGAGAAGCTAAAACAGCTTGTTGAGGGGCTGCAAAACACCCAGTAACACCCAGTAAATAAAGATTATTTTTAGCTGACCTCAATAGGTCCACTTGATTTGTGAAGCTGTTTCCAATGAACTTGTCCTCACAAAACAGTGAACTGATTTATACGATCAGGTTCCTCATTCTGTGCCACTCACATAATTTCTCACTCACAGCAGTGTGTTTGTGGTCAGGTTACTGTCCCCTCTTGTATTTGCTAAACATCTAAAACTGTGGGACTGCTGGGTAAAGAGGAAGCAGTCCTAAAGAAGAGGTGGCGCGAACTCATTGGAATTAAATCATTAGTCTGGTGACGTCCTGATTTTCAAACTGTCAATAAATCGCTTTAAATGACAAAAAACTAACAGTGAATAAATCTTAGTAAAAAAAAGTCAAGCCTTTTTTTTTAATCGCATTCTTCAGCTCCATTGTTGTCATAATCCGTTACACATGAATGAACCACACCGCTGCCATGTTCCATTATTATGATAAACTTGAGCATTGCAGTTTTTATGCACCATGCTGCTGCTGTGACTTACTAAAGCTTAAATATGCATTAGTGCCCTGCTAAAAATAGTCCTCAATAAATAGACTTTTTATTCTTATTTGATTCAAGTTCCTTAAAGAGCTGCACTGTGCAGCTCTTTAAGGATATTATAACAATTCGTCACGAACAATATGATATTATTGTGATTATAACCTGTTTTCATTTCCTGTTCTGTAGCAACACCAGAGCACAAATCACTGGCAATAGTTGTGCTCATTGACGAAGACTCATTCAGACTGACGGCAGGATCTTGGCAGTCTGTCTGCAAGTTGACAGAGACGTCATGTTTCTCTTCAGCACGCTCGTCTGACTCTGTCCGGTTAATCTGTTTCTTTTGTCTTGAGTTTCTGTTAATAAAATTTGAGTGTCTCTGGGTGGCTTTTGTATTTGTCTGGCAGCTGTAGCCTCTCATGCAAACTACCATTTCCTCTGCAGGCAACATAAAATGAATCATCAACTGTTGTGATAAAGGATTTTCCCAGCCCAGCTTGACAGCTGTTTCTAAATGTGAAAGCTTCATGAATCACTGTTGTGTCATATCAGCTACACAACAGCGAAACAAAGCGCAGAAAGTGGTGGGTTATTACTTTAAGATAAGTTTACTACAGCCTGCTGTCTGTACTTCTCAGACGAGGGAGCCGACATGAGTTATTACTCCACATTGGGGGGGGGGGGGGCGCTTATCAAACACATAAATTAACACTGTCACGCACGGACGCGGGCAAACATGTGTCCACATACAGCGCTGTATATCATGTTAAGTAAAATGGAAAGCTCAGCGGGGAATGCAACTAAAACTGTGAGGCAGTGGAAAACAAGTGTCTTTTCTAATGGGACACAAAACAGAAACGTGCGAAACAGGCAATCAACTCCAACTCAGTGCTGGCGTTAACAACACGACAAGAACAATTTAGACAATTTTAAGTGCAAAATAATGAGTGAACTGAGCTGTAGAGTCAACATAAATATGTATGTTTTCAAAACAATTTAATTCACATGTCACTCAAAATTAATATATTGCAATAGTACAGATATAGCAAATGATACTGAATGCTCAGCCACACAAAGCCCCAGTTTACGCTCTTTTTTCTCTCTCTCTGTTTTCCTGCATGTGTTCTTTGTGTACACGATGCGAACTTTAACAATTCATGTGAAATTAAACAATGGAATTAAACTTAAAAAGGGTGTGTAAAACTACAGCACGATTTATTAACACACTACATGCCAAATATGGAAAACCTAACACGGGTTAGTCAAAAAGGCTGCATATAAAAGGCAGACGAGGCCATCTGTACCACCACCACTGTTCACGAAGGACGTTTCAGGCGCTTCCTTTTTTTCCGATCTTTAATTAGAGCCCAGCTGATAGAGGAGTTTTAGACTGATACCGATACCAATATTTGGTGATTTAAAAATCCAATATATCAGTTGATTTTTTTCTTTCAGACACAGAACATAAATAGAATTCCTTAATATTTTTTATGTGCAGTTATTTATGAAACCTTACTAAGATAACGGCCTACTCAACTGCCCATCTCTGATCAGATCAGCTGGCTGTTGTGCTTGTGGCGTTTCAAACACACGTTGCCAACAGTGACATATCGGTCGGACTCTTTGTTCTGAATCTCTTTCTCTCAGTAATGCCTGGACTGCTCTTAAGCAGACCTTTAGCACCCAGGTGCATTCGTGCACTCTGCATTTCAAATACTGTTCAAAGTGCGCTTAATGTATGCATTAAGCTGTTTGGATGACAGTGTCACACGAGCCAACTGACAGGAGCACACATGACAGCGTGATGACTGTATTGCACCACAAGCACATCATCATGTCACAGAGCCACACTGTAACAGCAGCGACTGTAATTACTCTGCCCCTAACTGACTCCGGCATGTGCGACTCTTACACGCTGTTAACGCTGTACATGTGATTATCAACTTAACACTCACCAAGAGGTGGAGCAGGCACAATATGTTTACGTTACTAAATTTATAACTGATACCACGCTGTTTTCCTAATCTCATCTGATGCATTTTATTCATTAAACACCTATTTTAAGTTCACATATTTAGAATGAATTATGGATATTTGGAAGAATCACCAGTAGGATTTTAAAATGTTGCATTAATTGATCAAAAAGTAGGCAATTATTTTCTGGAGTTAAGATAGAAGTTAATCAGAGTGTGTCTAGATTTAAATTCTGGTTTAAATATTACTTTGAGAAGATACCAAGGAAAAGATTTGACTCTCACACCCATTAAACAGTCCCCAAATCTTTCAACCGCTTCAAAGAGAAGAACTTCTATTGTTCACCAAGGGATAAAAATGTTTTTCTTTTTTTTTTTTTTACATCCCGCACACATCTGCCTACCTGTGGAAGGTGGGACCAAAACATAGTGTTAACAAAAAGCCAGAGTCAAGTTTTACCCTCGTCAGTCAATTTCACTTTCTGTGCCCATAATTAACAGTATTTATGCCTTCTTCTCTTCAGCTCTGTGTCTCTTATCTTCTTCCACTCTGTTGTCTCTTCTCTTCACGTCTCACTGGACTATATTAATACTCTGGCACAATTTCAGGGCGCACAGTATGAACCTGCTGACAGCTTCAACTGAACGAACCACGGTCTGCTCCCTAAAATACCATTACTAAAAGTTATCATTCTGTTTTGTCTTTTTTTTTTCACTCACCTCCACGCTTAGAAATTAGGTGCCCCAGTGATGCATAAACCTCTTCATACAGTCTGCTTCACTTTTGTGAGGCCCACAACAATGCACGAGAGATGGTGGAGTGCAAGCATGTGTGTGTGTGTGTGTGTGTGTGTGTGTGCGCGTGTATTTGCAACTATATATGAAGCCTGCAGAGCCGGGGGCCTTGCTGAGTTGACCAAATAAGACACCATGTGTTTGTCAAGGGGCGACAGATGGAGAAGGAGGAGAAGAGAGAGCGAGAGAGGGTGGAGAGAGACGGGAAGTGTACTGTATGATGGTCAGTACACACACACACACACACACACACACGAGAGCTAACCTTAAAAAGTGACAGACAGAATATGAGATCATTAAAACTCAACTGCTGTTAGCTTTTTCACACTGTACAAATGTGTGCTTCATATGTCTGTGCCTGGAACAAACTGACTCACAGCCGAGGCTGGTCAAACTTTAAACCCGTAACAACAACATGGTGCAAATATATAACTAGGCTGCCCTAAAATGGAAGTTCAAACTGTTTCCAAACACGGAACATCACATTCGTACTCTTTGTAAAGCGCTCTGCATGCCGTCTCACTGTGGAAGGACTGCAGTTTTATCACAATTGATTTAGTTAAGAAAAACATTTTTGTCGAGTACTCAGGGAGCCGTGAGCTACAAATGAATATTTTTTGTGTTTTTGTGAATTTATTAGTTGTAGCCTTTGTGTTTCAAGCATGTATGAACCTTTAACTGTGAAAAAGTCATTATCGTATAATGTGTAGCCTATGATGTTTTGACTCAGCACTGCAGAAAAACCTCAAAGTGAAATCAGTGCATGATGACTGATTCACTAATCACTGGAATCACTAAAAATTCAGCTCAGGGGGAAGAATTGGTGGTCAGTAAAGAGATATATTTTACAGAATGCAGTATACAAAATTAAAGTAACAAGGGTTGAACAGTCACTACTTTATTAGAGCTGTAGGATTTTTAAGATCAATACTGATATTTGGTGGTGTAAAAATCAGTTTCTCCAAAATATTGACCAATATTTATTTATTTTTTGACACAACAAACATAAACAGATTGTCCTAGCACTGGTAGCCATTGATTTACTCGTTAGGCTCCGACTCTGACCTAATTGGTTTGTTGTGTTTGTGGCATTTCAAGCGTATGTTGCCAACAGTTGCAAGTTGCAGAGTGCCGTCTGGTGACCAAACTATGCAACATAAACATTCCTAACATGGTTGAAGGGTGTTTTTCCAGTTTCTTCTTCAATTTTTTTTTTTTAATTTTCATTTATCTGCAGTTATAAATGGCAGTACTGATAGACTGTCAAATATCGAATATCGGCTGATAATACTGGCGTGTCCATAAATTGGTTGGGATATACACTTTATAGTACTTAACCTGTAATTACAGAGGAAAAAATAACATTTGGGAACTTGCTATTTTAGTGCCTTGTATTTTAGGATACATAGGCTGAAATATAGATGAAGTCCAGTGAGTTGTACCCAGAAATCTACACACGCTGAAGGGGAAAACACACATTAGACTTCAGTATTTCAAATGATTATTTTAGGGCTATATGTGTAGTTAGCTATTAGAAAATTAATGTAAACAAGCGTCTTTGGTTAGCTTAGCAACTTACAGACAAACTGCTATAGCTTTCACAATTATTTCACTGTAATACATACTTTAATTTATATATATTAGCCTTAAACTGATATAGGTATTTGAATATTTAGTTAGTGACAAATGTTTGTATGCGGGCTTGTTAAATGTGAAGTAAAATAGCATATTTATAGAATGCTGCAAAAATCCGGGCTTCCATGCTATATGAGCATAATGTTCATTGTACAGACTAAGACCCTACCAAATATAATAGAAGTTCATTTATACAGCACTTCTCATAGAAAGAAAGTCAATGTGCTTTACACAGAAATTTCAAATTAGCAATCAAGCTAACATGGAAATCTCGATCAGCAGGTCTTATACCGAATACCTACAGTATACAATGTTCCCAAATTCCCAAACTGTTCTCACGTTATTCCCATGCCGAGACACACAGCGTGTTGTTACAATAAGTATTTGTACACTAATACCACAAAAACATACACAGTAAATTTGGATTACTTACACTGGATGCTGTGGGCTGTGTTTTAAAGCGTTAGCAAACAAAGTGCAATGCAAACTTCTTTGTGGCAGAGTCTGCTAAAACAAACAATACTCATTAACCACGAGGTGTTTAAAGCAATAACTGGAGAAGCTTTCATTAAGTGACTGGAAAACATTAAAGTTGTCCTATTTCTGTGGGAAATAGACTGAAGCGAAGGTAATTTGTAAGAAATTGTTGTGTTATTGCTTTAATTTAAGCTTGACTGCACTAAGTGTTCTGACTTGCTAGTTTTCCTGAATTCAAATGTCATATTATGGTCCCATCCTGGTTGCAATTTAATCTCAAACTGAACATTAATGTGTGCAGCAGACATGTAGATTAGACATGATGATTCACAGATACCCATCACTGCTGTAAAGAGTGTTTTTACATTGCTGATAATGACAGGATTGGCTGCACTACGCAGCTTTGTCAGGGGGTGATTGTTGACACAAACACACACAAATGGCAGCATACTTCCCCTGGCGCCCAGCTGTGGGAAATAAGGGCGATAAACTAAAGAGGAAATAGCGATAAGTCTGTCTTTGAGTGTGCTTAAGTGTGTGCGTGTGTGTGTGTGTGCGCGCGTGTGTGTCATGTGTGAAGAAGTAGCAGCAGAACCTGTGAACAGTTCTGTGAGATTCAGAGCAGAACGAAGAGGAGAAGACATTTTCAAGGGGCCAATACGTACACACAGACACACACACTTAGACACATACACAATCATTCATACTGCAGGACGGCAGCCCAGACAGCTATTTCAAACTGCTCTCTTGTCCCCACAGCGTCCAAAGTGGCGGCTGATGGATGATCCATCATCAGGACTCTTGGTGCCTGGTCTGCAGATAGGCTGTGACACAGACAACCTAGCCAGACCGCAGACACCACCATGGCTGGATTCTGTCAGCATCAGGCAAGAAAGGAGAATTTATATGGAATTAGGCAGCAAACCTGGGCTCCATTCTCAATTACTGTCGTCCCCAAAGTGAAGGTGATCATACAGAGGCAAGAAAAATGTGAGTGTAACACTCGGAGATCGAGCAGAATCAATATCGGGGACATTACGTAATGGCTAAATGGTTGTCATACATGTAGGCAAACCTCCTTTGTGCACTGCATTTATCTGTTTCTTCATTAAAATTTGTGGCAGGATTGTTTTTTGTTTTTGTTCTTGTTTTTTTTTTTTAAGCGAGAGCCTCTAAGCAAAAAAAATATAAGAATCACTTGCTGCCTTTAGTAGAAATGGATATTTTAAATTTAGAGAATTACTCAAGATAAAGTTTTCAAGGACACCAAAGGAAACTGGAAAATTGACCCCGAACCTCAGACTCCATCATGCAGTCACACATCTCTTCATGGAAAATCACTGATTCGACATAAGTGAATCAGTAACAGCTGTGTAGAGAAACACCACCCTGCATCTGCACAGTTTATAAAAATCTGAAACTGAAGTAATGGATGGTGGTTAGGGAGGATGGAGAGGATGTGCTTCCTTCTATCCTTCTATCTATTCATTTTCTAAACCACTTATCCATTTCAGGGTCACGGGTGCTGGAGCCAAATAGCATCAAGAGAGAGGCACTGAACACCCTGCACAGGTCACCGGTCTAACATAGGGCTGAGGGGACCTCTCTCTCCAGATTATTAGAAACTGTCAGCACCACATGCCAGTTCAGGATTACAACTTGTTCTGCCGGGACCAAGTGCGTCCCTATATGTCCTCCCTACTCCAGCTGAAACACACAGGAGCCTCCAGCCTCTGCTGCTCACTGAGACAGAGAAGCTGCAGAAGAAATCGAGAGAAGCGAGTACAAAACAAACCGTGACGGGGTGCATAAAGAAAATACAATCCCAAACTGAAAAGAATACATTAAGAAAAAGTATAAAAACATGTGAGGAAATGAGACTGAGGAAAGAAATCAGAAACACACTGCAAATAAGAAGATAAATGAGCAGGGGGCAGACAGAAAATGCAAGTGAGAGGACACAGTCGGAAGAGAGAAATAGGATGAGTGATGCAGGGCTATGCTGAATAAGAGATATATCCGTCTCTTTTGTGAGCTCTGATTACAGTGTCAAATCACAGGCAGTCCTTTGTTAATCACCAAGCGCACTGGCCTTGACTAGCTCTCTGCTCTGTGCTGTCATTTCACTGCGACAGAAATGTCATCAGACAATTATTTTCACACACTCGGGGCTATTTGAAGCGCGATTGTTTATCTCCGCTTGTGATGTGCCTGTAATTTGGCTTTGGGTGAAATTTTCTTTCTCTTTCTTCCTCTTGCATACACACACAAAGTATGTGCATTTTTGAAACCTAATCGCTGGAATGACTGCAAATGGATTTCTGATAGGTGTGAAAACATAAGCGGGCAAATGCAACAGTTTTGGAAATACTGAATCACGTGACACAACAGCAAAACTGAGCGCCTTTATTTTAATTACGCTCTCTTGTTCTCTGTTCAGCTCCACTATAAAGCGCCGCTCAGTTGGGTTTTCTGGAACTCTTTTATCCCTTTGTTCCTCTCTGTTTCCTCTGGGACCATAATGTCATGCGTAACATCAGAGAGGTAAATCAATTTCCTGCTTTCTCAGTTTGCTTGGTTGAGTAGGATATCGGCTGGCAGCCGGTTGCCCCAACAGATACACACAAATACACATTTATATGTTTAAATATGCACCTTAGGAAAGACACATAGAAGGAGCACAAAAGGAAGAACTCATCAAGAAAGAAAAGTGAGGGAAAAACAAATACAGTCAGGAACAATATGTAATGTTGTTTGTCATTGTATTCTGCACTTGTACTAAATGTGACGCTCGCAGTGGAGATCTTCTGTATTCCCTTTCTGGCAGAAGCAGTAAATCCACAAACACAGTAGCTGATAACGTATGATGAATCCCTCTAAAAGGAAACGCAACACTCAGGGTAATCTGTGCTTGTTCCCACCTTCAATCGCTTTCAGTTTATGACTGTCATCTTTCTTCTGAACTGTTTCCTTTCATTATCTGAAGTATCAGAAACTTTTGTTGGAATCTTGCCTGTTTTTTTCTGCTCCATTATACTTCCACTTTCTGTAACCTATACTCCTTCTCCCTCATCCTACAGTACTAAAGAGCGAACCCCAACAATCAGACAATACCATGTGAGAAGCATTTAGAGACAGTGGGAAGGAAGAACTCCCTTTTAACAGGAAGAGACCTCCAGTGAAACCAGACTGAGGGAGGGGCAGCCATCTGTGGCAAAGTAAAAGAAAGGAGAATATAGGAGGGCATAGATAGACCAAAGCACAAATGCACTTGTGCTTTTTTTTTTTTTTTTTTTTTTGAAGGGGGGGGGGGGTGCTCAGTACATTATGGGATGTCTCCCAGCAGTCTGAACCTATAGATGTGGCTCAGGGTCACCTGATCCAGCCCTAATTGTAAGCTTCATCAGAAAAGAAAGTTTAAAGCCCAATCTTAAAAGTAAGGAGTGTGGCAAACACACAGATACGTGCTAATTATTGCTAAGTAACGTGCCAATAAAATACCAGAAAACAGCAGCACAGACTTCTTGGTTAGACTTTTAATACAATTAACTGCATAAGAACCATATAATTTATCAGATAATGCAATTATAATTGCTCCAAAAGGCACCAAGACCACAAACACATTCAATAGATCCAGGTCAGTGACTCCAATTAGCTGAGGCGAAGCCCGGCAGCTCGCTGCCAGCTAAAGCCATCTGCGTCACCATCAGCCTGTCAGTTAAAGTGGCCACCCGTTATCATCCATAACTTGAAGCCTTATTACAATAAACAGGTGAATTACAGGTAGGTCCATAAGTTATTGGACAAAGACACAATTTTTGTAGCTTTGCATCTGTACAGCACCACAGTGGATTTTAAATCAAATGATCGAGCTGTGACTGAAGCGCAGACCTTCAGCTTTAACTTCGGTGGAGAGATTATGTTTTTGGTAGTGTTTGTCTGTTTGTCAGTTAGCAGGATGACTCGGAAAATTATGGATGGATTTAGAAAAAAAATTCTTGTTGACAAGATGGTACAAGAAATTAATTGGTAAACTTTGGTAGTCTGGTCAAAGGTCAAAGGTCACTAACAATTTAACATTTTAAAAATCCCTATTTCAAAATGTTTTGAACCAAAATTCATAAAAATTTCCTTAGGCACCCAAGAACATACAATGTCATTTTCAAAGTCAGAGGTCAAAGGTCACCAAAATTTTTCTAAAATTAAAAAAAAAAAATCTAAATCATATTTCTGAATTTCTCCTCTATCACGATGCAGTGTTGTAGTTAGGTATAAACAATTGCTGTTGATAATTCATTGTCTTTTTTATGCAATATGCAATATATACAGTACACCTCTTTAGAGGCTTGTTTGTTCCTTTTCCCTGCAAAAGTCATATTTAGGGTGGCACTTATTTATACAGGTAGTTCCACTGAGACTCTGTGTCTCATTTGAAAGACAGATCTGTTTCAAGAAACATAATACATTTTCAACAATAAAAATAAATTTCCAACTACTGCACATTGGTGACAATGGTTAGGACCGCTGCCTCACAGCAAGAAGGTTCTGGGTATGAACCACAGTCTGACTGGGGGCCATTCTGTGTGGCGTCTGCATGTTCTCCCAGTCCAAAGACATGCATGTTAGGTTAAATGGTGATTCTAAATTGCCCTTAGGTGTGAATATGAGTGGGAATGATTGTCTGGCTCTCTGTGTTCTGTGGCTCATGATAGACTGCCAGCCTGTCCAGGGTGTGTCCCACATTTTACCCTATGACAGCTGGGGTAAAATCCCGATCCCCAATGACCCTGAACTGGCTAAGCAGAAGCAAATGTACGGATTCTGTGTCTGTGCTTTGTTTTTTTTTTGGTTATTTATCAAACTGATTCTGCTTTTCCTTAGTGAAACAAACTGCTTTGCATGCAGTATCACTGACCATAGCATTTGTCAATAAAGGCTCAATCGACTGACGTTTTACTGTAGCTGCAAATGAAAAGCCTGCTTTTATCTTCCTCTGGCTTACATTAAAAACTATTGTTTCAAAATTATTATTATTATTACCATGTGAGAATAGCAAGCTGGATAGATCTAGCATAGTAACAAAAGAGGGTAAGACTTAATCAACCTTTTTAATGGTCTCAGGTCTGTCATCTGTTTGTTTTTAATTTTTCTATCAGTCATATTTTACAAATAGCTGTCACTTGGTGTATGCGATGTGATTTTGTAGTGACCTGAGGTAAATTGCAAAGATCTATCAACACAAGTCATTATCATTTCAGCTGCTGGCAACAACATATGGGCCAAACAAGCAAAGATAAGCTGAGGGAATCAGCAGGTTGCCCATAAGGAGGTGAATTATTTCTTTGAAAGACAATTGCATTTGAGCTCAGCTCTGACAGAGCCAGACAGGATCTCGCTCCCTGCCTCTGACGTATATACAAAATGGACACGCTTAAGGGGAAATTGGGTTGGCATGTTTGAATAAGAGCTGATGCCTCTGTGAAGGGCATTTTAAAGGAGAACATAACCTCTCCTGTTTTGTGATAGAAACGAGAGCTCCCGGGGGGAATCCGCAGAAGCAAAGGGAGAATATGCAAACTTCACACTGAGCCTCCATGATGAGTCACTGAGACTCACCCAGATTAAGAGACGGTCTGACACTGAGAAATAAACATTTAATAGTTTCGCCAAATCCTCCAAAAAAGCTTCTGAATCACAGGAACATCGGTGGCCAAGTGCTGAACCATCTGTCAAGAGCTCTCATATGGACGCTTGCGGATAAACTCACAGGGGCAGAAAGAAGCAACTGACACATGCAGTTTCTCACAAGCAAACTTTTATCCACAGAGGTCAAACTTTATGAGCGAGAGAGAGAGAGAGAGAGAGAGAGAGAGAGAGAGAGAGAGAGAGAGAGAGAGAGAGGAAAAAATAGCTCTTTCACGACCCCCTGCTCCCTCATTTTGCCCTCTGTGTTATTTTTGCTCTCTCTTTTTTCACTGTTCACAGCTCATTGTTCCCAAGAGAGAAGCTATCTTGTTTTTCTGTTCCTCCATCCTTCAGTTCTTATTATTTTTCTCTTCAGTCTTTACTCTTTCTCTCTTTTTTAGATGTTAAGAGCCTCTCCTGCGTGCAGGGTGGACAGCTGTGCCGGGAAGGAAGGAAGGGAGAAAGGAAGGAAGGTCGAACTTTCTACTCTCCTTTCTATTTGTTCGGTCTCAGGAAGGATCTGTCTCCCCTGCTCTATTATTGTCTCCTTGCTCTCGTCTATCGCCCTTGATCCATCTTTCACTCCTCCAGACAACCCAAAGTCTATCTCCGTCCCTTCACTTACTCTCTTTTTCATTTTCTATCCTTGCCGCAGCATCACCCTCCTTGCTTTGAAAGGCTGAGGAGATGGGCTGTAATTTGCCTCTATGTAGGTCTTAAGTGTTTGTGTACAGACACAATCCTAAAAAAAATCCTTCTCAGTTTGTTTCTAATGGCAACACTGCCAGGCAAAGACTCCTGGAGACACAACAGAGAGAGAGAGGAAAGAGAGTACACAACACACGCTAACACATATGACTTAAAAATGTGCACATATTGTTGGAAGCTGTGATTCCTCAAAAAGAGTATATTATTACCACAAGTTCAAATTCTTTGGTTTATATTATCCATAAATATGATTATCATAATAAGTTATCGACCTCTCATTTAGTTTAGTAAAGAGGACCTAATGCGTTCTCCATATTGTTATTGAACCAGAGTACCTTTGCTCCAGGGTGTACAACTCCTCTTAGCCAATGACAGCTCCTGCACCCTACGACCCCAAACTGGATAAGCAGTTGGGAAAATGAAAGGATGGATTTATAGAGTACTTTTGCCTAATTAATAGTTAGGTTATTATCGTTAACAAAAACTAACCTATGGCACAACATAGAAGAGCCACCTCGACAGGACAAGACTCAGCTGTACATCTGCATCTAAAGGTCAAAGGGCACTCTTTCGAGGATGCCAACATTCACATTTTGGACCAGGAAGACAGATGGTTTGAAAGAGGAGTTAAAGAAGCCATCAATGTCCACTGTGAACAACCGTTGCTGAACAGAGGAGTTGGATTATGGCACCAACTTTCCCCAGTCTACAATGCTGTCCTGAGCTCCCTCTCCAGGTGCCTCAACCCCCATTCACACCTTTCTTCAGGTGACCTCAGTAGGTCACTTGATATAGTGGGGTGAAGTCCCAAATTGGTTTCACCGGAAACCACTGATTGTAATGACACATGAACAATAGTGGGTCACAACCACCTCCAGGAGACACCATAACTGGGGTATAAATACCACCAGAAACTATCATGTCCTGGATGACTGAGAACCTCCACAAACACCATTTTGTGTCTGTTGCACTTTGCAACAGCAGAAATGACAATAAAGAATCTTGAAGAATCTTGAAATGAGGCCTGTTGGGGACTAATTTCAGAGGATTAATACAGATCGGTGGAGGGTTATCTAACGCAGCAGGATGATATCTGGCAGACTGCGCTTTTATGGCAATGAGGAAAACGTAAAGTTTTTGGGTCTAAAGCATAGAAACAGATTATTTTATAGTACAATCAATTAAAATCAAATGAGTTGTTACTTTTAGTTTTCTTATGGAATTCATTAACAATATTACATCTACACAATATCACCAGACTTATCTTTTGAGGATTGATTTCCCTTTTTTTAATGAAGTATACCCCCGTAGTTTATATACTGTACAGTAGCTATAACCCAAAATAACATAAAACAGTAATAATTTTAACCCCTTTCATGTGATGAATAATTACGTCTTGGAATTGAAGAAGAAAAAAAAATGCCCATGCACAAAGTTGTCAGGTGTGCATCTGTATCAGGACTGACTCAGATGTAACTGTAGGGTCAGTTTGGAAGTTTGCTGAATCAATCTCTGTTTATCTTTATCCTCAAAGAGAGTCAGTGAGGGCAGTAGTTATGAAGACATTCTCAGAACAGGACCAGGTATATCCTTTGATCCTCTCACCTCCTACCCGTCTCACCTCCTACATCCCCATTGGATGCGAATGTGCATGTGCGTGGGCAGATGTATGCGGAAGAAAAGTGTGTGTGTGTGTGTGTGTGTGTGTGTGTGTGCGCTGTTTACCCGCCCAGGGAGCCCTTATGCCTCTAAATAGGTGAGGGTCTACTTTTATGAGCCCTTAACAGCCCGCACTCAGGCCAGATGGTGTGCTATCAGCTACTTTGTGTGTGTGAGTGTACATGTAGTATCAGGGAGAAGGCAAGGAGTAAATATTTGTCAAAAGCAAAGAGGCAGCTGGCTATCTGGGGGGACTTTAGAGTAACAAAACTGTCCCTTTAACAAGCAGCAAGAGCACATGCGGAGACAAATCATTTCAGAGACAGCGAGAGAGAAAGGAGAAAAACAAGTTAACAGTAATTTGTTTTCTCTGCTTATTTGTTAATAATGAAAGGAAAAGCTTTCTAAGTAAAGCCTTCAGGACAGAGTTTCATTTGCTGTCAGCTATTTAAGAAAGTAAAACAAAGCACACAAAAAGCAAACAGAAACAAGTTGGTTAAGTTTAGTCTCTGTGCACTTATGGTTAGTGTATGTAAATATGTTATAATATAACCAGCATATTGGTAATAACAATAGTTCACATGACTATATATGTTATTCAGGTGTTTCATGCATTTCACCAAAATCCGCACACATTTGAGCATTTTTCAGCAATCTTAGATTATCAGTAAAACCTGGAACTTAACAGCAGACAGGAAAAAAAAAATCTAGCAATCAGCTGGTAAACATAGTGGAGGGTGATGTAACAGAGCCAGAGAGAGGGGGCAGGTATTTCTGTTGCTGGTGACCAAAAACAGAACTTAAAGGGGAGTGAATGCTCGACTTCCATTGCCCCAGTAACCAGAAACAGAACATCTGACGAACGCTGACTTGGTGATTCAGTGATCGTCTCAGAGGTGCAGTCTAATGTTGACCTGTTTAAGAATAATACTACTCCACAGTGATATGATTGTCTTTTGAAGAAGCCTACTCTACTCCCCTCCCTGCTGCTGTAGGTAAGAGAAGCTAACACATCATCTTTCCATATGTTGTTTACGTTGTTCGTTACATACTGTATGTTTCCAAATGTGTGTGTGTACCGTTTCTCACTAATACCTCCTTAAGCCATGTGTAAGACAGCAGGCAAATGTGATGAAGTGCTTATTTTAGCAAATGAAGTGTAAATATAAAGAAACTAGAGCATGAGAAAAATCAGTAAAATAGGATACTGAGTCAAAACAAAAAGGATTTTTCAGTCCCATACTGCAGTCAGTACACTTGATAAAGTTTTTTTTTTTTGGCACTTGAAAAAAATACAAGCATGGCAATAAGTAATCACCATAAATAATCAAATCATAAAATGTAATAATAGCAAGCAAATGCATGAATGAAAGGAAACTTCCCTGCAGACGGACCGAGGACCCACGTGCACTGAGGCCACTATAGGTGATCGCTTGCATTACAAGTCACAGCATCTTTCTGCTAGTTATACTGTGATGTACTTGGCGAGGAAGTCTGGCCACAAGGCGAGACAACCGAGGTTCGTCACCATGGTAATGAGCCATGCTGGACCATCAGTGGATCATCAGTTCTTGCTGCCATGGAAACAGCCATGGCTCCCTATAGGCTGCTGAAGACAATATGGCTGTGGTTTTGTCTTGCAGTGGGTACAGATACGACTCTTCTGGGTTTCATGTGTATATCAGGATAAATTTAATTGGAGGATGCTCTCATGCAGAATTGTGGCTTTTAAAAAAAAAGACAGGTGGAGAGTAACATAATAAATTTATAAGTGCAAATACTTAGGCAAAAGCAAACTAAAACATGGCTTCACAAGACAAAAGACAAATAAATAAATGAATAAAAAAAGCTTCCAGTTCACTAAGCATGACTACTGTGGTTTAGTGTGTATCTCTTCTGTTGCTTTAACTACATAATATTACATAAAAAAGAGTCTTCACAGCCAATAATTGATTCTTATGTCATTCCCAGTAGCACTTTCAACAGGTCTACATGATAACAGGTGGGACAGCTCTCTGCACTGATCTAGTGAGGGTGACAATAGAGAAACTGTTCCACCCAGTGGGTCTTTTACTTCACTTCAGCTGGTTTCATTGCAGTGCACTGATTTATTTATTTATTTATTTATTTTGGTTGTTGCTGTAGGAGTCAGTTTGCGAAAAACGCATGGACTCAGCTCCCTCTTGTGGCGGCAGCGGAGAATGACATATGTGCTTACACGCACAAAGAGAAAGTACTGCGAGGATGTCAAGGTCTCTAAATAGGTGAGTATATTTAAGATGAGAGACCACTACAAAGACTTTAACATCTAAATCAAAGAAAAGGTCATTTAAGTGATTTTAATAGGTGTTGTTACATTTAGCCGTAATGTCAAAGTTAACCATTATTTTCATTAGAAAACAATTATTTACTATGGCGTAACTTCACTGGAATTAGAGGTGTGAGATGAGAGGAAGTGCGACATCCTTTGCTGAGCACACGAGGATGGGTGGAGTCCTACCACTTCCCACATCACACTGCTAGTAATGCACCCGCAACTGTGTGGTTGCTTTCTAAACCCTTTTTTCACACGCTCTGCGAGAGGCAGCGGGAAACAAAACACACAGGCAAGGCCTGAAGTCGCATTGCTTAAAGAAGTGAACTGAAACTGAACCACCTGTTCCTGCTTGTGTGTCTGTGTAACTGTGGTTATATTGAATCCTGGTTCCCAAATTAACCCCCGCTGAAGGTCACAGTCACTGCGGGCAGTTTGTGCATTAGATATTAACTGAGTGAACTTCTGTCCTCCATTGCAGCTCCTCGCTTTTTTCCCCCTCTGTCGGTGATTGCAGGCTTATATTAAATTACGTGGCAGACTGTATCTGTGTACACTGCATCAAGCACTTCCAATAAGCAAAACACAATAAAGCTGACAGCTCATTAAGGCTGCATACAGCCTTCCTGTGACTAATCACTGCTTCTTCTCCTTGTGCTGTAGAGCAAAGCCTCAAGCTTTAATAAGCCATCACCTAAAGTAAATATAATACCAGCAGACATTCAGTCTCCTGTTTGTTCGGTGGTCACAACTCGCCACCGTTCCCCGCAATATAGAACGTACACTAAGAGAGAGATTAAATGCCAGGCTCCAGAAATAGCAGCGGCCCATTTGCTCTTTTCCATGATGCTGGCAACCAGATAACATTTACACCTGGCCCCAAAAACTAGGCTAGACAATGATAAGAGAGGGGAGTATTTTTTTTTTTAAGTTCTTTTTAAAAAGAAGAAGACACCTCCTCTTATCATGTCCACTTTCACATTTCCTCTTCTCTCTTGAGCCTGTCAGCCTTATTTCTGCCACTCACCCTGCTTCTCAGTCTGCACAATAATCCAGGCGGACGATGATGTAAACACCTTTTATAGTCGGAAAAGCAAAAAAATAACTTAAAATAAATGTACAAGCTCAGGCGCTGATGAAGTCTA
The DNA here is from genome assembly GCA_034780415.1 of Cichlasoma orientale. NCBI lineage: Eukaryota > Metazoa > Chordata > Actinopteri > Cichliformes > Cichlidae > Cichlasoma > Cichlasoma orientale. The sequence goes on along the minus strand of JAVDPK010000764.1, from coordinate 92,898 downwards.
GTTACAGCCTTGGAGAACACCGCAGCTCTATCTGCATCACATCCAAAATAAGCCATACATTCGAGCGGGGTCGGATTTAAGCAGCTGCTCCACTTAAACAGAGCAGAGAATGAATGGAAATGATATATAACAATGTATAATTAGCAGCGAGCGGCTGTAGCCCCTGTGCAAAGACACATGCACGCATGCTAACAGCAGTATTATCAAGAAGCCAAGCAGACAGCTGGCTGTGACAATAAAGCAATCTGTGGTTAACCATGTTAAACAAGATATCCACGTAATTTGTTTTGGTTTACTGCACCGTGGAAACATTCTCCTGTTGCGGGAAAAGAAAGGAGAAAGCTGGGAGCTGTGACTGTGACACAGAGCCTCACTAACAGAAACAGAAGGATCAATCCTTTAGACTGATTTCACATCCTGTGTATCCACCTCACAGACACACACACACACATACACACACACACACCAAAGCAATCATGCGATCTGTATCAAACAATGTGATGAGCAGCTCTATGACGGGAGCATCAAATATCCTGGAGTGACACTGTTTTATTGCAGTCTGCTCCAGTACACTCTGATCTGTCCTGCTTTTACTCCCTTTCTCTTCACTCTAGATTCGCTGCCCCTCACACTACTTTACTTCACCACATGTGAAGTTGGAGTACGTTCCTTTCACATCCTGCTATAGTATAGGGACGCATGTTTTTACTGGGTCAGCAGAGTACTCACAGCCCCTTCAGGTTAAAAAAAAAAAATCCATGCAATAATATCAATGTAGGAATCATAGGAATCAAATCACAACTCCACTTTTCAGAGTTTAATAACTTCTCAGGTGGGGAAGAAACTACTCTGCTGGTTTCATGAAACAAAGTGGGAGGTAATATAGGAAAAAAAATATCAGATTTAATAATGTAATAAGGAAAAATATACACACTAGATAAAAAGCCTGCAGTTACTCACCACAGCTTGCGCGGCATCGTCACACAATATTAAGAAGCTGATCAGGTGCAACCTTGCCCCCTTCCGTCCTTTCTCTCCTCTTTTATCCCTGTTTGTCCACTTGTGCTATTCACTCACCCTCAGCACCACTTAAAGACAAAACAGATGCATGTGTTTGCTCACATGCACGCACGCACGCACACACACACACACACGCACGCACACACACGTGCACGGGCTTGATTATGCAGTTATTAATGAGGTGACGGCTGTCCGGTGAAGGAGGAGAGATCTCTTTGTAGCAGCCGTGAGCAAAGAAGAGGCGGAGGGAGACCGGGATTAATGGCAGAGGAGAGATGAGACACGGGGAGAAAGGGTTGGAGCAACAGAGGAATAAACAGCACACTCAGAACCAAGGGCAGACATGACAGAAAGGGGAGAGGAGAACAAAATAAAACCCTCACACCTGCTGCCCTGCAGCTGCAAACTTTGAAGTGTGCACTCCAGCTGATGTTTTTGCTCTTTTGGCCTTGCACGTTCTCTCGTTTCCTTTCCTGTTCCCTTGTGGCTTCACTCTCCTGTGTGTTGCTCTATGTACTTTTTTTCATTGCAGAAATTTAGCCGACCAATGAATCAGGAATATGACCAATGTCCTGAGTATGAAGCGTGGATTTCAGAAAGATGCTGCTTGCATTCAGTAGATTAACCCAGCTGTCACGGTGCAAAAGGCACCCTAACCCTTTTGCCCCATGGCAGCTGCGATAGGCTCCACCCACAACCAGAATTGAATAAGTGGCAGAAAATGGATGGATAGATACTGGCAATTCTCACATTTCCTGTGACCCATAACCATATGATTCTCCATGACTACAAGAGTAATGAACTCACCTGTATCTATTCATCTAGCCCTCCTTCCTTATCCACAAATCACTGACATACTGTAAGATATGAACATAAATGTCTTTTGCACTCCATAGCCTGTCTTCTCCTTTATTTCCAACCCCATAGTTCCTGCCTCTGCACTGTTTTCTTGCATCTAATGCTTGGATCAAACGCACACAAGCACACACACACGCACTTACACACAGGTCGGCGTTATTCATCGCTCGGGCAGAGCAGGAGCTCCAGCAGAAGTCACGACTCGCTCATTTATATTCAGACCCACTACAGAGTAGATGATCTAATGACACCTGGCCATGCAGGAGACACTGAAAGTGTGTTTGTGTGCACATCTGTTTGCATGCATGAAAACAGATAAAAGGCGAATCCCCCTTTACATGTTACACACTAACCTGATTTAATTTTTCTACATAGACTACAATTATAGCAGTTTCTGGGCATGCTCTAAGTTATTATAGTTTGCAGTAAGTACGCAGCGGTTCAAGTACTGTGCATGCAAACCTTTTACGCCCTCATGCAACATCTTGATACCTCAAACTATTCTTGACCCTCTTATTCTGTAGAAATTCAAGGCAATCACTTGAGTTCAACAACATTAAAACAAACTCTCCACATGAACACAGACCCTGTAAAACAGTAAAGCATGCTTGGAAAAATCTCTTTTCATACATTTAGTCTGTAATCTGATTTAAAACAAGAAACAACATGACTGCTTGTTTCTAACGCAAATGAACTTGTTTCAGGTATTTTGTCAAATCAAGATCATTGGTCCTCGATTCTGCTCGATCTGCAGGCTTTGTTCATTTTTTGTTTAAAGACACAGAATCAATTCTTGTGGGTCTCGGAAAGAAGCCGACCTCTCTTGTCATAATACGGAGGTTTATTTTTCTTGTCAGATGACACGTGTAGTCTTGACACTCAACAAACTGATCACCATCCAGACTAACAAAAGTCATGCCTGCATGTAAAAATCTGTTCAGCTCTCTAAAACAATCCATTTGGCACGTTTAAATAGATGGCACCATCGCGGCAACTACGGACAGCGAGGCAGACGGGTTAAAAAGCGGGAGATGAACACAGTAGGTTTAAATCAGGGGTCTCAAACTCGCGTCCCGCGGGCCGCATCCGGCCACGCCCCCTACTTCCGGTCCGCGATCTGATGTAAAAATATAGGACTATCTGGCCCTTTAAGTTACTTTTTTGACATTTCACTTTCCCCTCCAATTAAGAGGAGTTAGCGAAATGTCAAAAAGGACCTTAAAGGGCCAAATAGTCCTATATTTTGACATCAAATCGCGGACCGGAAGTAGGGGGCGTGGCCGGATGCAGCCCGCGGGACGCGAGTTTGAGACCCCTGGTTTAAATAGAGAATTTTTTTTATAAGATTGGGTGAGAAAAGTAGAGGAGTATTCACACACACAAAAGCCCTTCACTTCTCATCACTACGGCAACCTCCTTTCGCGAGGCTTGCTGGCTTCTCACACGTAATATCCTCAGATTGGAACATGAAGGAGCTACACAACTGTGCAAGTGACACAACTGCGCAAGTGACGCAACTGTGGAAGTGACACAACTGCGCAAGTGACATTCGCATGAGCGCTCAGCACCAGCCCAGAATGAGTTACGGTAAACGCAGCAGCAGTCATCCTACACCTCAAAAGATCGCTGCACTGTGTAATTTCCACGTCGCCGGATTGTTTCTCTAAACTTGCAAAGTCACTGCACAAATTTAAATCCACGTCAGTCAGCATCAGTCGTCGCCTTCCAGCGCTGTGAAACATAAATGAAAATAATAACTGCTTGTTGAACGCTGTCAGCTCTTGTTAATAAAATTTAGGCATCCAGTCTAAGACCGAACAATGCCATCTAGCCAGTCAGCCAAACAAAAACAAAGCAAGTGGTCAGACAGCTGCAGCTACGATGGGTACTTATTAGAGAAAAATAAGGGTCTGTTATGGTGCATGCAACCAGATTTCATGCAGCCACTGAGAATTAGACCTCCATACGGACCAAAACAAACCAAATCCAGACAGAAAACATTTCAGTCCTCGTGGACTTTGGGGGCGTTCAGCAAGCCAAGGATTTCTTGTTGTGATGGCAGCAGCCACTGAATTACCATGCTGCTTGCTAACAGTCTGATGCACGGTGGTTCTTCATAGTATCATCCTTCAGCTGTAGGCTTGAACAATCTCAAAAACACTCAATACAATGTTAATGTCAGCTTACGGGCTTTTATATGAACCTAACAAAACTAGTCTCTATAATCCCTTTAATAATTCTGGGATGTGGCAAAGTGGCTTAAATATCTGCATTTCTAGTGCGCCAGACCTATAATTAGTTATTATCAGGCCGCACAGTCCAAACAAACCTTACCCTAATGGAAAAACCCAGGGCACGCTGCTTAAGCCAGCACGTAGTATTCATAAACCGCATTCATACCTGCGAGCCACGGCACAACCACAGAATTTACATATGACAAATGATCTCCACTGGAGCAGGAGTGTCTAGCTCAAGTACGTGGCGGTACAAGTATTTGAGCGAGTATTTGACACTTCCTCCTTGTACAGGTATTACCTGCCAACAGGTACATGCTGGCAGTAAAGAGACAGTAAATGAGAGTGAATGAAAGTGAAGAAAAAAAGAAATGAATATAGATAATCCGTCACTTGGACCGGGAGTTGGAGATTTGTTTCGAGTGCAACGTGAGAAAGAGGTGTGTGTTGATATCGAGACGTGTGAAAAAATCCATAGCTCTACGGTGAGCTGACTCCTGAGATTTTTAATCAGAATCCATCAGTGTGATGGAAAATAGGATTATCTTAATTTAAGCTTTCAGAGGGTTTTTGGCTCAGGCGTGTTTACACAAAATACGGCTTTGTCCTTGACTAACAAAAGTTTGAAATATTAGATGGTAACTGTGGTAATGTGACGAAAATTACCAGCCAGAATCTTTCAGAGTGCCTGTGAAAACTACAGAAGTAACAGAACTTACCACAGAAGCCCAGGCCCTGTGCTGCATGTCATTCTCTCTCTAAAGATTCAAAAATAATACACAAAAAAACAAAAAAAGAACAAAAACACTTACCGTGCTTTCAGCGCTGACAGAGTGGGCTTGTCAATCCTGGAAATGAAGCAAGAGAAGGCAGACACACACACACACACAGAGGGAAAATATTATTGATCATGCCTGATATCAATAGCTCCAAGCAGCAATTCAGTTCTTTATTCTAATTACTCCTAATTTACAATAATAAGGACATAAACACAGGAAGATGTGCAGATAAAGATGGTAAGGAGTGAGATTAATGTCTCCACGGGGTCCGTGTGCTTCTGTGCCTTAAAAAAAAAAACAGGTCATTAAAAATGTGCTTGCTTCTGTTTGCATTAATAGATGCAGCAGTGTCAGTGTAAACCACTGGCAGAGAGCAGAGCTTATTTTATGACAGACAGTTCATTTAACAAAGTCGCCTCTCCATAAGCTGCTCAGACCCTTTATGAGACGACTCAGTGCTTCACTACATACTGGCCATACTATACATGAGAAATCAGGTGTTCAATATTCACAAAATTTCCATTTTGTTTCTGCTGTTCTGATATTAGTTCTTTAATCCCATCTACATGGAGGCTAAACCAAGCAGAACAGTGTCTATTTTACAAAAACACTGCATATATTCTCATCTGCAAATGCATGCGTTACCACAATGTGCACAATACCCAGCCTGAAAATTTGAAACATCATTTGAATGTTTTCCACTCGATTTGAATGATATCAATGACAGTCAACACAGATCAGAGATAAATAAGGTTCTGTGACGTTACATGCTCACGCAACACACCAAATATTCAAATGTCAGAACAAAAAGTTTCCATTTAGCTACAGTTAGTTCAATATCTACCTACAATAACTATATTTTATGATACATTTTGCATAACTCTCTTCGATGCATTTTAAATTGATCTCCGTTAAGAATTAGAGTACAACAGAAAAAAGACCCCACCATTTGCTGCTCTGATGCCGCTGCAGCACTTTACTGCCACAAACACATTGAATCCCGCACTGCGCATGCTATGATAAATGAGTTAGCCTCGGTCACATTGTAATAGAGCAGCAGCCTGTGCACTTATAGAACTGGAGCTGAAACATACACCATCCACGTTATGTGGATGAATAACCCACTATATCATACAATCTATTTACTCTCACAGTTTAGAGCTAAGAGAAATAATACCATTGACTGTGTGGGTATGTTAAAAGACTTTATGGGGCCAAAATCTCACCCGCTCAAAAAACAGTAACGCCACTATATACGATCCCAAGCCACTTTATTAGGTACACCTTTCTAGCACTGGGTCAGACCTCCTTTTTCGTGGCATTCCTTCAACAAGATGCTGGAAACATTCCTCAAAGAGTTTGATCCACGTTGACATGATAGCGTCACACGGGATTGAGATCTGGTGACTGCAGAGGCCATTTGAGTACAGTGAACTCATAAAGGAACTGGATGTGGTCAGCATCAATACTCAGGTAGGCCGTGGCGTTGATACTGAAGTGTGCCAAGAAAATATCGCCCACACCATCACACCACCACCAGCAGCAGCAGCAGCAGCCTGAGCTGTTGATACAAGCCAGCATGGAGTCATTCTTTCATGTTGTTTAGGCCAAAGTTTGACCCTACCGTCCACAGAAAGAAATCAAGACTCATCAGACCTGATGGCAATGTTTTTCCAATTTTCTACTGTCCAGTTTTGGTGAGTGCATGAATTGTAGCCTCAGTTTCCTGGTCTTAGCTGAGTAGTCTTCTGCATACATGTACCTAATAAAGTAAGCGCGATGCCAGTTTGCATCTAGATGCTGCTACATTTAAGCTCATATCCAAAATGAAGAGGCTTCACCTTTATGGAAGCACCAGCGTGTAAAAATTCAAGATGATTATATGCTGGTGTTCCTTGTTCATAGCTGTCAATGCACAAGAATTTCACAGGATGTCACAAGCTCAGCATTCATCATCACACCAGAGAGGTGCATGTTCCTGCCACACCCTCCCTGATCTGGGCAGCATAAAAAACACAATCCTGTAAATTTCTAACAAAAGATGGGAAATATAATCCGCCTTGACATGTCCTTTAATCTCAAATTCAGCTTTCAAAAGAAGACAATCCAAGAAATAATTCCATGCACTTTAACACAATTTCTTATAAGAATTTTGTGAGTCATACCTTATCATGCCATATTCATCTTGCACTAAGCCTGTGGATGATTAACGTTTAGTCTTCAGTCACAGGGGATTCAAACGTGCCGAACCTGCACAGCGTGCTTGAATTGTGCTTGGACTCATAACCCATTATGAGTCAAATCTAAAGCAACAATTGTTAACTTTTAGTCATTTTTGACCAATCACCTTTGACTGCACCCTCCCAGTGAATTTTCTCACACATCCTGGAAGCTGTAAACAGCGATCTCTAGTAAAAACCAAACTGGTGCAGCACTCTTTTTAAGAAATGCTTGTTTTTTTTTTTTGTTGTTTCTGCAAAACACAACATACTGCATGCAAAGCCGCTGCTGCTGCTGCTCCTCCTCAGCTCTGTCTGTCAGAGGCTATTTCAGTCTGTCTGGCCTGTGCTGCATCAGCCCAGCTGGGAAGGCTAAGAGCTCTGAAGATGTGCTTCAGTGTCAGAATGACTAGCAGCAAGGGAGCCAGCACAAAAACACTCCATCTGAGTATGTCACAGCATTTAGTGCTAAATGGGCTCCCTGGCAAATTCTTCAACGCTGCATCATGGGAACTTCTCTCAGCCAATAGCGCGGGAGAACATTAGCAGAATGAGCTGCATCCCTTACCAGTACAGCAGCAGCAGCAGCAGCAACAACAACTGCCAGAAGGCAGAAACAAAGCAGCCTGTTGAATATAATCCCTCCCTCAACAGAGACAGCACAGGGTGAAACTGTACATTATTACACACACACAGGCACGCATGCACGCACACACACACACAAACAGAGGACAAAGTGTTAGAGGTGTGACACAGAGGAGCAGCCTAAGCCCTCCACCCATCCTTCCTTTTCATAAAAAAAGTTTACATTTCTGCTCCACCCATACACACACATACAGTAACAACACCTAACACACACTGCAGCTGACAGTAAAGCACAATGGGAGTGATTCAAACTCAGTGTAGAATTACATGTAAATGGGCTCAAATATGAGCATGCACACACGTAATTCAAACTTTCACATACATTCATGAGCATTCAAAGAAAAGGCAACATACCATCCAAATCCACCAAATGACAGACTTCTCCTCCTCAGCATTTTGCCAGTCTGACCTTCTCAGCAGTCTCTTTGCCTCTCTCCTCTGGGAAATGTGTGCCCTGCTGTCAGTCTCTTTCTCTCTCTATATATATACTCTGTATACTTGCACTTTGTCTGGCTCTGTCTGACCCAGGCTCCCTGTCTCACTCCCTCTCTGGGCTCCTCTCTATTTGCCCCCTCCTCTCTTCCTGCTCTTTTCCACCTGCCTCTCCAGAGCTGTTGTTTTCCAATTTGCCACTTGACCTGTCAACAACCTTCCTGAAACACCAGTTCACAGGCTGTCACACACGGGCAATCTGACACACTGACACATACAGGTACACACATTTCAGCTGGGGGGGAGGAGCCAAATGAGGAGGGGCCACAAACACCCATCTGACTCTGTGGGTTTATTTCCCACACAAGCACAAATAAAGAGCTACACATGCCGTACAGTTTTAATCTCTATAATCACAACAAAACACCTTCAGGCTGTCCACCAGGAAATGTGGTAACTGCCTGCACTTTGTGTCCCCTACTGAGCGCACCGATGCAGTGGTGACACACAGTTTACACTCACACAAGAAAAAATGCTCCTTAAAGAGCAAAGATAATGTGCACCGGTGTAAAAAAAAAAAGCATATAACTTGACTGTGCATTTTGTTGTGGATTGTATAAACTTCAGACTAATGCTGCACCAACCAATGTGTTCTGTGTTATTTCCATTTGTAATCTATTAAAGTGTATTAAAGGGGCATGTGTTGAATGGAAAATATGCCAGTTGCTTAACAGAGGAGTCAGACTGGTTTATTTCTGTTGCACTACATTGCATTAATACTCCTCTGGAGGAAAAAAAAAAAAAAAAGAGCAGCACAGTTGTGCAGAAAGACTGCATTGAAACCTCTCATGTTGTGACCAAAGGGAGTGTCCTTCCTGACGCCCTTCCTTCTCACTCCAGGGTTGACGGGTCTCACTCTCAGAATTAATATGCATGCAGTGTAGTGAAAGAAACACAAAAGGGTTTCAGTAAACCTAATGGGAGATATATATTTATTTTTTTTAAATTCTCAGCCTCACTTCATGCATAGCTATAACACAGTTCATTTGAAGCACAGCTGCATTTACAAACCTACTGTGCATGCCTCATCTATGGTTCTCTGTGCAGTGTGATTGTTGTCTGCAGAGGTGGCAAAAATAGAACCTTTCTTCACTTCAGCAGAAGTGCAGACGCTCGTGTTAACGCAGGTAAAAGCAGAAGTACTGCTTCAAATTCTTTACTCAAGTAAAAGGGAAATATACTTTAAAAGCAGTTCTTTGAAGGACATCTCTAACAGCTATTTCTGTGCAGAGGAAACTGAACTTTGTGTCATATTAATATAATAATAAAATAATATTAACACACAGGAATCCAAGCTTTGTTTCAACCTAAATTCTAATTCTAATGACTTTACTCGGCTTGAACATCTGTTTTGTAGAACACAAGCAGAAAAAAATGGATAAAAAATTGTTGTTGCCTACATTGTAGATGGGTGACTAACTCATGCCTGTTTTGAACAAAGTAGAAATTTCAGATATTTCAGTAAAAAAGTAAAAAAGTTGTCAGAAAAATAAATACTCAGTTACACTCAAATACAAATTCTACTTAAGTGCAGTTTAAAAAAAAGTTGTACTTCGTTACTTCCCACCTCTGGTGAGCTGTTACTTTCAAAACCCACAATGTACAAAGAAAACAGCAGCATACACACTGCAGTTTTATATACTCAGAAAACAATGAGTATCATGAAGCTTCGCTTTGCATAAATTTGAGCTCAAAACCTAACCTGGATCGGTCCTACTGTCAAATTGAGCATTAAGGCCCAAAATGATGGCCCAAGGTTGAAACCACTAATGCTTTGGGAGGGGCTACCGCACGACCTTCAGTGTTGATTCACAGATTATGTAAACAGTGAGGTACTAGAGATGTTGCTTAAGGTTGCTGCTTTGGTTTATTGTTATTCACCCGTGCAAAATAAAGTTGGACGATATGCCGCAATACCGTCCATCCGGTGTCTGTCCGTGAGGTTTTACCTTTCCGTTCTATAGACTCCAAAACCACAAGGAGTTGAGCCGTGAAATTTGGCATACGTGTTCTTTACTCTTCAAATATGTGCTGCGCGATATTCACATTCCTGGATGTTTAGTACCCTTTGTACACTTCGGTTCGGCTGTATTTCAGGCTGTTAATGCTAAAGCTATGATAATATATGAAGCGTCTTTCGCGTGCCTGATTGGCTTAGCTTAATCATGTGATCATATTGTGCTGCGTGATTGGCTCGCTCTAATTTCTTGGACTTTTTTGTCTGTTCTAGGACGTGGTTACCAAAAAAGTATTTGTATAAATGTTAAAGATAATCACAGAATATCAATCTCTTGATTTGGTGAGTTTTGTTAATATTGAAAACATACTTTTGCTGTAATATGTATTATATCTTTACTAACCCGGGGTGACTAAACGTATTTGGATAAAAGTTGAGGGCAAAGGTAATAAGATGTCAGCTGAAGGGATTTTTTTTTTATTATCACAAAATGGGGCTGTAATGTTATCCTGACGTCTGAATTTATTCTATATTTTCATTAAGTGCAGGAGGATCTCCCTATTGGTGATGGGTCTTGTTTTGTTTTTTTGTTTTTGTTTGTTTTTTGCGTATTCTTAGAAATGATATTTCAGCTTCAGGCCTAAAGAGCAGCTGTTTGTCAATTTCCATGGTGAAACACCTTATAGTTGACAAATGTCATTTTCTTAAGCTTGTGTTTCGTTTGTGTGTAAAAAATTGTTCCACTTATTCATTTTCATATTGAATCAGACCTCATGTCCTTCTGTATTTGAAGAGAGCCTTACTTTCATTTTCAGTCACTTCAAAACGCAGAACGAGAAACTAAACAAGCACTTTAGGAGCCTGTTGAATATGATTACGGTTAAATGCTTTCACAATGAAATTGACCTGCTTTCAGCCTCTTAAGTTTGGCACTCACTCTCCCTCTAGTGGTTTAGAGAGAGAAGCTATAAATACAACCGCAGCAACAGCAAAATGCGAATATGAGAAACATGAGAGTTAAAAGGAGAGAAATATTTTGGACTGTGTTAAATACTTGGTTTTGCTCACATAAGGAAGCAAAACGTTTATACTCACAATGGAGGACAGTCTCATGGAAGACTGAGCAGAATAAAAACTGTGAATCGCTGTGTCATACAAAACTGAAGCATCTAGTGCCACTTTATGCTACACAAATAAATAGTTTTTGGCCACATCAGGAATCAGTTTTCTGCAAAAATGATTCAAAATCAAATGTACTCTGCCCGGCAGCGCACAGGAACAGTTAGACACCGGCTGGTGACGCAGCAGCTGAAGAGCCAGATGTTACTCTCCTCTTTTTGTAGATCAAAGAGAAAAAAAACCCTACTGAACAAATGTAAAAATAGCAGCCTTTTGTACCCCCCCCCCCCCATTTCTATTAATCTATTAAGAAATAATAATTCCACATATTATAGCAGGGTAATAAATAAGATTAGTGACTGAGGGGGGAAAATTAAAGAACAAAAGACAAAAGAGGGAAAAGCCAAAAATAAAGGAAAAGACTGTTTCTGTTTTTCATAAATGTCTCAAACTTCATGTGACATTAGGATGGAAAATATAACATAAACCATGAACATAAAAGGCTGTCACTATGGTGATGACATCATTTAGCCAGTGTGTCAAGTACACACCCTGTAAACAGCATTGCAAAACTGTGTGCATCTTTCTCTTGGTTAAAGATAGCTTTAATAAAGCATCATCTGGAGGTGCAGTATCTGCATGGTGAGCCGTTCTTTGCTTTAATTACTTGCTCCCAGACATAAGTCAGAGGATCATCCTCTCTTTGTTTAGTGTTGCACAACTTTATTTTTTCAATCTAATGCCAATATCTATCTATGCTGTAGCTATTGTACCATGGCCAGTTTTCTGTACCTTTGAGCAACAAGATTGCCGCAAGTTCAGTTTTATGAACATTTTGAAATAAGCATATTTATGACGCCCATATTTCCCCTCAGTTATAGACGCAGCAAACCCACTTTGTCCTTGAAATCTGAAACTTGCACTTGCGCCACTACCGCCACAGTTTCTGTTACCGCAGATGTTTGTAAGTGGGTTGGGTGACATCACCCGACAGCAACCAGTTGGCTGATGTCACCGGGTCACCACAGTGTGTTTTCTACTGATAAACAACACCAAGTGCATGGGAGCTGTTAAACTGCATGAAACAGTTCAAACTGTTTCAGTATAAGGAGGCTGATAATGACACTGCTTTGTGCCACAGACGTCATGCTATAAAGAGCAGTACACTCGGACGATCCCAGAATTTATCTGAGCCATCAGGCGTGCTAAAGATGGCGATTTTCCCATCCCTGTATGAAATCAGGAGCTGAAATGGGAACCATTAGCCAGTCACGTCGATGCAATGGTGATTGCGCACAGTGGAGGTTCATGACCGTTTCAGCTGGGTGGTGGGGCGTGTGCTTGTTAATGTAATAATGATGTAGAGAGACGTGAATTCGCTTGACTTTTGTTCAGTGAGCAGACACAATGATTGTATTGTCACTCTTGATTGAGCCTTTAATAAGATAAGATAAGATACAATAAGGCTTTCAAGAGAATAAATAAATAGAACAAAAATATTATTATAAAAAGATTATGTGCAAAAAGAAATACAACATATTTATATAAATACTGTGCAAAAGTCCTGAGCCGCCCCTCATTTCTTTATGTTTTGCTGGGAAAATGAGAAATAGGTGCAGTGATTTACTGAAACATGCAAAGCTCTTCTTTATTTTACAGATAGCTGCAGACACTCACTGTTGTACCGCTCTCCTGACCTCCTTCGTACATACTGACAACAATTAGAGCCTAAAATTTTAAATTTGGATTAATCACTTTAAAAGACATTGATACTCCACCAGTCCAGTTCAGTCCAGTTCTTGTGTAATGTGCCATACCTCAGCTTTTTCTCCCTGTTTCCCTTTAAGAATGGCTTCTCGACAGCCGACCTTCCACTGAGACCATTCCTGATGAGACTTCATTGAACAGTAGATGATCCACTGAATGCCGTTGCTGGGTGTTTTCCTATTTCTTCAAGACGCGACTTTCAGACACTGTTCATGTGCTATAGATTTCTTTTTAAGCCTGTGTCTTCATCTTTTGTCCTCCACCTGTCCAGTTTCCTCAAAAATTTGAAGGACACCATGCTAAGATTTGCCAAGTTTTCAGCTTATAACACTTTGGGAATCACCTTGTTGGTGTAAAAAAAAATACTATTTTATGCCTGCCAAAGTTTGTTATGTGTTTTTGCAACAGACTGCTAGTAATAAAGTGCCCAAAGGTAGAATTTAAAATTGGCTCTTTGCTAATTTGTGTGTTATGTGTAGACACATCGCTGGCTGTTTGAGTTAGGTGTCATTTATATGCTTGGATGATTCATAGTTCAGCGTTAAGTGTCCGAATAAACAACCTTTGAAAATGGTCAGGTACAAGGACTGGACTGAAAATTAGTAAAAAAGCAGCCAACGTCCAAAAACATTTTTTTTTCTGAAAGACCTTAAAAAAGCCTGGAAAACTTATTGCTTAAGATCACTTTAAAAAAACCAAGAAAGTCTGTCTCCTTGGAAGCATACAGTACACATACCTATGAAATGCAAAATATTTATTAGAAAACTGAATATCAATATAGAAACATTCTGTACTGCACGTATACTGTGGTGAAATATTGCAAAGAAGTAATAATGTTTTGAAAATATAGCTCAGATTGTGGTACAGTGCATTTTTTTAAACTGTATTCTAATGAAGCTGTAATGTGAAATATGATTTATGAGGAAAAACATATTTAAATCTTATTTTAGGAAAAAGTTGCTCAACCTTTGAAGAGGTTTTTATTGGATTTTGTTGGTAATTACATACACGCAGTGACCTGGTGACCACTGAAACTGAAGCGATGACGTACACACAGGCACAACACATTCCTGTCATGCCTGCTTGGCGCATTTTCTTTGCTGCTTATGTAAAGCGTGATTTGACTGTGTAGTTAAACCCAGTTGGCCATCTGTGTAACAGGCTTTGAGTCATTTGATATCATAGAAATATCCCTGATCAGTGTCTAATGTCACAGCACAGGCTTTCTTTGCACACCATCTTTCTAACATTCTTCTGTTAATGTGATGCTAATGAAAGAGTACTGACTCAAAAGCAGCAATAGAGCATTTTGGATGAGGGATACGAGGGTGTGCGTTTTTTTGCACTTACAGTGTTGTGTGTGACTTGTTGAGGGAGAGGTGAGAAATACTGCATAAAGAAACAAAATGTGCCAAAACAAAATTAAACTAGAACTAAACATAGTATCAAACGGGACGTTAATGCCATCTTTCATTTCACAGTCCTGCATGTGTCACACTGTGTGCACAAAACTATTTACCAAATACTGAACATCTCATAAAGGTAAAAACTATCTTACACCAAGTTGTATTATATCATACAAGTAATGGATGCTCCTTAGTAATATTCATCCATTAAATCTACAATAATTCTGTAAATTGACATATCTTACAATTGCAGTTCCCCGCAGTAACACTGTCTTTATTTCATACATGTTTTCGTTTTTCACAATTGCAAGGACACATTTCTTGAAAGCCTTCATGCTTTTCTCAGAACTGTTTGAATAAAACACCATTTTCAAACTACCGTAAATTCCGGACTATTGAGCGCACCTGAATATAAGCCGCACCAGCTGAATTTTAAAAGAAATACAACTTT
>JAVDPK010000763.1:325560-339728 GCA_034780415.1 Cichlasoma orientale | reverse complement strand
GTGTGTGTGTGTGTGTGTGTGTGTGTGTGTGTGTGTGTGTGTGTGTGTGTGTGTGTGTATTTAAGTGCTCAGTCTGTGTGTGGTTGTTGTTGGTTCCCCCCGCTGTGTGCTTCGTGTTTCCTCTATGCCACGTCCATGTTTTGCTGCCAAGCATTTTCAGATTAAAGATTTGATTTATACTTAAGCTCCTCGCCTCATGAGTTCTGCATTGGGGTCCTCCGCTACGCTGGCCACAGCCCTAAACCTGACACTGACAAAAATAATAATTAACACAAATTTACTGAAAATCAGACATTGCTTTAAAATTGTGGTTCAACAGAATTATTTAAAAACAAACTGATGAAGCCTGGACAAAACTGAAAAGAGCACAGGGACTCAGGTGTGTAATCAGCACCACAGGTGCGTCCTAACCTGGAATCAGCCTGCCTGCAGTCCCTGAGCTGAACGTGGAGCACAGAGAGCTGAGAAACACAGTTACTGACAGGCGTGTCGAAGGCGGAGCCTACAAGACCGTCTCCGAGCAGCGTGATCTTCCTGTGGCTGCAGCTGCACGTATTCAGAAGGTTGAGGTCGCCGGGTCTCCATGATTACACTGTGTGTGTTTATAGACTCTCAGGTCTGCTCGCCACAATAAAGGTCCATGTTTAATAATTCTGTCCTCAGAGCCCGTTCGGGTCCCCATTCCATACCACAGCATACTGTCAGCCAAAGGCTTTGATCCTTGAACATGTGATGCTGTCTGTGTCCATATTTCTTTATTTGAGCCATGAGCCTGTCATTAAACAGGGAGTCGCTCATAAGACATATGCAGTCTGTTGGGGGGGTCAGTGTCACAGACCTTTACTGTCCATCCACATTTTTATGGAGAGGATTTGCGGCTGCTGTTGATTGGTCGCGTTAAGCTGACGGCAGTTCTTGCTGTGCAGTCCGGCTCGCTGAGTTATAAAAGGTTATAAAAGGTTATAAAAGTGCGGCTGTGATTCACGCTCTGTTTTTGTAGCTGCAGAATGAGGTGAAAAATAAAACGGCATCAAAGCAGCACCAAAAATCACTTTATTAGCTCCACACTGTTCTTTGTCTGCAGTGCAGAGGCTGCTTCATGCTGCAAGAGTCGGCTTTACACTGTGAAACAATAGAATAGAATAGATTAGATTTATTTGTGATTATACAGAATGAACAGTGACTGGAATCATTTAAAAGTCTGCTCTCAAAAACATGATTTGCACCACAATATTACAAGTGTCAGAAATTTCCACAGAGCTTGTTGAAAAATTTGCCCATTTTTTCTTCCTCTGAGCTCCTGCTGAGCTCCTGCTGAGCTCCTGCACCTCTCTGCAGGAAGCCTGTGAAGCGGGTTTGCTTGCTGTGAGGCCTGAGAGACGCTGCCCCGCCCGATAAATCCGACTGATGAGGAGGCAAAATCAGCAGATAGAAGATGGAGGAATCCCGAGTGCGACGAGGCTGGCAGCTTGTCGTGTCATCTTGCTCCGCAGCTCCTCACAGGAACCTGAAGCACAATCAATAAATGTGCCCAAGGAATCACAAAAACACAAGATAACACAACAGCACGAATACTTTAGCTCTCACTTTGGAAGCCAAAGAATAAAAATGAGATTTAAGGCAAACTTTAAAAACCAGCCCGACATGAGGGAGCAGCTCGTTCCACAGTTCAGGGCCTGAGACGCTCCATCTCTCAGTCTTGTCTGGTCTTTGGAGGAGCAGCTGCTCAGCAGATCTCAGTGACCCTGAAGGAAAATGAAATGTTAAGAGATCAGCAATATGATGGCACCAACCCATTAAAGGATACAAAAACCATACAATAAAATCTTAAAATCAATCCTAAATCACAGGAAGCCGGTGACAGGATCAGGGGAGAAATTCTTCAGGCAGCTCCACGGCATCTGCACCTCCTTTAATGCCAAAGAGACGTGCTGAGGTCATTTAGGGATCTTTTTAAGAACCACTGCTGCACATGCATGTGCTCAGCAGGTCGTCACAGGAATTAATCACTGAATTCACATGAATGTTAAAAGCATGAAGATATCTCACGTGTTTCTGAAAGCTTCAGAGAGGACGTGAAGGCCCGCGGGCTGAAGTAGTCAGGGTTCATGTTGAAGTCCTACACGAGCATTTCCACCTAAAGGTGGAACTTCATCGGTCCCTCCTCGCTAACGCGGCCCGTTAGCAGCTAACGGTTGCTGTCTGTGCTCGGGGTCCGTGACGTCTGAACCCCTCACGGATCAGCAGAGGAAACATCTGGAACCTTCAGACTTCTTCGTGTTACTCGTAATGAGCAGCATTCCCACAGTGGGAGCTGCCAATCACACCTGCAGTTACATAATCCTCGTTATGAGCCTGGGCACGGCGCTGCCGCGCGTTTCCCTTCTAGTGCATGTGGGACTGATTGTGTTTCACAGCAGCCTGAACGGGCCATATGTGAGCTTTGAATTTCCATATTAAATATTAAAATGTGGCTTCACAGCCTGTTTACGTGTGATTTCTCTCAGTAATGGATTTAATGTGTTTGTGATGTGGCTGCAGCTGTGTGTATGAGCCTCTAAACGCTCCCACGAGTGAATGATGACAGACCGAAGGCTGCTCGTCTTTGAGGCGTGCGCCTCTGCGCACTCGTGACGAAGCTCTTCTTCAGTTTGAACGGCTTTTTCTTCCAGACTCACTGAATCACGCTGGGAACTCGAACTGCCGCCTGCACGTGCCCCGTGATTCAGAAACAGCCTCAAACCAAAAATGATCCATTATGTAAAACACCAGGATGTAAACATCCAATTATCCATCCATTAGTGATGCCAGATTTATGTCACCCCCCCCCCTTCCCATCCCAGGCTTCACGTAGCACCATTCTGTCAGCCGCCGCCTGCGTCTCACCATTATCCACGACGTTTATCAGACAGGATCAGGCCGTGGTCCTCAGCACAGGGGGATCTGGGCGTTTGCTCCTGGTTTCATGTTACTCACTGGCTGCAGAGCACTGAGGCCATCAACCTGGAGCTTTGGGTTTGCTTGCTTCTTCACAGCAGCATCTCTGCATGCGGATGAACGATGACTGGGCCGTGACAGAGCCGGCATCGCGCCCTGCTGCAGAGGCTCACAGAGGACTGGAAATGAACCCACAGCGGACGTGGGTTTACCGTCAGCGTTTCAGTGAGGGGTGGATCTGACTGAGAAACTGAGGTACTCATACAGTAGCCAGAGGAGTCGCCCTCTGCTGGACAGCAAGCCTAAGGCAGGGTCTCTGGACCAACACTGTGCCTGATTGTGTGACTACAACAATGGTGACGATGCTGCTAACTTAACAGCTCGACTATGAACCGCCCCTTCAGTCACAAAGGTGTTTGCAACATATGACGTGAACGCGTGTTCTCGTTCTTCACTGAGAGGTCGGCTGGTTTCTTTGGAACCACAGGAGACCACTTTAAAGGAGCTTTTGAGTGGCACTGCAGCCCACGTTTCACGCTGTTTCCATGCCGTCACTGCTCGTCACTGAGTGTGGAAAAGCCATTAGCAACATCGGCTGTGCAGCAGTCAAAAAATGGCTGTTTGAAGTCCTTCCATGAGTGAGCCATGGGTTATGTTAGAGATGGGTCTTTGAGGCCTGCCACACGACAGTCTAAAAGGGCATTGTCTCATTAAACATTCCTAAATGACACTAATTCCTGCTCGTTAAACATGTGTCAGTCTTTCTGCTTCATGCGACTTCTGCTCCAAGCATTAAAAGTTGTTTCTTAGGTTCAGAGTAGAGCTGCTGCTCCTCCACATCAGAGCGAGCCGGCCGAGGGGCGTCCAGGAGGCAGAAGGAACTGAACTGGAGGAAAGTTCAGCAGGTAGGAGTGACGCTCACCCAGAGGTCCAGCATGGTGTCTGGATGGTCAGACAGTTCTGAAGGAAAGCGATCAGTTTTTTCCCTGGACGGCACAAACGCCAGCAAGAAATGCAAACAATGGAGAACCGATGTAATCAAAGCAGGCCTGTAACTGAAGCTTTACAGCCAGCATGGCTACAGACCAAAGGAGAGGTTGCTGTGATCTGCAGACTGAAGGTTGTGTTGAAGACCCAAATGCAGGCATGCAGTGGCAAACTAGGGTGAACAAAAGGTGAGCCGTTTATAGTGAGGCTGTTGATATCCAAGAGGCAGTAATTCCAGAAAGGCAGAGCATGTAATAAAAAAGAAATTGAAAAGTGCCAAAAACAGGAACTGAGGAAACACACAGACTGAAACAAACAGAGTGGAGCAGAGAACAGGCACTGCTCTGATGCAGGACAAGGCCAGACAGAAACTATTCATACACGGGGGGGGGCAATCAGGGGACGTGGACACAGCTGGGGAGAACGAGACCCAGCTGAAGTGAATAACAGAGGACGAGACACAGGAAGCAAACCTAAAGGCAAAGCACAGGAAACAACAGGCTCACAAAATGAAGCAGGAAGTGAGATAACTGAATAGGGGAACAAAGACTCATGAATGAACTAAATCCACGCACAGGAGGGAGGAAACACAGAGGGAGGAATGAGACTAACACACTAATATAACATTAAACATTAAACAATATTAACATTAAACAAACCAAGAAACGAGAGAACATTTGCAAAACAAGGCATGAAAGTCCAGAAAACCCAAACCGCTGGGCAAACTGACCCAGGATCAGCCTGTTAGCTCACTGATAGCTGTCTGTGTGCAGCGTGAAGCAGCCCCACATCTGTGGATGTTTCAGTTAAGTGTGTCACAGAGGCTCCTCCGAGCGCTGCTTTGGACCCCTCCCAGAAAAATGGGATGCATTTTTAACACTTGGCAATAAAATGATGAGCAGCGGAACAAACGTCCCTCCCTCAGAACAACTGTCCTCTTTGAGTGGTCAGCACAGCATCTGCAGAGACTCCCTGAGGTGATTAAGTGCAGTCCTCTTCCTGTGCTCTTCTGTCCCGAACAGAAGCATTTGAATCTTTTTGCTTTTGTTCCTGTTTAGTTCAGAAAAGCAAGCATGCAGCCTCCTCTGAAGAACCAACGCTTTCTGGACTCCTGGGATCATTATGGATCCCTTTCCAAATCTCTGTTTCTCTCCAAGGTTTTAGAAAAGTTGGCTGAACAGCTGATTGCTTTTTTAAACAGAAATGAGCTCTTTGAAACATTGCAGACAGAGACAGCACTGCCCTGAGTGATGAAGGACCTGCTGCTGCTGATGATGATGATGATGATGATGGTATAGTCTCTGCTTTATTAGACGTGAGCGCCGCATTTGATGCTGTGGAATTTTATTGGATCATCTCCAACACTGGCTTCCTATCATTGGCCTATCACAGTCATCCTCTGTGAGGGTGGGGTACCTTAGGGGTCTGTCTGTTTTCTCTGTACATGTTACCCCATGACATCTCATCCACAGGCATAAGCATATCTTTGAGCCCCAGTGACATTAAATTAAATGCTTTAAATGAGTGTATCCAAGGTTATTAAGTGCTGGATGGCACCGAGCATGCTGCAGCTAGCTGTGGATAAAACCAAGGTAACTGTTATTGCAGCTAAACCACACGCAACAGCACATCTGAACTCTTTTTCCCTAAAGTTACACAAATATTGTAAAAGTCCTTTTGACATCCACCTCAGCCTGGTTGGGCATATCAGCTCAGGCGTCCAGGCTTCATGCAGCTCAGTTCTGTACTGTAATGAGGTACGATCACATGAGCCTTGCTACTAAACACTACATTATTAAGTTCTTTTAAAAATCAGCCCACATATGAAAACAGCAGTGAAACTGAAGTGATGGAGATTCAGCGGGTAGGAGTGACGTTTCCCTGGAGGTCCAACATGATGTCCTGATGGTCAGGCAGGTACGGGGTCTCTGTAAAGCTGCTGGTCTTTACTCACTGCTGGTTCAAAGAAAGCCAGAGTCATCAGAAATAATGTGTTCTGAACAGATAAGAGCAGAAAATCCAAACGCTGAGATCCTGCCTGCTGCTCTCAGGCTGAAGGGAAATGCAGCTGAAAGCTTCTTAACGCTGCAGGACACTTTCATCATCTCATGGAAGTGATTCCAGCTTTTATCAGAGCTGCATGCAAACAGCTGGAAATGAGTTCAAAAGCAGCAAAGTCCGTGAGTGCTTTTGTTTTCCAGCGAAGAAGAGAAGGTGACTTTGGCCGTGTGCTCGTTAGGACAGTGAGATCGATAAGTCATGATCACCTTTTCTGCTGGAATCATTTAAACATTTTCATAATTTCAGAAAAAAGCTGCTCAAACCTAAATATTGAAATTCAAAGGTCTGAGCATTTTAAGCAGCTCCTGCATCAGCTTCTTCTAATGTCCCATAATTGTGCTTCAGCTTGGAAAACTGGACCATCTCATCAGCCTGAAGATGCACATCATCTAACGTGACCGCTGACAGACAGGAACAGGTTCTGTGGACACACCAGAGCCTGTAGTAGCCGCTCTGATCCTCCTCTTTAGCCACTCCAAGGCAGAAAAAAAGTTTTCTGTGACATGTTTAAGGCAGGATCTGTCCTACACCAGACCAGGGAAGGTTATCACCAAAACATCTCATGCACCTCCTAGAAGTCAGACCTGAGGAAATACACAAACAGATCGACAGACGGACGGACGGACGGACGGACGGACGGACGGACGGATGGATGGATGGATGGATGAACGGATGGATGGATGGATGAACACAGTCAACAAATAGGTAATCTGGTACCTGGTACCATTCAGTATAGATGATAACTATATTTAAATCTCATTGACAGTGATGGCATCGTTCCTATTTCCATGTTCTCCCTGAATATGACAGTAACATCACAGCACATGGGCTCAGCCTACTATGTTTGCAGTTTGCATGAACAGTCAGGCCTGGATAACTGTGGACGTTCAGTTCATCAGGTCTGAAACACATTTATTCAACGAGGAGCAAGAAGAAGCAGCAGAGCGGTCCAGGTGAGCTCTGAGAGGCCCGCAGTCAGGAAACATGGAAGCACACGCCCAAAAAAGTCCCATTAGGAATCTTCTCTCATCATTGATGAGGTTTTACCGACTCGGCATGAATACCTCATTTTATTTCTGATTAGATGTGTACTCTCTGGATATTACAAGGTGATGAAGGCCAAACAAGCCCTGCGAAGGCTGCTTGTCTCCTCTTCCTCCTCTATTTAGATTTCTTTTAATGTCAACCTGAAACCACAAAAAGGAGAAGCAGCCGTCTCCTCTCCAGAACATTGATGATGTACCGCCAAACTACCCGAACAGGGAGCCAATGAAGAGAAGCCAATATGGGAGAAATCTGCTCTCTCTTTCTAGTCCCTGTCAGCACTCTAGCTGCAGCATTTTGGATCAGCTGAAGGCTTTTCAAGGAGCTTATAGGGCAGCCTGAAACTGTGCAGAAAATGCACAAATGCAAAAAAGCAGTCCTACATATTTGTTTAATATGTGCACACAACTTGTGGGAACTCCGGTATTTCACTGCAGCTGGAGCATCAAGGACACCTGGAGCTCAGACTGCAGCAGGTATGGCAGGTACAGGCTCTGGGAATGATAAATAAACACCTGTTTCATTGGCTTTATTTACTGCTCATATTTACCCAATAAATATGAGCAGACTGAACTGAACCTTTTCTACTCCACATACTTAATGCTGAATAAACTCTGAAGAACTGCAGGCTTCAGAGCCATAAATCTCAGACACTATCTCTTTTATGGGCGCAAAGGAAGATGGGACTTATGATTTATGTGTTGTGGATCTAACGTGTCAGCACAGCTGTGATATATCTATATATTTAAACCTATCTTCAATATAATCTTCCACCATGCTGTCAGGTTACACCAGCAGGTCTGGCCGAGGCTGCTGGACAGCAAAAGTCACTGCATCCCTTTGAATTTTCAGCTCTGGGTATTATATTTGAAAGCATGAATACATTTTCCCAACATAAAGAGAATAAATGAATAAAACATCCCCCCATGTTTTATTCTCTGCCTCTTGAAGATGTGTAAACAAGAGGCAGCAGGAGGTGGAAGCACAAGCAGAGCTGCAGGAACAGCCACGCTCTTGACTTTCTGAACATGAATCTCTGATGTTCTGCTGTTACAGCACTTCAGGGTATCTGAGTAAAAACAGCTGGACGCACCGGTCCGAGGCTCCGGTCAGAGTGCAAATCTGTCATTTTAACAGGATCAAACAGTCTCAGTGCCGAGCAGGAACCAGAACCAGCAGGTGAGGGTCAGCAGTCTGTAGGAAGGGGCCCTCTGCAGGACCGAGGCTTTGAGGCATTCATAAAAAGCCATTAATCCCACAGACATTTGGCTAGCTAGAGTCTCTTACAGTGCAAAATGAAAGTTTTATCACGTCCAGCGTCCCTGCATGTGTTGGTTTTGTAATGAACTGCCAGATGGGCTGAAGACAGTCCCATCAGCTCTCTGAAGCACATGTCCAGGATCAGCAGTTCAGTTCAGTTCTTTTTATATAATGACAAATTACAACAGTCGCCTCAATGAGCTTCATATTGTAGGTAAAGACCCTACAATAATTACAGAGAAAACAGTCAAAACGACCCCCTATGAGCAGCATTTGGTGACAGTGGGAAGGAAAAACTCCCTTTTAACAGGAAGAAACCTCCAGCAGAACCAGGCTCAGGGAGGGGCAGCCACCTGCAAGCTTCTCTCACAAACTTTATGGAGATGTTGTGAGTTTCCCTTCATGCAGAAAGAACCTTTCAAGAGACGCAGATGGAAAATGTACAGATAAAATGAGTTTATCCTTCTACTGATAGTTTCTTTATAAACTCCAGCACGGCGAGGGGTTCAGCACGCAGCCACACTTCCTGTCAGGCGATTGTGCTCCAGGACCCTTTCAGGCCTCCTGAAGCAGTGAGGCCTCACAGAATGGTTCATGAATGAGGTTTGCCTCCTGCTGAGATCAGCCTTCGGGGACGCCGATGACTTGTATAACATAAGGGAATATTTATTATGAAACGCCGTGTGCAGAAATGTCCTAACATCCAGCAGGTGTCTGACGATCCGTTTGGGTTCAGTTCATATTTGTCTGTTTTTATGGGACTTTTAGGCCAAAATGGAAACTGAAGAAATAGATTTTACTCCGTTCTCCTCGACCAGAACACTTTCTGTGCTTTGGCAGAACCCGTCACCACCCCGGGCTCAAGAAGACAACACAGGGCAGTAATACTGACGCTGGCATTCAAGTTCTAGAGACCTCGCATCAGTCACATATCAGCTGAAACAGGCTTTCTGAAAGTAGTTACAGATCATCGTGATATAAAGCACCCTGAGGGAACAGTTGTTGTGAAGGTGCACTACATAAATAAAAGTGAACTGATTTCAGTAATTACAAATGTGGGTGGATCGTGTCCCGGGTCAGTGCATCACAGGGAGCGTTAACTGCAAACAGGATGTAGTTTAATTGTTCGAGAACTTGTTTCCTTCTTAATGAGCCCTGTTTTGTAATTCCCACATGTAATGCACTCCCTGTTCTTCTCTCTGAGAAAGAAAAGCTCTTTGATCATATGACCCCACACAACTTTAAATCAGTTCCTCTTCTCAGCAGTTGGACTTCTGAGAGAATGTGAAATTAGCAGAGATTTCTAAACGGGAACACAGTCAACACACAAACAGATTTCTAGGTTTCCTACCAGGAAGTTTGGACCCCACGCAGCGAACAGCAACCCAGTGAAGCAGGCTGCACAAAGTTTACGGTGCAGGACGGGGCTGAGGTATGATGCTACACACCTGCGCTGTATGAGACACCAGCTCTGGCTGACCAGCAGCATAACTGCATGTCACATGTGACGTCTGAAGGGGATGCTGTGGTTTGAGCCTCCAGCACACAAACACGTCACTCCCAGACTGTCCTGTTCCCTCATCGCTGCTGGAAAGTGATGGAGAGATCTCAGAGATGTTCATCATATGGTGAAGTGTGCCTAATTGTGCTCAGGAGACCCACAAATAAAGATTCGAGTTGTTGAGCCTGGCTAGTTTATTTCCCAGGATGAGGACAACGTGCAGGTTCTCCCGACCCTCCTGTAAAACCCACGGTTTTAAAGTTGCCCTGCAGACATCAGAGAAGGAAACCCTTACAAAGAATAAACATTAAATCATTAATCATAATTCTGTGTTGCTTATTGAACACTTCAGGCTCCCAGAATCTAAACAGTGCAGAGAAAAATGAAACTACAGAATGAAGCTGAATTTTGAGCTTTGGTTTGACACAAATACACACACACACACACACACACACACACACACACACACACACACACAGTCAGAGCCATAACCCTGCAGAGGAAGGAGGAGCTGCAGCAGAGATTCACCTGCTGCCCACAGAATAGTCTCTGTTCTCATATGCAGTAAATCCAAAGCGTCGTCCACTGAATGACTTTCACAGATTGCCGTAGATTTCTCTGAATGGCCCTGCTGAGCGCTTTCATTCCCTCTGAGGCTGAACTGCGTTTAAATGTGTGAGAAGCCTGAAGAAATAAAACAGCCTTTTTATGGGTTTATTCCAAAGCAGAAGCTTTCTGAGCGGCTCGGGGTAGTTCGAGTGCACGCTGTCCTCGCTGCCACCTCCTTCCATCTCGGTGATGAGAGCAGATATTCAGCTCATATGTAGAATCTGCATAAACTCTGATTACTTTTCTCACAGCTGGAATCAGGCTGAGTGCAGTGACGGGAAAGGAAACACGTTTTCCACCCGGCGGGTTTTTTCTTTGTAGGGAAAGCTGAGCAGGAGGAACACCCACACAAACCGATGGGACTCCATCAGGCTGGAAGCTCCTTCCCCAGCGCGATCACACCGAACTGCTGCTGCGGCCTGTGATTCAGCCCTGTGCTGTAATGTCTCTGTTTGCTCTCTGTCTTTGTTTTCTTCTGAGTGGGGATGAATCCATCCAAGCAGCATCATCATCAGATGCTGAGGGAGCAAACGCAGTGACCACCTGGTTCCTGTGGACCAAACTGAGTCTCATTTAGAGAGCATTTTATTTATTTGTCTGCTCTGATCTAACTGGACTCTGCTGACCATGAAGACAGTGCTGAAGCAGAAGATGAGCATAAAATAAGCTGGCAGATGGCGACCCAAACACACAGAACCAGAATCCGGACTGTGGTTTATAACAGGAGCATAGCTCTGCTCTCCGGTCTCAGCGCTGTGGCTGCTGCCATGGTGGGTTTTGTTTGACCCTTTATGAGCAAGAGGCTGGAGCACAGCTAGTGTTGGCTAGCTTGGTTATCAATCATCCATCATCCATCATCCATCCATTGGGAGCAGCACACATAAACAGTGTTGGTACTGCAGCCGTATTGTTGGTCAGAGGGGAGGAGCTGCAGTTTTTGGAGCTTCATGTTTCAGTGATGCTGTAGATCAGTCTCCTCTGAGGCTAATGAAGTGCCCGCTGTGCCACAAACTCTGGAAACGTGATCACCTTCACACTGAGCTGCCGTCACAGATACACTACAGCTGCTGTCATGCAGATTTTTGTCATAAATGGAGGGGAAGTAATGGATCAGGACTGTAGGAGTGATTGCTGACCAGTCTGGGGTTCAGGTCCTCCAGACTCGATGAGGGGCACCAAAGCGAGCCTCTGTGAGTAAAAGGATAATGAGAAAGAGAGAGTGATTGCAGAAACCATTAGTTCCTGTGTGTGGGTGGATGATGGGATGGGTGGAAACAGTTGGTGTGTTTTACTCATGATGAGAGCAGCTCTGTTTCAGGCTGAGGAGGACGGAGGTGATTACACCTAATCACATCTTTCATCTAATCATTTTTCAGCTCCGTTTCCTGACCTCTAAATGTGATTAGTTCATGGAGCAGCAGTTTGTCCCCTCAGTCCGGAGAAATCAGGAATGTGTGCCCTGTTTTCAGACCAGCGCCATGCTGAGGTCCCACCATGTGACCAACAGCCAGTGAGTTTAGTTGACTTCCATTCAGGAAAAGCTCACACACACCTGCTTCCTGTTAGATTTAAACCAACAGGTGATGAAGGAGGTGGGCAGGAGCTTACAAAAGAGTGACGTGGCAGCTACACAGAAACGCTGAGCTCTGTGTGAAGAACAAACACTGCTGGGAACTGATCTCAGATCTGCTCGCAGTACATTGACTGGAAGCATCTGAGCCATAGAAGAGGAAAGGTGCTGTGCAGTCATTCAGGAGGAAGAGCTCCTGTCTGTGTATGCATGCATGCATGTATGCATGTATGCATGTATGCATGTACACTTTGGTCAGTAGGACTGGGAAAGATGCAGTATTAAAAAAGTTTCGCTTATTTGAAGCCTGGAAAGGAAGCTGGTAAAAATGATTTGTTAATATTACAGCTCTGTCATTAAGACTCAGCAGAATCTGATGGATTATAATACAGAATTTCATTGCTGGCCTGAACCGAGGCTACAGTCTGGTGATACAAGGAATACTTTCAGGGTCTCCTCATTCCCACTGATGCACTTTCCAGAGAGGAAACCGGGTCGGGGGATCACAGGAACATCACTGGGGGTGAAGTCCCTGAGGTGGGCAAGCTTAACGAGGCTGTGGATGTTGTGGGGATGTCTCAGTGGACCTCCCTCTGTAAGTCGAGGACAGTGCTCTGGGATTGGCAGTCTGGGGTGGTGGGTGTATGCTTCAACTTCGGGGGGATCCATTACTGGAACCTTGGATTCCTCAGATTATCTCACAGGCAGAGAGTTTGTTTGGTTCTGCAGTCTCTGGATCATCTCTCTGCTTTTTGAAGGTGGTGAGCTGTTCTTGGAGGATTGAGGCGGTTTGTGGTTGGGATGAGAATTATCACCTCTGACTCTGAGACAATGGTTTTAAGCTGGAAAAGGATGGAGTGCCCACTCCGGGTATGGGAGGATTGTTCATGAGGGGAGGAGGGAGCACTGGTAGATGGGTCGGTGCAGCTCTGGCAGTGATGGTGTTCTGTAGTGAAGGAAGACCTCAACATGAACCCAAAGCTGTCAGTTTACCATTCAGTCTACTTTCTGACCCTGACCTATGACCTTTGAGTGATGACTGAGAATATAAGAATGCAGACAGAAGAAATGAGCTTCCTCCGAGCGGGATTTGGTTCGGCCTTCCTGGAGATTTATGCTTCAGCGGGAGATTTACGCCATACCAATGTACCACAAACCCCTCTGAGGCCCTGCACCATAAACGACAGCATTACCTAATGTTGGGTTAGGTTGGGTTGACGCAGCCTGCAGCTGCTATGATTGGCCTGTTCACTACTGTTGATTCCTCCTGTGCATTTAGCTACTTTTTTGCTGCAGTTTTTTTAATTTGTCAGTGAGAGAATAATAATCACAGCACCAATATAAGGAGAGCAAGGAGAGCTGCAGGAGGTGGGTAGGCAGAGAGAGGTCTGTGAGTCTCTTCTAAGACAACCTGGACCCAGGTAAGAGCAGGAAGTGGATGGAGGGAAGGAAGGATGGCAAAATGTCCCTTTAAAGCTGGATGTATGTGCTGAGTAAGCTCCCTGTTCCATATATTATACAACAGCAAAGGTCTGACACTATGAAATTCTCACTGTAGCATGATGACAGTGTGGGGTCTGCAACAACCAATAAGAAAGCAGCGTGAAATGACCTGATGATGATGATGATGATTAATGTGCTGGTGACATACTGAAGTATTTGGGGTTCCAATAGAGAAGAACGTCTGATGAGCTGCTGCAGCAGGAGGTTGGTTGCATGTTTCTGTTGTGATCATGAGGAGATGTGAATGAGTCTGAATACACCAGCTGATCCAGGTCTCAGTGTAGCCCTGGAATAAGCCTGCAGGCACCATTCCAGCCATGAAGGCCATAAAATCTGTGAGCAGTTATGTTTGTGTCCAAATCACTGAATGAGTCTAACCCAATGCACTCTAATCAAATGTATTCAAATCTAATGTCAGAGGCTTAAAAAGTGTGACGTTTAAAGTTTTACTGCAGTTCATGAAGTTAAAGTGAAAGATTGAATCGGCATCATCGCGCTGCCGTCCTCTCTGCACAGAAACAGACCAACAACATCCAGACTTCCTGCCTGAGGTCATGTGGGAGGCTCAGTGAGACTTCACTGCTCATCACAAGAACATAAACACGCTGGAAGCAGGCAGGTGTGTGTGTGTGTGTGTGTGTGTGTGTGTGTGTGTGTGCGTGCGTGCGTGCGTGTGTGTGTGTGTGTGTGTGTGTG
>JAVDPK010000763.1:310766-325460 GCA_034780415.1 Cichlasoma orientale | reverse complement strand
CTTACAATACAAAGCACCTTGAGGCGACTGTTTGTTGTGATTTGGCGCTATACAAATAAAGTTGAATTGAATTGAATTGAATCGTGATGGTGTGCAGAGATTTTCTGACACCAAAGAGCTGAAAGTTTTTGTATTTGTGCCTCCTGCTTGTTTTTGTTGTTTGGGTTGTGCTGTGGTTTGGTGGATGGAGCGTGGGGCCCATGGTGATACGTATGTAATTTTATTGGATATTTGAAAGGTACATCAGTCCGATGAAACGTAGTGCTTGAAGGCTCATATGGAGTCATCACGGTCACGTCTACAGACCCCGGCGTGGTTCAGGGCGTCTGTCAGTCAAACTGTTGTGGTGAGTGTTCCACCACGTGTCACAAATGAAGCCTGAAATCCTTTTTTCCCCGTTTCTTCTCCTCGAGCCATCACTGTACTTCACAGACTTTGATTCTTTCATCCTTCATTCCTTTTTCAGCCTCTGCTCTCTGAATAACTTCCATCCATATTCTTCCTTTCCTTCAGCTCTCAGCTCTTCTCTCCTTCTGTCTCCTCTTCCTCCTGTTTCACATCTATGTAAACTCGGACAGGCTTCTCCTCCCTCCTTCTCTCCCAGTTTTCCTTTCATCTCCTGCATCCTCCCTCCTGCCCTCACTATACTCAGCCCTCACACTTCCCTCCTTCCCTCCTTGCTTCGTGGTGCTGAAAGAAACTCACATCATAATAATTTCACATTTATTTTATTATTTTTTTTGCTATTATTGGTTTTGCATGTTGTATTTCTGCCTGCTGTGCTCAGCCTCATTCTAACAAAGCCTTTCAGCTGTTCACCAGCAGCAGCACATAAACACATCCAGCTTCTTGTGACTGGGCATGGGGATTCATGGAGTCCAAACACCAGCAGCTAATCAGCTGCTCAACAGTGAGTTATTATCTTATCAGTGCGCTACTATCTGCTAATTTGTGACAAAGAAACAGGATTTTTAGCAGAAAGTAAAAACTATTATTAGAGCCGTGGAGACGGTGGAGATATGGGATAGCTGCAAAATCTCATCTCGATATCTCATCATCACAAGCCTGATTGTCAGCGCCGGGGGTAACAAGTTAAATAATCGCTTCAGCAAATAGTTGGTCTACCCCAGGGCCTCCGCCCTGCTGGGAGGCACCCAACCAGAAGCACTCAGGATGCAAAGGAGCAGCAGCTCCACTCTGTTTACGCCGGTATTTGTTTATGCAGAATGAAGGATTTGTAGTGTCCAATCTACACACTGTGTCGCCTGATGGTGACGACAATAATGCAATGACAATTTATTTCCATAGTACATTTCATTACATGTAAACTCAATGTTCCTGACACGGAAGACAAAAACATAAAAACCTGTGCAGGTTTCTGATGCTTTATTCCATTAAATGAACTCCTGTGTGACTGTAACTGACCTGAGGTCAGCAGGCAGCTTGTTCCAAAGAGCAGGACCACTGTAACTGAAAGCACCTTCAGCACCCTGAGATCTGATTCTGGAACAGTTCACAGATCTGCAGCTGATGATCCGAGAGGTCAGACAGGTACCAGGGGGCCGAGCCACTGACAGCATTATGACCTAATAAAATTAAATTAAAGGATTTTAAAGGTAATTATGTATTAAGCTGGGAGCCAATGAAGGGCCTTCAGTGCTGGGGTAATACTGTCAAACTGCCATGTACCTGTGAGGACTCTGGCTGCTGCATTTTAATGAGCTGGAGTCGCCCTCATGATGGTTTGGATAATCCTGCAAATAGAGTGTTACAGTAATCGAACAGTGATCTATCATCACTGTACTGCTATCCAATAAAGGGAAAATGGCCAACAAAGTATCTTAAAAAAGCAGTTCTGATGAGCTCACTGATGTGATTATCAAAGCTGAGGCCCCCGTCCAGAATGATGGCCGGATTCCTGCCTCAGTCGCTGTGTCTCAGAGACAGGGATCATAAACATGAACGTTTTCTGACTTTTTGGACCAGCAGCAAATATTTCTGCCTCGTCTCTGATCAGTGCAATAACGTTTGGAGACATGCAGCAGTTAATGTCATCCATGCAGCTCATTTGTTTGTGAACAGAGGTTAGCTGATCAGAGGAAGTGATGAGTAAGAATAGTAGGATATAGTATGGTTCTTTATGACAGTATCAAGTGGGACAGGTGAAAGAGTAATGGGCCAAGGACGGACCCCTGAGGAACTCCTGACTGAATTTCTATTTGTGCAGATCTAAACCTGCTGAAAGCCAATCAAGAACCCGAGCTGTTGAACCCACAGAGTCATGAAGCCTTTGAATGAATGTGATCATCCACAGTGGGGAAACTCTGGGAGTCACTGATGATATAGTACGAGCTGTTTCTGATTGGCTCTGAACTCTGATTGGTCCTTATCATAAAGACTGGGATTTATTTCACATATTCTGCTGAGGAATGAAAGACTAGAAGCAGGTTTATAATTATTAATTACCAGAGGATCTGTGTTATTGTTCATGAGAGAAACTTGGAGATTCCAGCCTGCAGAGAGCTGCTGGTAATATTTACTAGATCATTTATAAAACAGTGAGATACAGAATTAATTACTGCAGGGAGTCCAGCAGGAGTTTGTGTTGGATTTGGTAGAGGGTGGAAATACAACCTTCCAGCTGAGCTTTTCTCTATCTCAGTCAAACACAGGAGAGGTTAGCGGCAGCACTGGGGACAGCTGACGGTGGCGGCTCTCTGAGGTGGAATCATTACTGTGCAGGTAGCAACCTAAGGTGGAATCCACAGCAGAAAAGCCCCAGCAGGCAGCGCTAGCTCTCAAAATGAAGGTAGGCATAGGTGCAATCCTGGCTGCGCAGTGGGCTCAAACAGCAAATCAGTGACAGCAGAGTTCATCGGGATAAGGGAAGAAATCCAAAAACATAATCAAGGATCAAGGATCAAAAAAGCAGTGGGTGGGTGTGGGTGACCTGTAGGGATGTGTGAGCAGGCCAAACCCACACGGGTCCTAAGTGGGTGTGTCCACACTGGGCCAACAGCAGTTTGGCCTTTGGGGCACCAGATATGGGTTCTCTATGACCGAGCCCACTATCGGTTACCCATGGAAAACCCACGTGGGGCCAGCAGCAGTTTTGTGCTTCTGGGCTTCGCCACAGAAACCCCATCAGCCCCCTAGTGTGTTAGGGTGTGCAGGCCCCCAGTAGCTTTCTCTTTTCTTTGTTCTCCCTGAACCTGTGTGGGTTCCTCTGGGTACTCCGGCTTCCTACCTCAGTCCAAAAGCTGTTCGGTTAATCTGTGACTGTGAACCTCTGTGAACTGTGGAGTTCATGATGATCTCACCTTCATTCCAGCACATCCCACTCCCACCGCAGCAAAGACTGTGGTACAACCACGGTGTGGAGCCATGATTCTCTGGCTCATGGACATACTGAGACAGCTCAGCGAGTCGTAAGAGCACAGGCGTCAGATATGCAGGCCCTGTGAACGTGCAGTTATTAGCAGAAAAATACAACAATGAATCCACGAATGAGCGGGATTAAATGTGAGCTTCTGTGAGCCGCCCACAGCGGAAACAGTGTGAGGCTGTCTGCTCCTCATCAACACAGCTCCAGAGAACCTGGTGAGTGTTTTCTTGGTGGCAGCTGTACAGGGAGCAGGCGTTTAACTGATGGCTGACTGAGGCCGCGTCCGCGTGTGATAATAAGTCTTTGTGGTGGAAAGGTTCTCTAATAAAGAAAGCACAAATGAATATCTTATTCAGAAGCCTGAGACGGACGAGTGACACTGCCAGAAAAAGCAGCTTTATTGTGGATTTACTTCCCTCTCTGCTAATAAATCTAATTAAACTATCATGTCAGAATTAATCTGAGCATTTTGTGCCTTTCCTCAGCTCTCCTTCAAACCTCTCATTATTCCTCGCCGCCTCTCTTCATGTCGCCCTCCTCGTTCCTTCTCTTTGTCCCGGTGTCTGTCCAGATGTAACAGGATGTCATGTTTTTCTCTTCCTCTGCTCGCTCATTATAAAAACATTGGCTGCTCCACCGACTCCGGCCTATTTGTAAAGCTGTTATTAGATCCAAACCCAGGCAGAGAAATGCATTAGCGAGGCCCACAGGGTCCTCTTCATTACTGCCAAAGCTGCCGAGAGGACGGAGGAGCCGGTGGAAATGATGAGGGAGGCGAGGAGGAGCAGAGCCGGGATGAATAAACAGGAGAGGAAGCAGCGAGCGCTTCCTGATGATCAGAACACGATGTTTCAGAACGTCACACAGTAAAATGTTCAAAAAGCATTCGTTACAAACAGTCTGCCTGTTTTTTATTGTTCTCCGTGTTTCTTTGCTCCTAAAATAAAAGCTGTGAACTTCCTGTTCCATAGGGGGCGCTCTTGTCCAGAATGAATGGGGCTCTATGGCGACAGAGAACAAACATAAATTTCATGGTTTAAATTTTTCTTCTGGAAGTTTTTTTATCCTGTTTTTGGTAGAAGGACTCGAGACAATAGAAATAGCTTTTTATAGATTTTATTGTAGTAAAATACCTGCTGTGAGAATTGGGGATGCCTCAGCATCATGTCGCTCAGCACCCTGCACTTTGATTTGGAGGGAGCAGCAGAGAGTTTGTAGCAGCAGCTTCCCGACAGCATCAGTTTCAACCACACGTGAAGCGTCTGCTGGAGGTATCTTTTGGAAACGGGCGCCATCGAAGGAGGACGTCCTGTCCTAAACCCTGAACTGACCAATCAGCACGCGTTAGCAGGATGCTAGCGTTTTATGGTCAAAATCAGCTTCACTGAGAGAAAAACCGAAGAGCGGATTCGTTTCAGCTCAGACTCGTTACCATGCTGGATTTGTGGGAAATGATGGAAATTATCATTTTAGCCGTTTAGCTCGTCCTCCTGTTTGCTGAGGACTGCCTCAGAGCGCCCCCTGCTGGACCGCAGCTTTCTTCTGTCCAGTGACATTAACAGGAAGTGCAATAAGCTTTCTAGTAGGAGGCTGCAAGGGGCCATTCACTATGGCAGCGATGCTGATGGATATTTAATGTGCTGTTGACCCTGAAAACTCCAATCACAGATACGCTGACAGTTCGAAGACTGACGGCAACGGCAATATTAATAATAATACTTTTATACTTAAACTCAATGTGCTTAAAAGCAAAGCCCGAAACAGGTTCACAGTCTGTGTGAATAAACAGGTTTGAGTCTGTTTTTGAATGTAGATGCAGCTGTAACTGACCTCAGGTCAGCAGAAAGCACAGATCTGCAGACCTGGGAGGTCAGAGCCACTGACTTTATGAACTAATAAAGGCTTTTAAAGGTGCTTCTGCACTGGGAGCCAATGAAGGGCCTTCAGTGCTGGTAAGGACCTGCTGATGGAGCGTTACGGTAGTCTAACCTGCTTGATATGAAAGCACGGACCTCAGTATTAACTTCATAAGCACATGCAGTGTATATGCTCTGAATGTGATGAAGAGATGCTTTGCTGGAGGAGTTTAAAGAGCCCTGATAACATTAATTGATCTCTGAGGGAGTACAGATGGAGCAGAACAGAATATACACAGATGCTGAGGCTGAGCTCCAAATATGAATCCATTTCTCAAGACACGGACTCTGTAATGAGTCCAACTAACAGGCCGGCAGTGCAGTTCATCCAGACCTGTCTTTAAAAAGCAGCTGTAGAAGTCGCATTAATGATTCATTTTAAAGGCTCCTGAAAGCTTGGTGGCATTTTCTCCTTCTGCACTTCACAGCACTCATATTGAGCCACTGCATCATTTTAGTCATTTAGTCTCCTCGTGTTTAAAGACAGCAATTACAATGAAAATACAAGGAGCCCGTGCACGGAGCTAACACAATTAATTTTTCTTTGATTACATAGGTGAAAGATGCCATCGTGTCTCTGCATCAGAGGAAATCAGCACACGGGTCCTGCAGCATCAGCTAAAAACATCAGGTTATTGGATAAAAGGGTTTTATTGGCTCAATGATGTGCGCCATCATCTCCTCCACATGTGACAATATTTACATGCCTCCTGAGGTGTTGGTCCACGTGTCTGTGAGCAGGCAGGGACATGATCATGATATGTGAAACGAAATCAGAGCGAGAACATCAGAGCGAGAACATCCTCTCTGGTTGTTAGAACGGCTCTGATGTCCTTAGAATAAGCTCAGAGATCCCGCAGAGACGTCTTCATCAGAGACCTCCTTCCTTCGGCTCATGACCGTTACACTGATGAAGCTTCACCTTCCGGCTCACAGAAGCTGTCTCATTTACTGCTGGTGCTGCACCGCCTGCCTCATGCTGCACCTTCCACTTCATGAGCTGCAGTAGATCCTGAGCTCCACTGAGTGCACGATGAAGAAGATAGAACATCAGGGCTGGATCAGCATGACTGCAGGTGGAACATCTCACAGAGCAGCAGGTGTATACCTGTTCACCTGAGACCGAACCTGTTCCTCTGTGATGATAAGACTGCAGTCAGGGTGGTCAGCAGAGCAGCAGACGTCTTCATGGTCTTTAAAAAAACTTTTCTTTCTGTCCAAACTTGTTTAAAGTCGTCTTTTCAGGTTGTTCCACAGACCTGAATTCAGTGTAGTTCCAGCCTGATGACTTCCTGTTCCCCCCGAGGAGCTTCCTGTAGATCACAGTATGACTGGTTAAATTTGGTTGGAAACACTTACTTATTGTTGCCACATGCTCGGGCAGCTTTGAATTGTTTCTTTTCCATCAGTTTTTCTTCCATTGGCAGTCAGATGTGAAATGATGCATTCTTCATGTCAGCGAGCGCCCGGCGGCCTGACAGCCTGTCACAAACATCAGCATCAGTGCTTATTCACCGGCACTTTTACAGCTCTTTGCACATTAGATGGAACTTCTGTGATTTTAATGAATATTTTAGTCTCTTCTGTCGGCTTTGCTGCGATCCAGGAATCTGCCTTTCAGTCCGTGATTCATGCAAACCTTCCTCCTCATCCTCATCCTGGATGTTCACAGATGGAGACTCTGACATCCTGTCACCTCGTCTCTGTCTCTTCATCTGATTCTAGACTAACTCAGACTTTCACTAAACAATGTTTCTGAGTGTCTCTCCTGGCTCTTCTCAGCAGATTAAACTGAATGAGCACAGACAGGAACGTGCATGTACACATGCTCCTCCGATCTTCAGGCACGATGGATGCAGACCGAGCCAAATAATTAACCCTAACCTACACATGTACACTGCCTCATCTTACCCTACAGGAACCACTGAGGCAGGCTCGTCCCTCCCACCTGACCCCCCCCCCCCCCACACACACACACACACACAATCGGCTCATTTTTTATGTATAACTATGCAAACCTTTCCCTCGTGGTATGAGTATTTGCAGAGTGAGGCCCTCACAGTGCACAGAGCAGGTAGAAATGTATCTTTCCCTCATTGCTTCATTAGAACAGGAGACAGAAACAGCCAAAATTTAGAAACATCCGGGGTGCCGATGCTCATTTCTGTTCCTCCACATCACAGGCATTACGCTGGTGCAGCCTAATGAGACTGTCACATCTCCTGTGAGTCAAAGCTGGGCATAGAGATGATCAGATGGAGCAAAAATAGATTCTGTCTTTAGACTCTGACGGTTGGAGTTCCTGACGTGAGAGCTGCTGAAGCTGTGAAGGCTCAGAAATGCTGTTTTTGTAAAAATGACCCACATGTGTTTCATGTCCTCTCCTCTGACTGCACCTCTCATATCTCAGGTGAGCAGGTGTTTGCACAGGTGAGCATCGGCCTGCCGCATGGTAACAAAGTTACCATATCATTATTTATTATTAATCTCTGGCTCTCTTCCACAGTGTGTCTTTTGTCCTCTCTCTCTCCCCTCAGCCCTCTCAGCAGATGGCTGCCCGTCCCCGAGCCCGGTTCTGCTGGAGGGTTCTTCCTGTTAAAAGGGAGTTTTTCCTTCCCACTGTCACCAAGTGCTGCTCATAGGGGGTCGTTTGACTGTTGGGTTTTCTCTGTATTATTGTAGGGTCTTCACCTACAATATAAAGCACCTTGAAGCGACTGTTTGTTGTGATTTGGTGCTATATAAATAAAATTGAATTGAATTAATTTGAAGGTTTGCTTTCTCGTGTTTCTCATTGTGATTTTACTTCCTGATATTCTTTCTTTCCCTCCTCTGATTGTTGGCCCCGCCCTCATTGTCCCCACCTGTGTGTTGTACTGAAGTCAGCCACAGTTCTTGTGGAGATTCATCTCCTCTGTCTCCTGGTTCAGTTTTTCTCCTGTGAACCCGTCCCAGATGGAAGAACCTGGACAGGTGTAGCCTTTACCTTTCTTTAATCATACTGTCACAGGAAGCTTTCACTGGCAGGTTTCAAGAAACGTAAAGACAAATCAGGAAAGAGTTTCCTGTTTCCTCCCTGACACACTTTTTAAAGTGAGTGCACTCACTCAGCTTCCTCTGAGGGAGCTGCAGTTAAACATGTCATCAGCTGATCGTACTCACTCCTCCCACTGCAGAGACCATTTAATGTGTCTGCAATAAGCAGGTCACATAAACATGAGGCATTCTGCACAAAGCAAATGTAAACTCATTTTTACAGCTCAGTGAAAAGAACTGTGAAAGCTCAATAACAGCATGAGTCACAGTAACGGCTCCATATCCATAATATTATTATTTAATATTTGTCCCTGTTACACTTTACCTGAAACGCGGGACAGCTTCAGCTCGTGTGAAGTCAGAAATGCAGCCGGTGGGCGTGACCAGCTCTGAGAGTAGATGGACATCATCAGCTTATTGATGCAGATGTGCAGTAACAGGATGCTGCTGATTTCAGTGAGTTTATGGGATCATTTTCACAGTTAAGCAGATGAACTGGGAGTCACCGTAAACCAGCAGCAGCTCGGGAGGAATCAGCCGCTGGGGTCAAAGGCTTCGTGATGGCTGCTGTAAGTCTGAGAAACGATGTTTTTATGTGAGGGTGGAGGTGACAGTGGACTGTGGGCAGTCAGTGCAGCACTGGGTGATGAACAGAGGGCTGCACACCAGGTCTCTCTAACCTCCAAACATTGGTGCTGATGATGCAGATGTGTCAGCATCCTGTCACTGTGCTGAGATTAGAACAGCACTCAGCTACAGCCTGCTCATTTCCTCCGGGTCTCAGTGCTGATCAGAGTCTGTGGGCACGTTGATCCTGACTCTGTCTAGTTGCTGGTAGACTTCAAACACCTTTCAGACACAAATAGCTGCGTTATCCTGTGAAACTCCCTCTGTGTTACAGCATTATTGCTCCATCAGCCACTAGCACCACCTTAATAACTGAATAACAGCAGATGGCTAATGTGGCTAACTGTAATAGTTAATGTTAGCATGTGCACCGGCAGGGTTAGCATTCATGATCAGAGCACTCAAATTAAAACCCCACCGAGCGTGAACAATGTAAACAAAACCAAAGGTTTATTTTGGAGCAGAGGCAGCAGAAAGCAGAAAGCATGAGTGGAAACAGATGTTATGCTGGAGATGAACACAGTGAATGAATAACAGCGGGAGGAACAGGTGGGTAAAGAAACAGGTGCAACAAATCAAGAGAAACAAGAAAGGAAGTGAAACTAAAAATAAAACACAAGTGACAAAAGACTACCAAAATAAAACAGGAAGTAACAACACAGGTGACTTTAACCTGACAGTGAGATCCAGGGAACACAGGGAGGCACTCACATAACGAAAACTATGAAGGCCTGAGAGTACAAACGCACTGCTGAAAAATTAATAAATCTATAAAGGAACAGTTTTTAACCAGAAGGGTTGCCGTGTCTCCCAGCACAGTCTCAGAGCATGGAGGAGAGTCCAGGAGACAGGCAGCTACTCTAGGAGACAAAATGACCTCCAGCAGCCACTGCTGTGAATGTCTCTGACCGAACAATCAGAAACAGACTTCATGAGGGCGGCCTGAGGGCCCGACACCCACTACTGGGCCCTGTGCTCACTGCCCGGCACCGTGGAGCTGACCCATCCATATCAGCACAGGTATCCAGCAGGATTGTTTCCCACTGAGATCTGATGTGATTTCTTTGTGTGAACATAGAGCTGATGTGACTGAAGCCCAGGTTTGTCTCATCTGTCCAAACAATGCTCTCCCAGAAGCTTCGTGGCTTTTAAACATGCATTTCAGTAAATTCCAGTCTCTCTTTTATGGTGGTGTCCTCCTCGATCGTCTTCTTTAAACAGGCAGACTGATTACAGGTAAGGACACACCTGTGATGCTGATTACAGGACACACCTTAGTCTGACACGTCGCTGTGCCCAACTTATTTTCAGTCTTTGCTAAGATCCAATCATTTTTTTTTTTTAATAATTAGGTCAAAAGTCTGATTTTCATGAGTTAACTGATCTATTTGTATTTAATGGAGGGTTCTGAGCCTCTCAGTCCTGAAACCGTGGAGCTGACCACATTTTAAAGCTTCCTCATTGCCACCCAGCAGCACTGATGTTGGTTCACATCCTCCCCTGCTGGAAGCAGCTTCCTCGCCCACAGAGTCACAGCGAAAGCCTCGGTTCAAAGCCATTAGTGCTGCTGCCTCTCTGCCTTCATCTCCTCCCGACTAATGTGACTCTGACCTCCATCCCTCCTATTTCACCTCTCAGATGAAGGAGAGACGCCGAGTCTCAGAATGAAATCATGAAATAACTCACCATCTTATTTGTCTGCCTCGCTTTTCACACCCAGCGTCTTTTATTCATCATGGCAGTGTTGGGACCAGCCGCCCGTCTCCTTTCCTCATCACTCTCTCTTCCAATTTGTGCCTCGGTGGCACTCAAATAAATAACACCTGCATACGGCCTCACCTGCACCTGTTTTATGTTTTATGGGTCTGTACCGACTGCCTCCTTTACTGAAAGTGAAAGAATGAATTCACCTGTTCTGACATCATGTTAGAAATGCAGAGAAGTGTTGATTAGATATCCTTAAAGTTCCCCGCAGGCTGCAGTTTGATAACGCCTCTCACATTAAAGCCACATGATGAGCTGCAGTGTGAGTGATCCTTAGACCATGGGAGCAAGCGATGTGTTTGTGACAGGCTGCTGGTAACAACGAGCCTAAAGACGCCATTTAAAACTGCTTCTTTGCTAAGTTGCTATGTTTGTGATTAGCAGTTAGCATAAGCCAAGCTAGCAGCCTGTTGCTAACTTTGTTACCATACAGCAGGCCTGTGCTCACATTTCTGCTGCCTGTATTCACGCTCTCGTTCTTTCAGTCTCTACCCAAAGCTCATGACCACAGGTGAGGGCAGGTAGATCGACCGGTAAATCGACAGCTTTCATGCTGATTCTCATGCCAGCTGCTTCACACTCGGCTGCGAAACCATTCCACTGCGAGCTGGAGGCCACCACCTGATGAAGCCAACAGGACCGCATCATCTGCAAAGAGCAGAGACGAGAGTCTGAGGCCACCAAGGCTGAAGCCTTCCTGCACTAGAACTTCTGTCCATAAAAGGTATGAACAGAATGGTGACAAAGGGCAGCCCTGACAGAGTCCAACATCCACAAGAAACGAGTCCGGCTTATTGCCGGCAATATGGACCGAGCTCTCGCTGCAGTCGTACAGGGACTGAATGGCCCACAACAACGGGCCAGACACCCCATACTCCCACAGCACCCCCCACAGCATACCCCGAGGGACGCAGAATAACTGAAGCACAGAATAAACACAAATAAAGAAACTAGATGGCAAAACTAACAGAACTCCAAATGTGAGATTACCTTAAATGACAAAACTCAGCCTAAAGTAATACAATTAAAGCTCAGCAATAATACATGAAAAGCAAACTCAGAATGAACAGCAAATATTTAATAATAAACTAGAAACTCAAGTCACTGGGTCCAAAACCCAGGAGCATGGAGGGGAATGATGCAGAGAGGAGGAGATAAAAGTCCATAAACCTCCCAACAAAGATATTCAATATGGAACAACCCATGAATCAGAACAGGGAGAACATCACTGCGAGAACACTGCATTACTATTTTAATCTGTGCACTATCAGCATCAGTCTGCTGCCATGATGGCAAACACGCTGCACGGTAATCATGAGAACTTAAGGAAAAACGGAGAAAAGATCTTAAATATAACATGATGGTGGCAGATGATGGGAGGTCAGTTAGAGATGCAGAGGAGTTAGGTTTAAACAGATAATGGTACAAATGAAATGGTTACATTTCTCTGTTTCTTATGGAAACATTCTTTCATTTCTCCTGTTCAGAAACGAGTTGGTTAGGAGCTGCACGAGTCACCACCAGAATCTGGTCATCTGGCTCTGGTTCTTCACCTTTGGAGGCCTCGGTCTAAAGCAGAGGCTGTGGCGTCACTGCTTATTTTGAGTCATTAATCACAGGGACTAATGATTACATGGGAAGTTTGGCTTATTGAGGTATGTAAGGGGCTGTCTGCCTGTGCAGCTTCACGCTGATTAATAATGAGGTTGGTTCTGATTCACAGCCTGAAGCGATCCTGTGCCACGCTGTTTAATAACGTCTGTCGATAGAAGTGATTGCTGATGGAGTTCACCTGGGCCTTATTATCCCGCTCTCAGTCTTTCTCAGTGCTTTTCTCTGCTTTCTGTCCTGTTTGCTTCTTAGAATCTAATTAGTCCATTTTGTCGCACCGCTCAGCCTCCTTTGTTACACCAGTGAAAGTCAAACAAATGAAAGTTTCTTGTTTTTCCTCCCATCTGCCAGCTCCTCACGAACACGACAAAACAGGTAATTTGTCTTCCCTGAATCTTGGTGGCTCTGAAGAAGCCTCTGGGGAGATATGAGAGGATGGAAGGTACAGAGGTGGAAAAGCGATTAAGCCGAGAGGAAAGCGAGAGAGAAGCTTTTTGGTTTTCACTGAAAGAACACAAACGTTCTCCTTAAATAACCCACAAACAGGGACCGCACAGGAGCGACGGAGCCATGCGATAGTCATGTAAATAATTTAACAGTCATGCAGACTGAAGACAAAGGTTGATATGAACACACACACACACGTGTGTGTGTGTGTGTGTGTGTGTGTGTGTGCGTGTGTGGGGGTGGCTTTGACCACCTGCTGCTCCACCGTGGCCGTGGATAAATGGACCGTATGAGAGGAGATGGGTTGTCCTGTGATGTTGTGGAGATGATAGCAGTTCTCAGGCAGAAACCCGAAAGCAACATCACTGAAATCACCGGACGTCAGTGGATGTCTCTGCTTGTCACGTCTCATTAAGTTTTCCATGTAGACTCCCATGTTTATGGGTAAACTGCATCTCATATAACATCTTCTTATTGTGCAACAAAACCAGCATTAAGACCTGTTTGGACAGCAATGTGAACCTAAGACAGCAAAGGTGCCCCTGCAAGTGAAGCAGCTAGTGTGGGTTAAACAGTCAAACGTCCACAGATCAGCTGACAGAGAAGCATGAGCTCAAAGTGTCGGTGCTGAAGGACAGCTCACAGCAGGGCTGTCAAACTCAGTCACAGGACGGGCCAAAACTGGAAACACGGTCTTGATCGTGGGCCAGACAGGATTAACAAGAACATCTGAAAATATTAAAATCAGCAATATTTAGAATTTGAATGGCCAGAAAACAGCAACGTTTACCTCAAAGCATATGCCTCCGCCGCTGCTCATCCAGCCTATTCTGCTCCCTTTTCTAGGTTTACTTCATTTTATCAGCACGAGACGGCCAAGCCTGTCAAATGTTATCAGCCACAAGGTGCCAACATCACCACCAGCCTTGGCTACCACTCATTTAGTGAGTATTCAGCTCGGGCTGTGTCCACTTGAATAGGCTTTTAACATCAGAGCACAAACAGGAAGCCAAACACAGGCTGAGAGAGGACATCTGGGGACAACATGTTCATTTGGATGGTTCAAGGGGAAACGACATGAACGACTTGCAAACAGAGCAGAATGACACACAGTGGCTCTGATGTGTGAAAGGCTAAAAAGCTACTCTCAGGCCTCCTTAAATATCCGACCGTGCAGGCTGACAAACGCACTGATTCAGAGCGAGCACACGCTCAGAAAACAGACGTCTCACACGCTGGCTGCCCATTTAATGATGAGCAATCTTTTCTCACTTTTATGGAGACTGCTCTTTTGTTACCTTCAGTCTCATTTTTTGCGTTTTGTTTGATAAGCTGTCAAACTCTTTTATCGGCCTCGAGCAGCAGCAGCGTCTCTATTCACCCAAATAAGCCTCGTTTTTCAGATATAATAACAGGAAGAGGCGGATGGCCTCACACAAACATCGTTAAATCCTCTCCAAACCTGCGCTGGATGACATTTACCTCAGCAGTCTGTCTGCAGCGTGTCATGTAAAGCACTGACCTTCCTGACTGATTTGATGAGCTGCATGTGTCCATATTTGTTAAGGCTTCAAACATTTTTTTCCAGACTTAAAAGCTGAGACTTGCTTTCTGATTGGTTCTAGGGACATGGAGGCATTCATGGGCAATGGGAAGTGGCTTTTGGAGGCTGTTGATAAATCAGAGTAGTCAGACGGGTATTTAACGGGTTACGACGCGACATGATTGATTGGCGTATAGTACCTGTAGCAGTACTATTCGGGTGGCCAGATGGAAAGCTCTGGTGTCCCGACCCGCGGCCCGCCAGTTGACGTTCCCTGCTGTAAGGTAAAGACCCTACAATAATACAGAGAAAACCCAACAGCCAAAACGACCCCCTATGAGCAGCACTTGGTGACAGTGGGAAGG
>JAVDPK010000763.1:286886-303444 GCA_034780415.1 Cichlasoma orientale | reverse complement strand
TTTTATTTGTGAAGAAATCCATGAAGTCAGTACTAGTTAAAGTGAGAGGAAGATTCGGCTCTACAGAGCTCTGACTCTTTGTCAGCCTGGCTACAGTGCTGAAAAGTTATACAGGTGATACAAAGATGAATCCAAACCTGATCAGTAAATCAAGTTCAACATCAGATAACCGAACGAGCCTCAATCTGCTTGGCCTGCCGGTACCCGTCAACTACCTCCGGAGTCCGACAGGCCAACCAAGACTCCTCCTTCAGCTTGATGGCTCCCTTCATCTCCGGTGACCACCATCTGGTTCAGGGATTACCACCACAACAGGCACCAACCACCTTGCAGCCACAGCTCTGAGCCTCAGCAATGGAGGTGTGGAACATGGTCCATTCAGCCTCCCTCGGAATGCTGTTGAAGTTCTGCTAGAGGTGGGAGTTGAAGATTTCGTTGACTGGGGCCTAATTTACTGCTCTAACGAGCAGTAAAGTACTGATCTGGAAGGAACGTACAGGC
This sequence comes from Cichlasoma orientale, assembly GCA_034780415.1. Taxonomy (NCBI): domain Eukaryota; kingdom Metazoa; phylum Chordata; class Actinopteri; order Cichliformes; family Cichlidae; genus Cichlasoma; species Cichlasoma orientale. Next base: position 302,943 of record JAVDPK010000763.1, on the reverse strand, counting down.
AGTAAGCTGAGAGCATAAAAGAATACCCACCTTAGCCCACTGCCTCTCACCGAGGGCATCTCCAGACTTGAACAGAGTCCAGCCCCTCTCCAGGAGACTGGTTCCAGACTGGCTCCAGAGCCCAGGCCATGTGTTATATGTGTCTATCTGGTACCTCTCAACCTCACGCACTAGCTCAGGTCCTTCCCCACCAGAAAGGTGACATTCCATCTCCCAAAAGCAAGTCTTGATAGCTGGGAATTGGCTCATCAGGGCCTCTGCCCGACACACACTTGTTCATATTCTGTTATTGGAGCAGATACTGTGATTGCCTCAATGTGTGTGCATGAACGTCCATGTGCACTCTGGTATGACTGATTAGGTGTGTGTGTGTGTGTGTGTGTGTGTGTGAGAGAGAGAAATCAGCGCTGTGTTTGATCTCCTCCGTGGACTCCTGCTGTGTCTAAGCCCTCCTGGCAGCCACAGCTTAACTCTCAAACATCCTGGCGGCAGGACAAAGGCCAATCAGGGTGCAGGAAAGCAGACTTAAAGTGATGTGCATGCATGTTCCCCGCTGCAGACCTGCACACAGCCGCGGCTTCACTGTTATCTTTTTGTTTAAATCATTTCTGGTTCTAGCTTTGTTCTTCTTCCTTCTGTTCGGCCTCTAATTAAACTTGAGTCACGTCTGTGTATTTGCGAAGACATTTCAAAGATCTCATATCAGCAGAGACATTTGTGGCATTTAATTTTCCCATCTGTCACGGTCAGCCTCAGAGGAACTTTCATGCCTTTAATTTTTTATGTGCTTCAACAATCAAAACTTCTCCTCTTCATCGGTGGAAACCGGACTCAGATCACGTTCTTTGTGACACTAGCAAAGCTCACTGTTGGTCAGACGATGAACCCGGGTTTTAGAACACGCTTTCAGCGGGGGAGGCGTGTGGACAGCGGCACACGAGCTTAGTTAGCATCCACAGACTGTATGGGAGCATCACACAGATAGGGGAGAGTGGGGTAAGATGACCCACCCCCGTATCTTAGCAAATGTGCTTGTCTGGGGTCATGTGACCTTGCTTTCAGGTGGCATCCATCATTTCAATCAGGCCATGAAAGGCAGACAAATTATCAGTTTTTCCTTGTCAAAGTAAATTTTGAGCACTTCATGTTTAATTAAAGTTACATCAAGGTGAATTTCTTTTATTTAAGGTATTTTTGTGCATGTTGGTGGTTTTCCAACCTGCAACACCACGTGAAGCATTCTGCTAAAGATTTTTTCTTCCTTTGTTTTGTGGGTTTAAATTCCCTCCAAACATTATTGATGAAACAGGTGTGACAACAGGTAAAAACAGGTAGTGGCAGAACAGGGAAAGAAGCAGGTAGGAGCTGTCACTTCAGCTGAAAGAGGAGAGCTTGTGACTGGTCTGTGCAGTCAGTGGTACTGGGAATGCAGTACCTCCCATCTTCGTCTTCCCACGGGTTAGATACAAACCCCGTTCCAAAACCGGGGCTCCTCCAGGATCAACTGGTACTGCCACCAGCTCTGGGTGGATGAATGACGGCACTGGCTCAGCACACAGCTGCTCTACTGAGCATCCCATGTTACAGCTTCTTACCATGAGGCCCACATTTCTCTAAAAGCACAGGATTTCCCCCTTTGTTAGACAACAATCCAAATTAAGGGTAGATGTTTTCATTCACTCCTGTGCCATTTAATTTTGTCTGTAGAACCAAAAAAGTAAAAAAATAACTCATTGCCCCACAATCAAATCCCACAATCTCACTCAGCAAACTGGAGCTCCGCCTTCTTGGATGGCCAGTTAGTCCAATGAAGCCACAGAAGCCATATTATTGGTCAGATAATTGCATTAAAATGCTCCAAAAGGCTCCAACAGCACAAACACGGTCCAGAGGTCCAGTTCAGGGACTCCAGTTAGCTGAGGGGAAGCTAGCAGACAGCTAGCAGCTACAGCCGCCTGTGTCACCATCCACCTGTCAGTCAGAGAGGCCACGCCCCTAATAATGCAAACTTTATTTACAGGTGAGTTATAGAAACATCCTCCGCCCATACAGCTGTTACAGTATGAAGGGGGAACTAATCCACAGAGACCTGCACAGTTTCTGTTTCAGCTGTAAACATGTTTATTTCTGCTGAAAAGCTTTAACTGACTCACTGTGGTGCCTCTGCTGGACACCAGAGGAACTACAATTTTCACTGCTGCAGCTTCTTTTTTCAGACCTGGAGGTTGGCGGTTGAACAGAGGTGATTAATGACCTGACTGAACAAAGGTGAGGCAGAAAATTGGTTGTTAAAAATATGAACAAAGAAATAAAACTATTAACAGGAAGCAGCAAAAGCCAAAAACTCAAAGCTCAAAGCAGAGACTGCATTGAACTCATTCATCATTCCTGCTGTTGCTGAATGGAATCATTGCAAGTCTCCATTCGATGAATACAAAGCTCACAATGACACAAGCTTTAGACGTTTTAGTTTGCAGATTATATCTTTTAGTTCCTTTTCTTCCGTCTCCTCGAATCTTTTATTAAGCTCATCATGCCTTTTCTCGTCTTCTTTCTACTTTTCTATTTATCAAACCTCGAGCTCTCTGAGCTCTCTAATCCCTCGGTCCTGAGAGGCCCTCGTTGGCCCGTACCTGGTAGACTTTAATTAAAATGAATTTGCACCCTCGTATGCACCATGAAAATACAATGTACACGGTGCCTCAGCCTGCCAGCTGTGTGCATTCACAGCTTCATATCACACACAGCATACCCTCATTAAACCTGTTTGTCCCTGACTTTAGAGGATCAGGTCTGTAAAAACAGCAGCTTTCTCCTACACGGAGACCTGACCCCTGATTGCTGCTATCGCCCCGTGTGTGTGTAACTTTACTGTTGCCCTGACAAAAAGCACTCGGTTATACGGGTTCATTCAGATTTAGTTCTGCTGTAGCCTCTGGATTGTGTTCACTTGGAGTCGATAAGGAGGATGGATGGATGCAGATGGACGCTGTAGTGAAAGAGAGGATCTTTGTTTCCTCCCATCCTCAGTCTGAGTTGGTGGCACTGGGTTTGGAGAGATGTTTCCATGGCAGCAAAAACACTTCCTGTGGTGTGTTTTTCTGTCCTCTCTACCTCCTCATGCTGCTGATGGGCTGATTCTGGCCTCACAAAGCTCCAGATGCTCGACACCCCTAATTTGAACCAAATAAGTAACTTTCATAAGTAACTCTGTAAAACTGTTGGTCTCATCACACACAGCCTTCCAGCGTGGGTGTGGGACACATTTACCTCCTGTGATGTATTTTTACACGGCCTGTTACACCGACACCGAGCAGGCTGACAGTTTGTTTCGCATCTTCAGAGAGAAGCGAACGAGCTGTCAGACAGGACGCAACAACTCCTAAACAGCTGATTTAATGCAGTCACAGTGTGATTTACAATATGGAAACTGATCAGAACTGAATGCAATGAAGGTCTCCATGACGCTCCATGTTCACGGTAATATGATAATGTGTGTGCATTTGTTTAGTGCTACTGTTGACTTTGTGTGTTTCCTTTATATCTTTGCAGGATGTTAATGCAGTTTATCAGTGTTTGTCATGCATTATACCAGGGTGTGTGTGTGTGTGCGTGCGTGTGCGCGTGTGTGTGTGTGTGTGTGTGCGTGTGTGAGAGATAAAGCACCGGCCTGCCTCCATTTACAGGGAACAAAGGGAGAATTTAATGTCCCGCTGCTCATCTGTTCAGCTGTGTTTACTCTGATGTGGAGAGGAAATTAATTGTGGACACATCGCACTGATAAACAGGCAAATCTAATTAGAAAGTGGAACCTCTGATTTTTAGTTAACAGCACCGTCTGACTCTGATTTTCCTGCTGGCTGCATCATTTTGTCCTCTAAAGCATCGTTCACACAGAGAAACGCTGCCTCTTTAATCTGATCTAATCTTTAACCAGACAGCCTGAACAGAACACCGTGGCCCAGTGGGACGAGAGGTCCTTCAGTGTGTCATGAATTATTCCCTCTTTAGGGGCAGGAAAAAATAACGGGTTGAACTGGGAGTACAAAAACACTGACGCTGTCAGCAGACTTAGCACGAGCAAGTCGTTCACCATTAGTGCTAATACTAATTCCCACATCCATCCAAGAACACAGTCTAGGCGCTCAGCATGCCCCCTGGGAGCAGGGAGCCGGGATCCAGGTGTTGGGAAAGTGCTTTGGGTGAGCACCTGGTCTGGCTCAGGCTCAGCGTTGCCTCGGTGGTCCAGTTCCTGGATGCCCAAATGGGCTTTAGCGACTCCACGCTCTGTAAGTGCAGTTCTTACAGTAGTGCATCTGAGGTTTTTACAACTTCAAGAAAATGCTTTTGTCTTGTGCTTGCGTCAGTGCTGCAGTGATATTCATCACGCCACAAAAAGATCTGAAAGATATTCTCCAGCGTCATATCTCATCTTCATGGTACGACACAAACAGAAGGTCAGCGCTGTGTGGAAATTACCAAACGCTAAACAGTTTTTTTCACAGAAGAGGAGCTGAAGTACCCTCAACACTGTGATTATATAAACTCTGTGTTCAATGTAACAACCTTGAACACAAATTAAAATAGTCTTTTTTTTGAAAGAACAGCAATATCATAAATCATAAATGCTTCACGCCCCCGACTGCAGCTGTGAGAATACCTTTCACTCATAATTAAAGTGAAAGTGACATGGATGAGCTGAAAAAGAAATGAGCTGTCAGGTACCAGCCACCTTTACACATAAACAGTTTAATGTAAGAATTTTGCCAGCAGGAGGTGAAATCCAGACCAGGCTGGAGTGCGAGTCTGGTCTACACAAGGTTTTTATATTTGTATTAATGTGGCACCAAAACAGAGATATTCTACCATCAAACCAGAAAAAAAAGTGAGTCCATAAGTTTGGGCAGACAGTCTGTTAGGTAGGCTTCAGAGGAGCTGATGAGCCCAGAGAGCGAGGAAGACAGTTAAGGGGACTGACCACAAGGTGGAGCAGAGCTGAGGAACAGATCATGTGTGGTATGAGACAGAGCAGAGGGCCAGCATTTGGGCGAAGTCTTTGTGGTGGCCAGCAACAGAGGAATCGCAGACCCTTTGGAGTCCGGGCTGGTGGGTAGTAACGAAGGAGACTAGACTCTTGACAGGGGGCCACCAAAGGCGAGGCAGGGCAGAGGACCAGTAGCAGAGATGGAGCCCTTCTGGAGCCTGGGCAGGTGGTTAGCATCAGCGGATGCAGTGATCCCCTGGCTCAGGTTAAGCTGGCTCAGGCTCAGGAGGTACGGCTCTGGACTGGCCAGCTGGAGCACCACTCGGACTCTGTATCTGCAGCGCTGACTTCAGCAGCTCAGTACTTTCAGGCTCTGGGTGGTGCTGCTTCACTCAGGCAAGTGGGACCCACTGGCACACTGATCGGATGATTCAGGCTCTGGGTGCTGGGACTGTGCAGGACTCTCAAGCTTATGCTGCTCAGGCTCTGCAAGGTTCTCACGTTTGGAGTGTGCAGCCTGTGTCAGACTTTTCAGGGTTCAGGGTTCACGGGGTCCTCGGGGTTCTCAGGGTCAACCTGCATGGGCTCAGTCTGTTTCAACCAGGCCAGGTAATACAGGCTGAAGGCTAACTTCCCTTGTTAGCTCAGGAAATGGAACCTCAGGACTCAGCTCAGGTGAAGCCCCAGGTAGTGCAGTCTCTGGGGAGGTCCTGGGTGCCTGGTGTTGTCTGACCCAGGAGACAAGCAGGCACTAGCAGAGAGCTGGCTGGAGTGCTAAGCAGCAGGACTGCCATTGGGCCAGGCAGCTGCAAAGAGGCTGAGGTGTTGGGCTGGCCACATACACAGCAGCTTTACACTAAAGGGAACTTAGCAAACACGAGGAACCAGATAAAAAGAGCACATACTAAAATCCTCACCGAATCTCAATCTCCCTCGCACACAGACAACCTTTAAGACACAAACACGCTTGCAGAGCAGCTGCTTTGAGGGCCACGCTCAGAGTGCTCCGTCCACACCACGACGGGGAAACGAGCCAAAAAGCTGCCTCAAAGTCTTCACGTGCTCTCAAACATTTCTGAGTACGACTTCTTATGGAGCGAGTCAGAACGAGCTCATGCTTTCATCACAGAAGTTGATGCTCTGAGCAGCCAACTGCTCGGGCTGGCACATTAGCAACATTAGTTGCTAAGGCTACCAAGGACGGAGCAATTAGCAATGTCGCAACTGTTTCTGTGACAACTGCTTCCAGCGTGCATCCATCCCGGACAGCTGATTAGAAACAGACTAAAGAAAAAGGAGTTCAGCTCAACACTAAGCCTGGACTGCCCAGGTCTCTGCATCATTACCATACCATAACATTAGGAGGGAAAACCTGGAACAACTAGAAAACAAGCTCAAACATTTACTGAGCGTTGGCCTCATGTGGTCCTCCCAAAGTGCCTCCAGCTTCTTTCCTCAGGTCCTGGTTACATGTATGAGCTCTGCTCCCGCTGGTTCAGATTAAATATGAGCGTCAGTCCAGCCAGCGTGTTTACCAGAAGCCTAGAAACACAGTTACATTAGCTAAGCTGTTCTCATGTTAAAATTCTCAGTTCATCACAAACTAAACTCTTAAAACATGCCCACTAATACCGCCGCGCAGCACGTGTCTGACAACGTCTCCTAACCACGGACGGGGGGGACATGGCATTACATCACTGAGGTAACACAGCTTCCTGTCTTCAACCAGTCTAACTGCAGTACGTTTGTGCTCCTTAGCGTTGGTCACACAGAGTGAAGGATCATGGGTACGAAACCTGCACAGATGTTGGAAAGGAGGCTGCAACACAAAGAGAGTGACAGCGCGGCCGAGGAGGAAGCAGCTCGGCCTTCATCCTGCTTCCTGTCGTGATCTTATTTGGTCACAAACCCGTGATGCTGTAGTTCAGCCCGGAAAAAACAGGAACCAGTCAGCACAAAGCAGCCCGTTTGTGCTCGAGTCAGTGGCTCTGAGGCTGATGGATTCAGAGGTGTGACGGCTTCATGGTCCTCCTCCTTTCTCTCTTTGGCCATCCCAGTGGTCAGCTGTCAGATGGATGAGCTGGCAGTTTGGCTCAGAGGGTTCATGTAATTAAACTGTTTGCTAAAACTGCAACGGCTTCATCAGTGTGTGTGAACCAGGAGCGTGGAGAGCGTGTCAGAAAGAAATCAGGTTAACCTAAACACAAAGCATTTAGGTGGCAGCATTTGAAGGAGCTGCTCAGACTGCAGGGTGATGGTGGAGCCGTCAGAGCTGCAGAGGGTTTCTGCAGGGCGGCTTTCCTCGCTCGCTTTGATGGAGACTTAATGTGGCACTGATAAGTTCAGCAGATGAAATCAAAGTGGGAACAGACGACGGCGCTGACCGTGGATCAGATTGATTCAGTGACATGTGAGCATGTGCAAGAGCGAGCAGCTCTGAGGCACAAACACACCAACAAGTCCCCCCGGCAGAAATCACCCCTATTACTCTGCTTTAATAATCCTCATCTCGTGTGTGTGTGTGTGTGTGTGTGTGTGTGTGTTTGTGTGCGCGCACTCAGGTAATTAGTTTCACAGAGGTGATGGCTTCCGGGAGGCTCTTCAAAGGTGATGAAGGAGGAGAAAATGAGTCTGAGGCATTTTCTTTTTCTCGCTCTGAATCACTGATCTGCTGAAGGCAGATATGTTTGTGGTCAGCCTGAGCGTGCAGCTGGTCTTCAGGCCAATGCGAAAGCTTTCATTTTGGATCTGAACCTCAGTCAGACCGAAATCTTTAGGTTTGAACCAAAACATGTTCATCTGTTCTTCTTTCTCTCCTCCCAGGCTCTTTCTCCTGTTATGACCCATCAAAGAACAAGCAGGCTTCAAACACTGAGAGTCACCACAGAGCTGTCTCTGAGCTCACCCTCCAGCAGGCAGGAGTGTTAACGAGGCTGCAGCCACAAACCAATCAAAGCACGCTCCTCTGATATGAAGCAGTACAATCATCGTCTCTTTCACTCACACTTCTATCTGCTGAAACAATCTTTGAGGAGACGCAGATGTGAAATATTAAACATAGACGTTTATTCTGGAAGCAGCTCATTTCAGCGTGCAGACGATGTGACGATAAGGTGAACGTGTTGTTGTCAGATGAGTGTTTCAGCTGCTCTGCTGGGATTTCCCCACACAACCGTTTCAAGGGTTCACAGAGAAGGTCTGCAAGAGAGCTGCTGTTAGAGGTCAGAGGTCACAGGAGAATGGGCAAATTGCTTTGAGCCGATGAGGTCACAGTGACTCAAATTACCACCTGTTACAACCAAGATGTGTAGCACAGCTTCTCTGAACAGACTTCCACACCAGCCTACACGGGGCAGCTGTGGCTCGGGAGGTGGAGCGGGTCATGTACTAATCGGAAGGTTGGTGGTTCGATTCCTGGCTGTTCCTGTCTGCGTGCTGAACCCACGCATGAAGCTTCGTTATAGCTCCAGAGTTCTGAGAACTTTGGGTTTATAAGCTTGTTTAAACCTCAGGTGTTACACATGAGGGTTAAGGTCCACCTCTCTATATGGATCCATTAGCTGTGTGGCAAACCCGAACTCTTACAGGCCAAGGCTAAATGAATGTAAGAGAGATGATGGGAAAAACTCCATCTTCTAGTTCATCACGTGGCTTCAAGAGTTCTGTTTAGAGTTAAGTCAAAGAGGCTAAACCCAGTTTTCATTAACAGCCGTCAGACGGCCGCTCTTTAATGCTGCCAGCCTTCATTTCTTTCTGCATTTTAGCCTTCACAGTCTCTTCATCCTCCTCTTCACTCAGCCACACTGATGTTTTCTCAGTAATGAATGTTTCCATCAGAACATCAGCTGCTCCATCACTCTGTACTCAGCATCTGAGCAGGGACGGTTTCTTTTCCTGATACGAGTCTTCCTCTGTAAGAAAGTTCTCTAAACTACATGAGAATTACATTTAACTCCTTATAATCTGCAGTCCTGTAAAACAAACTGCTCACTCTTTCAGTTCTAAGGTTTACGTATCAGGACATAACAAAGATCATCTGGTCCTCAGAGGTGAGAAGTACAAATACTTCATTACTGTAGATTTTTCAGGTATCTGTACTTCTACTTACAGTACTTTTGCCACCTCTGCTGGTCCTTCCCAGGTTCTAAAACTATTTAAATTCAACCTCAGATGACCAACACCACATGACACCACATGACACATTATACCGAGAGATTATTTATCAAAACTGTCACGGCTGGTGCAGCAGGCAAGGCAAAGGACCCCAACGCCAGACCCTCGAGGCTCGAATAATGTTTAACTTACTTTATTAAATAAACTCAAGAACACCAAAAACTGGACAGGAGCCAGTGACACAAGGAAACCCCAAAACCTGAAAATCCAAAACACACAGCAGACGCCAACATTAGGAGTCAGACAGACACGATGACTCATCAAAGAGCAGAAGAAAACTGAGGGCTTAAATACACATGAGGTGATCAGGACAAGTGGAAACAACAGGGAACAGCAGGTGAAACAAATGAAACTAATAACACAGAGGAAGCAACACGAGACTGTCAAAATAAAACAGGAAGTGACCAACCATGGCACACACGCAGACTTGATATACAAAAACCTGACAGGAAACCGAGGCAACTAAACACAGATGGGCCAAAACACACAGGAAGACCAGAACAATAAAATACAAACAACAACAACAACCTGAGAAACTAAACAGCAAGAAAACTAAACACAACCAGAAACAGGCAACAAAAACAGAACATCACCAAAAGAACTCAGAACGCGGGACCACCGGCCCAGGACCAGAGGGTGAGTAGCAGCCAGAGCTCTGGATCAATGCCCTCTGCACAGACGAGACCAAAGTTCAGATGTTTGTCCATCATGCACATCAGCACCAACACCTCAGAGCAGCTGTCAGCACGGTGGAGGATCCTCGAGTGCACCACGAGCTCCTCTGTGAGGCCGTCTATCCCACAGCTGAAGCTTGAAGCTGAAGCCTGGACCAAACTGGATCATCACCACGATCCAAGCACAGCAGGAAGAATGGAGGAGCTGCGACGGCCCAGTCAGAGTCCTTCAGAGAGCTGTGCAGAACCTCACTGAGCTGAAGCTACGCTGTGAAGGAGAGTGGACCAACCTCCTCCAACCTGATGAGACAGACGGATGAAGCCACACAGGAACCATCACTGCAGCTGAAGCTGCTGAGTCGGGGGGAGGACTCTGTTTGTCTCACACTGCTTCTGTGTTTTGGGGCAGTTTATGTTAAATCCTAATATTCCTCCTTATATTTCATATAAACAGCCTGACACTGAGGTCAGGTAACAAAGTGGTTTCAGTCTCAAGGTTTTATTAAACGTTGGTTAAAATGAGCTCTGAATAAAGTTGGGGTTCATTCATGGAGATCTCTGAATGTAAAAACTCTCATGTGAAATCTGTCCTCACTAATTTTTTGTCCATTTGTCAGAAAGTGCAGTTTGACCTTTTCCTTTGCAGCCCCCAGCCTCTCTGGTTAGTTTATTGTTAGTGAGACAAAGTGTGACCTTTTCCACTCAAACTCTGAGGAACTGAAGGTGTGTTTGTCTTTCTGTTCTCGTTTCCTCTACGATGAGGAGCAAACAGTGATCACACAAAGCGTTTCACAGCTGAGGAAACACAGCAGGACCGTGCTGCACGCCGCTCCCTGCTCTAAAATCTCTTTTATATGTGATCGAAATGTTCTCTGGAACTTCACTTTTCTAAAATTGTGTATTTTTTAAAATAATTGTTCAAATTCACACCACAGACGCATTTACTAAAAACCTTGGACAAATCTCGGCGACCTTGACCTGACGGTAAAGGTCAAAGGTAAAATGACGGGACAATAGGACCTGTGTTCTCTCAGTGACGGACAACATTCAAATCAGTTAAAGCGTCTGCTGGGGGCGGGGTTTGTTGTGAGATGGGGCGCTGTGGACACCTCTCGAACCGCTGCGTCCTTGCTGCCCGCCTCCTCGCTGCCCGCCTCCTCGCTGCCCCCTACCTCGCTGCCCGCCTCCTCGCTGCCCGCCTCCTCGCTGCCCGCCTCCTCTTTTAACTCAGCCTATGATGGATCACTGCAAGTTCCTCTGTGAGTTCCTGCTTTCTTTCATGGTGCAGGCGAGTTTGATGCTAATGAAGAGATCTTGCAGCTGCTGCGCTACGATGCTGACGGGCATCACTAATGCCTCCTCTGTCTGGGTCGGTACCATCAAACCAGAAGCAGATGCTGGGCCCGCCTGCCTCATGCTCTCCCGGAGGAGAGTGAACTGCTGCGTAGTCCACGTGCTCGCTCCCTGCGGAAGTCCAGACCTCAGAGGTAGCTGTCCATCCCCTCACCTCAGCTCAGGTACAGTCTGCAGGTCTCCCTCTCCTCCCTAAAGGAGAGAGGTCGGTCAGAGAGACTGACCTCTGACCTGCCAGCTTCCCGCCCTCACTCTTGCCTTTTTTGCCTGCAAGTGCTGGCTGCCCTTGGGGTAGCTGGTCTCCCACATGGGCCTGCAGCACTCATCTGCCACACCACCTCCACCCACCCTGTTAGTTTCATTATTTTTCCTTTTTAAGCTCAGCACCATTTACTGCAGGACTATTCATGTGTACATGGCTGTGACCTGTGCAAAGGTTACTGCACTTTAGGATTTTATCACTGCTGTGGGTCCAGTGAGCAGTGAAAGTGGGGATCAGTAAATCCCCCTGACTCTGCTGCCCGCTGGTCCTCAAACCCTGATCCAGCGCTCTCTTTATTTAACACAGTCACACAGTGCAGCATCACCCTGTGTGTCTTTGTGAACGCGCTGCAGTGAGCATGCTCATGAAGAAACAGTGTGTAGCTTTCAGTCCTGCAGCTGCTCATGAATTTGTCTATACAAATAAAACATGTTATTTGTTCAGCATCTTTTGCAAAGTGCAGAAACATAAACACAAATGTTAACTGGAAGCAGTTCTGTGGTCTCACACGTTCATGCAGAGCAACAAAAACAGTCCACAAACACACTGACTCCATGCTGAAGGCTCAGAGGGAACATTAGTGCGTGTCTCTGGGATTGTTACATAAACATAAGCAGACCGTGTAATTAATTAGTGTCGTGTTCTGATGCTGAGTTCATTTAAAACCTGTTAAAGAGTCACACCTGTGCCACAGACTGACCTCTGACCTCCTCGCTCTCCTCCGTCTGTTACCTGCACACCTCTCTGTACCTGTCTCGTCTTCGTGCCACTTACCCTTTCTTCCCTCTCTCGCTCTTTTATTCTCTCGTCTTCCCACGCGTACGACCCCCTCGTCCTTCCCTCCATACCTCTCTGTTCTGTGTCCACAGCGAGCGTTTGCTGATGATTGAAGGGTTTTAGGTTTTTATAAACGCGTTTTGAGTGCTCAGCTCATATTTCTCATTAGAATAACTGCTGTTTGTCACATTCCCTGAACGAATGCATTTTTACTCTCAGGTTTTCTTTAGTGTGTCTGAGTGTGTGTGAGCAGCTGAATGAGAAACTCACCGGCACCGCCCGGAGCAGGTTAGAAAGGTGACAAACAACAAGCAGAAACTGTACAGTCACATAATAACAATGTATTCCAAAATGGGCAGCGCAGCACCTCAAACTTCAGGAGGTCAGCAGCCTGAGCCTGACCACAAACTCAACATAAATGAATACCTGTTTTATATTCATGGATGTTTTGTTTATTGTGATTTCTGCTTTGTTTGTGTGTCTATGTTACTACTGGAACTTCACCAACAAACTTTCAGCATAATTTTCACCACAATTATGCACCAGTTTGTCCAATCAGAACCATCCAAATGGTTTCTGAAAGCTAAGAAAAAGTGCTTTACATCCAACATGGATTTGTTAACTTTACTCGTGCTGTTGCAGGAAACCCGTGAATGCCGACCCATTTGAAACATGATTGGTGACACACAACAGGCCCGATTCTGTCCTGGAAATCACTGCATGGACTCAGGAACACTTCCATCCACACATGCAGGTTAAAGAAGAAGAAGCCATCTGTGAACCTGATCCAGGAACAGCGCTCTCTGAGCCAAAGCTCTTTATAATGGACCGAGACAAGGTGGAAACTGTTCTGAGGTCAGACAGATTCAAATGGGAAATTCTTTGTGGAAAACAGCAGCAGGTGCTGAACCGGCCTGCAGTCCGGACCTTTTGGAGCATCAGGAACCAAAAACAGGACAAAGCAGGACTGCTGAGCAGCTGGAATCCTCCATCAGACAGAACGGGTCAACATTCCTCTCTCAAAGTCCAGCAGCTGCTCTCCTCAGTTCCAGATGTTTACTGACTGATGTTAAAGCAGAGGATGCTGCACAGCTGGAAACACGGAAAGCTTTAGAGACGTGATGCTGCCATCAAACTCAGCATGAGCTGGGTGCTGGTTCAGCTCATGTGGTTGAGCAGGCAAGCAAATGTAGGGTCCAACTTTGGACCTTTTGCATGTCTCTTCGCAATTTCCTCTTTGCACTCTCTGCACTTACGACTTCCTCCTTTTCTGTGAGCGTCTGCAGAAGCACGAGGTCTGTGTCATTTCCAACGTGCTCTCATGTAACGCTCATTTGCCAAATGCCGCCTCCATCTAAATGTTTGGGTTTAGGTACTGACAAGTGCTTATGAGATTTAGGAAAAGATTAAAATCCTGAGAGATGGCATCAGTGACACGGCCATAAAGCGGCACGTTATACCCCATCTTCAAAGATCTCCACGGCTCAAACAGCAGCGCTGACAGAACAGAATTCGGCGGTTATGAGAACAGGCGGTCTTTGCCTGTCAGCAAACAGTGAAATGATTGGATACCGTGCAGTGGTCTCACTGTGTCTGCAGAGATTATGGAGCAAAATCAACCTTTAATTATTGGCTTATTACAGGATCACCCACCACCCACAGACAACCTTCATCTGAGGGACGCAGCACCACCTCCTCTGGCTCTGCGGACTCCTGCTGGTTTACACGATGGATTCTGCTTTAGGTCTGAAATCCAGATTGTGCCTGAGAAGAGACTTTCAAACATCGACCAGCCTGATTCAAAAGTCTATCACACATGGACTTCCTGCCCCATAGAGGGTGTGCCACATTTTCATCCTGTGTTTGCTAGAAGAGCTCGAGACAATGCCTCCACTTTTAGATGTTTTACTGGTTTCTGTTTTATTAGAAACACCACAGCATCAAAGCAACTGCTCAGCATCTCTCTGTCCTCCCATAACCACCAATAACAGGAATTTCCCTTTTAGGAGAAAACAGCTAAAATGACTGAGAGGCTAATTAGAGACTGAAAAAATCCAACCTAAGAAAGTCACAAACGTGTCGCCAAATGTGAAAAAGTGCGGACGTGTTGGTCTGCTGCTGTAAAGAGATGAAGATGGCTGAAAAGTGCACGTTAGAATCAAAGTGCTCTGATCCTCTTTATCTCTGCTGTTCCTGCCATCGCAGCCCGAGTGTGAAAGAGCCACTCAGAGGGTCCAGCTGCAGCTCTCAGGCCAAAAGCCCACTCAGAGGAACAAATTAAATGCACATCCAGCCTAATGAGAGGTTTTGGAGCTGAACACATGACAGAAAGTTTCTCTGGATTTCCTGATTCCTCACATTCATCGGTCTGTTATATCCTTCAGAATAAAAACATGAACATTTGTGTGTTTTCATTGGCTGTGCCTCAGTAAAGGTCCCACAGCTGATGATGGTTAATGCCCTGATCTCAGCGCTTATCTCACTCATTTCAGGTCACACTGACTCAAACATGAATTTTGGTAATTGTAAGGAGAATTATCCAGGCATGCTCATTGGCCAACGAGTTGTGATTGACAAGTCATTAGCCAATGAGTGTCCAGTTTCACAGTTACACCCTCCTCTTTCTTGTCACATCTGGATTCAAAACACTAAGATGGACACAGTAAAATGTTCATCTCGAGGTCTGAAACCAGGACTTCCATCGATGACCATCTTTCTCCATCGTGTGTAGAAGCATCCAATCAGAGCCTTAAGATCTTTGTAAAGTAAAACAGACCATGAGACCGATAACAGCGACGTGAAGAGGGTGGATAAGTATTACGCTTCTTCTTATCTCTGAAACCAGTGACTGAAGTCCTTACCAATGAAAGTAGAAATAAACTAACGGCTGATTGGCATACAGTGGTGCACTGAACACATCTGAGGGGTGCCTACACAGACACCTCGCATTACCGCCACATTACAGTCAGCTGACTCGTGTGTCTCTGCTTCTTGTCTTGTGTGGACGTCTTTCTGGAGTTGTGCTCTGAACTGTTTTAAACTTTTGTTCAGGCTGTCGTGGATTTCAGGGATCTGTGATGGTCACAATGAGTTGCAACAGCTCTGCAGTTGAATGGGTTCAAGCTGGCAATTACAAATTAGTTAGCAATTGTTTGCACTCCTTTGCCAGTCTGTCTGAGGGTGACTGCAGTCACTCCGACTTGCACCGAGATTGTTTGGAGACAGGTTGCCTCCCACCAGGTAACCTGTGCAATCACCTTGTGATCAAAAGTGGTTGCCCAGATGTTGAGGGTGTTGCATGCTCAACCTCTGCACGACCAAGTAGTTGCTGCAACTACTTGCAGTACAATCACTGGACAACCACTGTTTTTTCCCAGTTTCACAGAGGTTGCTGTCCCACCTTTACTCCAGCGTGACTGAGCCATTACTGAGCAGATGTGCTCTGCCAGCTGTTTGCTCGAAGGTGATGTGTGCCAAGGAAATTTGTGGATGAGACTCGAGGAGATGGAGAGTCTTCCAAAGGCAGTTCCAGCCGGAGGGGTCGAGTCAGAATCTTTGTTTTCATAGAAAAAACTAAACAGATCCACAGCAGCTCCTTCAAACTGAGCTCTGTGGAGAGGCAGAACAGCAGCGCTGCACTTCAGATGGAGAAATGAGCTCTGATAGCACGCTATGGGAGACACTGGACCACACAGCATTCATCTCCTCTCTGCTCTGCTCCATCTGCTGTGCTGACATTTAAAGAGGAGGAGGAGGCTTCAAAAACACACACACACACACACACACACACACACACACACACACACACACACACACACACACACACACACACAC
>JAVDPK010000763.1:228642-240353 GCA_034780415.1 Cichlasoma orientale | reverse complement strand
GAGTTGGACTACCTGTGCAGCCTCTGTAGGGTCCAGGTATGACCTCATGCTACCAGCAGTGACTCTGACCCTAGCCAGATGCAGAATTAGTGAAAAACAGAAAAGATGAGGAGGGAAAAATGTGAGTGTCTTCCACCTGTGAAAGCATTCCTGTTGGGGGGGTGTCTCATTGTTGCCCAACTAGTGCACCTGTTGGTAATTTGATGAACACCAAAGCAGCTAAAACTGATGAACCCCCCCTCTGGCTTCATAAATACCCAGAGTTCTCGCTCTCTTTGCTCCCACCTCCTTTTCCTAAATCTCCATGCAGTGAAGGAGAACTAATAAGGAAAAAGTTTGCTGCTCAGTGATGGAGGATGTCTGCTGTGTGGAAACTACAATATCCAGAAGATGGACTACAAAATGCTTCCTTCACCTCACATTGTCGGGAGTTTTTTCTTGCAGTTTATTTCGTAGACGGTATAGAAGACGGACGGAGCTGCCGTGACGTCACCGGCTGGTTTTCACCATCTTGGTTTTCCCGCAGACTTCTATAAGACCAGAATCTGTGAATCAGGTAGTTTTTCACGCCTAAACACAGCTGGGTATTTTTTTTTAGTGCCTAATACTAACCAGGTCATCTTCAGCACCTAAAGTTAGGTGATTTTCTGTGACACCCCCCCCCCCCCCCAAGCATCTGATTGAATTCACCTGGTCCTTGTTGTCCCTCCCTGTCAGATGTCTTTGGTTATTCTTCTCCTTTGGATGTGGTTAGTTCAGGGCTCCACCCTCCCCAGCTCTAAAAACCAACCCAAACACTGGAGCTTTGATGAATGTGTGACGTGATGATCTACATACGGTCTGTGGTCAGTCGATTGTTTCTGGCTCAGGACCAGAACGGCCCGTTAAATCCACTGTAAACTGCATGTTTGCGCTTCCATGTGAGTTTTCCTGCAGGCTTTGATTCTCATCAGTGAGCTGGAGCTGGAGGAGCTCTGAGCAGTGCTGGAAACCCTCAGAAAAAAGGTCGAATGTTGGACTTTCTGTCCATGTATCTGTGTCAGGCCGTCACCCCGCGGTAATTATGTTCCCCCATTTCAGCGCTCACAGCAGGACGACCGGTACAAAGCTCCTCAGAGGGGCTATTTAGCCGTTAATGGGCACAGTAGAGAGAGCTCTCTTCTTCTCACTCTGGGAGCCTTTTAGAATTGCTTTGTGTCTCTTTACCTCGCCATAGAACAGCCATTCATCATGGCTGCACGGACAGGTCACCGCGCCCCACAGTTTCAGGTGACTGGGCTGCAAGACGATTCTGGGACACCTCATTAAAGTACGGAGACTCAGCTCCATGCAGTCTGCGCAGGTGTCATCCTACTCATTGTCACATGACACACACAGGGTGTACACGGGTGGCGCCCACACAAGCAGAGATGATCAGAGGCCATGCGACGCTACCAAAAAACACTGACTTGTAGCAGCGAAATAACCACTGTTATTAAGGTGACACTAAGTGGGCGGATCCAGAGTTAAAACGATTGAAGTGACGACCAATGGGAACACAGGATACGGTGTGTGGGCGGTAAATATAAGTTATTAGAGGGTTATGGAGGGCCCCGCTGCTGGGCCTCTTGTGTTAGCCGTGAGCTAATGTGCCTCCATCAGATATAAGCTTTCAGGATCGAATAAACTAACTACCCAGCACTAAGTATTACCTGCTTAAATGAAGGCACTAAAAACTACCCAGATGCTTTTGTTACTGGATGCTGAGAGATGCTGGCCTTCTTTTAAAGAGCTACAAAGACACGTGGAGGCTGTGTGGCGGTTCGTCAGCCTGCAGACTGAAAGCATGGAGGTCTGGGTTAAAATGATCCAGTGCATTTAAATGCACCACCATGGTGTGTCCATATGTGACGAGCTGGGAGAGAGGCCTGCCTCATCATCCAGAGCATCGGGCACCAGCACCACAGGAAACCGTGTGCGTATCTGAGGCTTCGAAGACGAGCTGTGGGGTCGTGTTTGGATGTGGACGTGGAAATGTTTCAGCTTGTTATGGAAATGTTTCAGCTTGGCCCGTTGGTGGAGTTCAGTGAGTGGAGGAGATGGGCTGAATCCTGGAAATGATCAGTGAATAAATGCTGATTTTGCTTGTAGGCCCATCAGTGCCTAAACTCTGTCATAGCTTGTTTTGATATCAAAGATGAGCACTCATCTATTTCCACGTCTATTTGGAGCTTTCTTCCTTTTCCTGACGATGATGAAGATGATGATGATGATGCAGCCTGGCTCGCTGTGATGCTCAGAGTCAGCAGCGTGGGAGGATTCCCGTCAGCTCCTGTGGGCGGGCTCACTGAGCGCCCTCGCTCTGATGGTAGTTTCATCTCAGAAAGCGGAGGCAGAGAGGACTGGAGCCACGATGGCTGACTGGCTTCAGTCCACAGGAACTCCCAAACAGCGTCTGCTCCTCATCCTGCTTTCAGCATGTTTCATGTGTCATCTCCTCCCGTCTTTGTGTTGATCATCATTTCTGACTGTCACGACTCACAGTTGGTCGGGACCGCTCGACGTCACATCCTAACACACTGGACACCCTTTTGTTCCGCTTTTGTCCAGGCTCATCCCATAGACTTCAGTTTGATTTGTGCAGCATCAGGTCACTAAAGGTCACCTCAGGAAGCTGCATATTGTGATGCTACAATATCAGAGGGAAAACGCCAACAATCAGACGATCCCCTGCGGGCAGCACTTGGCAACAGTGGGAAGGAAGAACTCCTGATTAGTCCAGTGAGGTTTGAGACTGGTTTTCCAGTTTCTGCAAAGGGTCCGAGTGACACTAATATTATCAGAGGATGGCCGCTGAGGTCTGTGCAGACGTTTGTATCCCTTTTTTGTGTCTGCATGACATTGCAAAGTGCTAACTAAGCATGGGTTCTTCAGGCGGACTCACAGAGGACTGTGAAAAAACACAGTGAGAGACTCAAAAAGTCACCTGTCCCAGCTGCTGCTTTTATTCTGGACCTCTAAATCTGAGCGTTTTCATGCTGGCCTCAGCCGCCCACTTAGCTTTAAGTACTGTTTTCCTGTCATTTGGTTTTATGGCTATCTTCTGCTCCCTGTAAGGCTGTCTCTATCGTCCTCTGGGATTCCTCCTCAGGTACTAATTTTCATCACTTGTGTCTGCATGCTTGGTTAGCATGGTGCTTCAGTTTGTGCTGCAGTGGCTGTTTGGCTTCAGTAAAGTTTTCATAAATACCCAGCAATTGCCGCTGACCTACACTGACTGTGGCTGGGTCTGACGCTCCTGCATCGTATCTTATTAATGTGTTACAGTCACCATCAAACCCTAACCCTGTGAGGGACAACATCAAAAAGGAGTTTTCTGGAAAAGCTGAATAGTTTTGATGTTTGTCAGCCATAATGTTTACTTTCTCCTGATTGTGAAGACTTTGTAAAAAGCCAGAAATGACATTTAGACACATTAGAAACAAAAAAGCACATGAAGCCCCAGAAATGAACCGTTTTTGAACCAATTGGATGGAAAGCTTCAGAGCTTCATGAGGCTTCATCTGCCCATCACATCCCGGCCGGCCTTGTGGAACCCTCCCGCCGACCCCTCGCTTCCTGATCTGCGACTCTCACTCTGCTGCCGCTGCCGCTGCCGATGTTGTGAATGGACTTCCGCATCGCCATGCCTAATAAACGTGACTCGGCGTGGTGCACGTGACTACAAACTAGCCAATGAGAAAGCCGGGATTTGCCTGTGTTGCATTTCTGTGCCCTAGGAAAGAAGACTTCTTTTCTGAATGTATTTGTCTGATGATGTCGGCAGCTCTGTGAGCTCTAAATACAACAGGACCGGCCCGGAATATGTGCTGCTTTGATATTACCAGGAAAACCGATCGAAGCAGAGTGAAAATATCATTTATTTCAGGTTTAACATGAATATAGGCAGTTTTTATTTCAGACTGTTTTAAGTCTAAAATGCGTTTAGTCTTGTAAATTTACGGCTTTACTCTAAAAGATCGCTTTTAGAGTAAAGCCGCTTCATTTATTTATAACTGTAATTATTTGGTTGTATTTACCTTTCGCGGTCTCTGGCGGTGGGAAAGAGGCCTTACATGCCGCCGTGCCGTGCTCAGTGCTCGGTAACGCTTTTCCCCCTCCTTCCTTGAACGCAGCATGAGTCCTGGATTAGACGGCGGAGCATGCGCACTGAGCCGCAGTGTTATGAAACAAAGTAGTACAGCAGCGGATTGAGGTGCAGACAGTCCGAGCTCTGAACACAAACTCACACACACCTGCCGGACCGCAGCGCGTCCCGTTCCCGCACCGAATGAAGAGATGCTCCGGTCTCTGGGCCTCACATAGATGTCACCTCCGGGGAGCCAGCACAAGGTGAGCGCGGGGGGGTGATGAAGGGAGCCGGGCTTTGGTTGTTATAAACAGCGCCACCGGTTACATAAGCGGCGTTCCGGTGACCCCATTTCTGGTGTTGTTCCTCCGCCTCGAACCCGCATCAGGTCATTTTAACCGGGCAGACTCGGGGCTCCTCGGGGCTCCTGAGTCCGAGGAAGGTGATTTTCGTCCGCGGTGCTTTTATTCGGGCTGAAGTTGAGCTGAGGCGGAGAGTCCATTCACAAAACTCTGTGACCTATTTTCCATCAGGTGGAGTCCGTGAACGCATCGCAGCCCAAAGCTTCAGTTTTTTGCGTTTAAACGTCATACTTTCATCAGCAGCAGGCGTCAGAAGCTGAACTTTAACCCCCTGATGGTCTGAAACCTGCCGCAGATCCACTCAGTAATCTTCAAAGTTTCACCGCAGCTGATAGAAATAAAACTCATGGAAAATAGTCTCTGTTCATAAAGCCTAAAATATATTTTCTTAACTGCTGATAACAAAATAAACGCTCATTAAAGAACAGTTTACCGCTCAGGCTGATGTGGGATCGATGTGCTGATTGATCAGATCGATGTGGAATCGTTTGATTACTTTGGCAGAAAAGTGGGTCAGAGGGAAGTTTCAGTTTTTCTTTGGAGGAAATCACAGTTGGAGCTTCTGTTGGTGAGTAATTAATCATGTAAGGTGAACATAAAGAGGAGGTTTCTCACTAAATCTGGAGAGAATGCTCAGAAGATGTTTGTTGAAGTCAAAATTACAAAAATGAATTCAGATCATGTTAAAGTGAAACCTGATTTTACTGCAAACCTCTGAGGAAATCAGATCAGAGCTCCTGAAACCATCCAGGAGGCAGGAGAAGCTGCACCATCCCGCTCTGAGACGATCATCTCAGCTTCTCCTTTCCTGCTCTCAGCCTCACTAAGTGGAGGAGACGTCCCTTGAGAGCAGGCAGGTGTTTTAAAGGGGGGGGGGGTCTTTGTGGGTCAGTCTGGTATTGCACAGGTGCACCCTGGGATTGCCTTTATTATGATGAGTTTAGCATTGGTCTGGCTCTGGTTTCTTGGCTTCAGAATCGTCTAATTTTTATGCAGAACAATAATAAACAGTAATCAAAGAGCTCAATTTAAAAAAAGAAAACGAAAACTGCTCTCAAAAGTAGAAAAACCTCCAATCTTTTAATCAAACGTCTCTAAATAAAGTAGAGCAGATGTCGGTGTTCCTCGTCCTCCTTTAGTGCCGTTGAGCCTCGAGCTGTTTGGATTGGCTGATGCAGGCGAGAGTTTTCCCTCCACGCTGATGTCACGTTTTCATCGCCGGCTGTTGGGGGTGCGCGGTGCCAGGCACGCCGACTGTTGCTATTTTTGGACGCCGCTCAGTGGACGTCACAGCAGAATAAATGGAAGCCTGATTGGCTGTTTATCTTGTGGCGAGCAGGTTTATCAAATGTAACAGGAAGTTCCTGACGCCGCGGAGCCTCAGCAGGAACCGTCCTCCTCCCGGCTGATCGGCTCCTGCCGCCTGCCAGGTGAACATTTCAAAACAATAAGGTCACCTCATGATGGGTGGAGCTTTCTCACACCTGAGCCAAACACAGGCTTTCCTCCTCTAAACTGTCAGGACAGAAAAACTGAGGACACAGAGGAAGTTATTCAACAATAAGGAAATAATCAGACTTTTGAGCAGAGTCCTTATAGACTCAGCAGTTTAAACTCCTGTTTGTTCTGAGCATCGACCTCCACATATGACTAAAACTTGAGAATCAGACACAGAATGAATTTTAAAGCCAGAGGAAACCAGCAGAAATCATCTGACTCTGAACGTTTGCTCCAAAGATCAGAAGAAGCTCAAATTTAAGTTTGAGGTCACTGATTAGATTATAGTCTGAAACTAGGTGAAAAGATACAGAAGCTGAGCTCCAAGCTGCAGTTCCTCTGCCGTCCAGCAGAGGCGCCACAGTGAGTCAGTCCCCATAGACTCCTATGTTAAACTTTCCAGCAGAAATTAACATGTTTACAGCTGATACAGAAACTGCTTTGGTCTCTGTGGATAATTTCCCCCTTTATAACAGCTGTACGGGGGGAGGATGTTTCTATAACTCACCTGTTTAAATAAAGTTTGCTTTATTAGGGGTGTGGCCTCTCTGACAGGTGGATGGTGACACAGGTGGCTGTAGCTGCTAGCTGTCTGCTAGGCTTCCCCTCAGCTAACTGGAGTCCCTGAACTGGACCTCTGGTCCATGTTTGTGCTGTTGGAGCCTTTTGGAGCATTTTAATGCAATTATCTGACCAATAATATGACTGCTGTGGCTTCATTGGACCAGTTTGCTGAGTGAAATTCTGGGATTTGATTGGATGCTACTGATTAGTGTGTGTGTGTGTGTGTGTGTGTGTGTGTGTGTGTGTGTGTGAGATGCTCCTGTACAGTCTGGATGCAGCCAGATAAACAAGGTAGAAAGGTTGCAGTATTAGGGGTGTAGCAAATATCCAAATATGGTCACTTCAGGAAGTAAAAACCAAGATGGCCGTGGCCAGAATGCTGCTGCTGAGTCCAGGAAGCGATGGCTGCATGCATGTTTCACAGCTGTGTCTGTGAATTCATTAATGGAATAAACAGAAGCCGTCAGTTGTTGTTTTTGAGCTGTTGAATGAAGTGTGTGAACCGCTGAGCAGACACGCTGCAGGCTGAATTACTCAGCACCTGTTTCACCTGCTGGCCTCTGAGTTCAGGTGTAAAGCTGCTCGGGTCACACCTGAGAGAGACAATCGGCCCCTGCTGGGCAGCACGTGGCAGTAAAAGTTGTCTGTGCCGTGCAGGTAAACCACACCTGTTGCAACAGCTGAGTATTAATGTTTAAATGTCACTAATCTGCCAGGGAAAGGGTTATAATCTATTCTTAGCAGCTAAACACTGGGATCATCTTTTACATAGTTTCTCCTTCAGATAACAGATCCTAATCTTACTGCTCCAGAAAAACGTGAACACCTGTAGGACAGGTAAGACTGAGGGAGTCAGAGCCACAGGTCCCAGCTTCACCTGTCCAACAGTCTCAGCTCCGTCTTTCAGTTCTAGAGCAGCTTTGCATGATTCACAGTTCAAAATAATCTGATGCTGGTGCAGCCTCACTTCATCCTCTGAAACCAGCTGTTTTAGCTCCTCCCCCATTAACATAGCTTTATTATGATTGGCTGTAGAAAAAGTGTGTTTAGAGCAGCCTGAGCTGGAACAGGAGCTAAGACAGGAAGTCAGGAAATAATACTAGATTTTTCCTAAACTCTGAGTTCAGCATGTTGTGACTGTTTCTGCCCACAGTAGAAACCAATAAAACCCTCTAGTTCTATTGTGGGCCGTCCCACCTGCTGCTCGCTGACCTGCTGCTGCGAGGCGTTCGCTGCCGCCATCCTCAGAAGCTGCTGCTTCGGTCCTCGTTTGGTTCAGCAGACTCAGTGAAACTCCTTCCTGTTTCCTTCTTCCTTTCAGAGTAACATGGCCCCAAATTCCATCCACTGGTTCCGGAAGGGCCTCCGTCTCCATGACAACCCAGCTCTGCGGGAGGCAGTCCAGGGGGCAGCGACGGTGCGCTGCGTTTACTTCTTGGACCCGTGGTTCGCGGGCTCCTCCAACGTCGGGGTCAACAGGTGGAGGTAAGATCAGCAGTGGAATATTTTTCCATCATTAATTATTTCTATTCACTGAAAAAAGACACAAAATGCAGACACACAAAAACGCGAGTTCATTTGGTCCTGTGTGCTTCGATTATCCTGCAGCGTCACAGATCTGTGTGTTTATTTCTGTTTTCCTGGATTCTTCAGGAAAAACAGAAATTATAGCACATAAAATATTATTAAAATATATTTATCCTTCTAAAAGGCGTAACCAGAGGATAATACCACAGTAATAACTGTAAACAGCAGTTCATCAGTAGAAAAACACACGTGTGTTTGACGGGTTTCATATCAGCAGTTTTCTGTGATGGTCTCATAAACTAAGGGGCTGCAGCAAGACTCAGTGGAACATACAGGAGGCTTTTTATGGGCTATGGGTCATAATGTGGCCCTGATGTGATGACGCTGCAGTTCCTCAAAGCGCAGCATGATGTCAGTGTTTCCTTTCAGGGAAACGTCACACACTCCATGAGGAGATTTTGATGGAAAACTTGTGTTTAGCTGGTGACCTTTGAAGGTCCACAGACCACGAAGTGTCTGTTAGATCCGCTTCTTAAGGTGAAGGAAAGGAGGAACGACCTGCTCAGCTGCTTTCACGGCCCCGGGCGGTCATTCCTCCATAATCCTGGTTATGGAGGTCAGTCTGCAGGTGGAGCGCGGCTCAGCGGCTGGACGAGCAGGTTACAGCAGAAGTAGGTTAGGCTGTCAGACTGTGTGGTCAGATAAAGCCGGACGCTGTGTGTGCGCAGTGTTGATTCAGCTGCTGTTTGTGGTCGTCACACAGCAGCAGCGACCCGCTCGTATCCAGCTGATTGTGATGCTGAAAGTGTAAACGGGGCGGCGGCATCGATGCAGGAGGCGCGCGTCACTGACGCACGCGCCGGGTCGCCGCCAGCAGATTCCTAAACAGCTTCTGTAGTTCTCCCAGTTTGATCCCGATGCCACGTCAGAGGCTCTGTTTGTTTTCCACAAGTCCTCATTTTACACTAACAAACCTCAGAGCTCAGAGTTCATGAAAAGGTCATAAAAGGTCTCAGATTTGCCATAAATGTCCTGGTGGTGTGTTTAATGCCCTCCGGCCTGTAGGACCGATCTCATACATCAGGTTCTGTAAAGCGGTCGTTTGATATTCAGTTTGTGGCCGCGTGAGGCAAAGGGAAGCATCGCTCTGCTGTACGAGCCTTAGCTGTGTTTATGGGCGCTAACCCAGTGCAGGTTTGGGTTAGCCTGCGGGGAGCTGAGGTGGTTCCTGGGTACATGTGTCAGAGAAAAGCAGTGAGTCTGGGCTGTGTGTGACTCTAAAATCTAAAGTTTTTGTTTTAAACTGAGGTGGGTGGAAACTGCAGACGGTCGCCCACTTCTGGCCCAAAACCCGTGCCGTCGGACTCGAGGCCGTTTTATCTGCAGGAGCTAAAAAGCCGCTCGATCCGTCCGGAGACGCTCTGTGGTTTAATGTCCCACATCGCGAAGCTCGTGGAGCAGATGAACGGCAGCGAACAGATGTCTGTTCAGCTGCTCAGACACCTGCAGCTCTGTGATGGCAGACGATCATCCCATTAGCATGGCAGGTCTGTCTGCTGGGATTAAAGTGCTCCATCTTCTGAATGAGGGGAGTGAGCTGAGCCTTTAACAAACACGCTGTCATATTGGAGACCAAACTTAAGGGGCCTCCTCAAAGCCTGTGAAGCTGTCTGTGGCCCACGTGCTGCAGGATGTCCTGAGAGGTCACAGGTGATTAAGCTGCCGTGTTCAGGAAGCATCTGCTGAAACCAGAGATCTGCCTGAGATGTAGGTTAGTGTTAACCTGCGTCTAATCTTTGTCTCACCGAGGGAACCTCAGCCAGTCTGTGAGCCCTGCACCTCATTTCATCTCATTACAGATGATTCTAATTACAGGCAGGAGAAAGAGTTCAATACAGCAAAGATTTAAAGATGTAATGAAACTGAAATAAAAAAACAGGTCATAAAGCTGAAATATGTTTTTATACTTTCCACTAATGAAGATTACAGCAAACGCCAGCTGACACGCCTGAATAATTTCATATTGTAGAAGATCATCATGGAAATATGCATATCAGTCTGCAGCTGCTCCTCCTCTGCTGCTCCTCCTCTGCTGCTCCTCCTCTGCTGCTCCTCCTCTGCTCTGAAGTCCGTCTGCGTCGGCTGCTTTGCTCCGGATTTCACGCTTTATTTCTCAGATTTGTTCTCCACCCTCTGGACTCCGCTCAGTTCGGCTGCGTCCCTTTTTCCCGTTTTCAGGGAAATGTGAGCGCAGTGCAGACATGTAGGTTAGTGTGCCAGAGCGTTAAACTTACGAGCGGTTATGTGATCGTGACCTACATGAGGGGAGGCTTTCTCACATGGCCTGTTATCCAGCAGGTAGCACCACAGGTAGATGCTGGAGGAGCAGGGAAAGACTGCAGTGCGTGTGGTGAATAAGTCATAATGTGTTCATCACGTGGTGACCGAGGCTACAGAGCGAGTGACTGCAGATCCGTGCAGCAAACCCTGAACCTGATCATAAACAGCTTTTTAGCTCGTCTCTCTGTGACGGTCGCTTCAGAATTTGTGGTGCCAAACGGGTTCTGTGTGACTGAAGACCGTTAGCCGAGGACCTAAAGGCAGGAGTTTAGAGCATCTGAGCTGCTCCGACACACTTTCCTCCTCCCAGAGGCCAAAGTGCAGGTCATGCTGTGAAAGCAGTGTTACAGTTAGTGTGTGTGTGTGTAACATCCAGAATGACTCATCAGGCAGGTGTGTGGCAGGAAACCAGTTCAGACAGGAACCCTGCGGTGCTTCATAAAAATACACACTGTGAAACTGGACTCGCTGCTCATTGGCTGTGAAGCTCCAGATCTACAGTATACGTTCAGTCAGCATCGAACCTGTGGACCCAAATGTGCTTACTGAAGCCAGGCTGGAAACTCTGGTATTGGTGGTTTGTTGGTAGAGATGGCGCAGTGGTTAGCACAGTCACCTCACAGCAAAAAGGTGGTTCGAATCCACCAGCTGTTCTTCTGTTGGAGTCTGCATGGTCTCTCCAGCTTCCTCCCACAGCCCAAAACCATGTGTGGGGTTAGGGCAGCCCTGCGGCAGACTCCGCCTCCTGCCCTATGACCCTGAATGGGATGCTGCTGTTAGGTTGTTTTCATATTGGCTGCTTGGAGGTTCCTGCAGTGCTCGCTGTGATGGAGCTGGAGACCTGCAGCTCTTTGAGTGAAATCTGATTACTGAGCGTAGGTTAGTGTGTTAAACATGTTTCTCTGTCACTGCTCACAGGCAGACAAACACGTTCGTACCTTTGGATAAAAGATTCCTGTGTATTCGGCATCATACGGGGGTCTACTCAGCGGCTGAGCCCCGGGGCTCAGAGCTGCCTCTGACTAAAATCAGACCTGTCAAAGCAATCGGCTGAAAGGGGCAGGATGCTGAAGTCTGGAGGGATTTATTTGATGATGATGACGATGATGATGATGATGACGACAGGTTTTTTATTTATTTATTTTAAAGTAGAAACTTTTCCATTAAAGTGTCACAACAGCAGGTTCAAGTTTTTAGTCAGGAAAATTTTTAACCCATTTTCCAGCCAATGACTCACTTATTACAGCTGTGTGTGTGTGTGTGGGTGTGTGTGGGTGTGTGTGTGTGTGTGTGTGGGTGTGTGTGTGTGTGTG
>JAVDPK010000763.1:205918-228542 GCA_034780415.1 Cichlasoma orientale | reverse complement strand
CACACACACTCTCTCTCTCTCTCTCTCTCACACACACACACACACACACACACACACACACACACACACACTTTCTCACACACACACACTCTCTCTCTCTCTCACACACACACACTCTCTCTCTCTCACACACACACACTCTCTCTCTCTCACACACACACACACTCTCTCTCTCTCACACACACACACATACACACTCTCTCACACACACTCTGACACACACATACACACTCTCTCTCACACACACTCAAATACACACACATACACACTCTCTCACACACATACACACTCTCTCTCACACACACACATACACACTCTCTCTCACACACACACACTCACATACACACTCTCTCTCACACACACACACTCACATACACACACACTCTCAAACACACACATATACACACACACTCTCAGACACACACACATACACACTCTCTCTCACACACTCACATACACACTCTCTCTCACACACACACGAGCATTCATACCTGCCTGTTTGTACATGTTCACTCTCTGCACGTGCACGCTCACATGCACACAGGTAACAGCTGGTGGCATGAAGGCGGGGCTGGTTTGATCTGAATGATTTAGTCCCGGCAGCAGAGAGACTGAAACTGGCGGTCGGCGTGTTAGACCGGCCGCTCGTGTTTCCTTCACTTCCTGTTTCTGGTGCTGATGGCGACTGGAACTTTGAAGCAAAGGTCTGCACGGCCTCACCGATGTCGGCCATAATAAAGTTCCTGAATCTCACACAGAAGAAGAATCTCAGGTTCGGGTTCTGAGCCTCAGAACACATTGTGAAAATAAAGACCCTCAGAGGGGCCTCTTTACTCTTAGTCAGTTAGTGAGGAAGCAGCCAATGAGAGGCGTGCTCTGAGCACCTGTAATAGGAGTATTACTGGCTGCAGACACACTGCAGTAAGACGTAACCATCAGCATCCTGTCCTAAAAGCTGAAACGAGGTCACTCATTCACATTTCCTCCTTTCACAGGAAATGATCCCCGACGCGTGTCAGCCGTGACACCGGCTCCTAGTTTCTTATGGCAGCATCATGTGTGATGCTGAAGGGAACGAGCTGCTCGGTGTGTTTTACAGGACACAAACTGACAGCCGGCCTCGGTCGAGCTGTTCCTCTGCTCGCCGGAGAGTCGGTATCTGGCTGTTATTTTCCTCAAATCAAATGATCGGAGGCCCGAGTGGCTGCAGTCTGATCCGATCTATAAAAAGAGCAGACGGTCGGTTATAAAACCGCCTCCTCCCTGAGTCTGTGCAGGTGCTCACGTGCCGCCGCGTGCAGGCGGATTGGGAGCAGGCAGAGCTTTGGCGGGCTCCGGTTTAACGACGGGGTCAGACGGGAGGGAGCGGAGCCGCAACGATCAGACGCTCGGAGCTCAGTCTGGACTGTGTGACCTGCAGGCCTGCAGTGCTGTCTGTGTGCAGGCAGCTCTACAGGAAGTGTCCGCACAAGCTGATTCTGAACCTCAGAGCCAATCAGCTGCTCCAGATACTGCAGATATACAGACCGCCGCCCACTGCTCATTTATTTAGATTAAAAATAATCTGTGTGTGTCTGTGTGTGTGTGTCTGTGTGTGCGCGTGTCTGTGTGTGCGCGTGTCTGTGTGTGCGCGTGTCTGTGTGTGCGCGTGTCTGTGTGTGCGTGTGTCTGTATGTGTCTGTGTGTGAGTATGAGCGTATGTGTCTGTGTGTGAGTGTGTGTGTGTGTTTTGGGATTTTTTTAGGTTATTTAATAGAAACATGGATTACTGTGTAATAGTGTCTTATCCCATAAAGTTAGAATGAATCTATAAAGCACACGGGAGCAGGCGCCAGTTTGTGGAAGCCGCCATGTTGCCCCGCCATCTTGGATACGGTAGCTGAGGTGGACTTTGCCGTCCTGCCTGATCACGTTTTATGTATGCAGCGTGCAGTACGGCAGAGGCGGCAGAGAGGAGTGGTCGTAGGTGTTGGTTTGCTGTGGGGGGACAGTTACATTCATGCCTGCACCCTCAGACTGGAGATATGAAGGATCATAAACCAGCATCCTCCTCCTCCTCCTCACCTCCAGCTTCATCTCCTGAGCTGAAGTCAGAGCTCTGACATGTTCGGCTCCAGTGTCCTAAAAAACCTGATTCCCAAACTTCCCAGCTCCCCAGTCTGAAAGATGAAAATCTTCATTTTTAAACCCTGTGATTTTTTTTTTTTTTTTTTTTTTTACTTATTTAATGGAAATTTGAAAGTAAATTATAAAGAAAAAATTGAGTAGGTGGAGGAGAGCCTGGAGAGGTGGAGGTATGCTCTGGAGAGAAGAGCAGCGAGTCAGAAGTAAGACAGAATCCATGTGTGTGAATGAGACGGAGGCTGGTGGGAAGGTGAAGCTGCAAGGAGCAGAGGGAGTGAAGGTGGAGGAGTTTAAATAGCTGGGGTCAACCATCCAAAGACAGGTGAAGTAGAGAGTGCAGGCAGGGTGGAGCGGGTGGACCCGGTGGCTCTGACACACAGACTGAAGATGCTCAGATCTTCAGTGGGAGTGAGCAGGAGGGGCAGGGTCCATCAGAGGGACAGCTCCGAGTCAGAGAGGCGGAGATGGTTCAGACATGTGCAGAGGAGGGAGGGTGGAGATTCTGAAAATGGAGCTGCAGGCAGGAGGAGAAGAGGAGGACCACAGAGGAGGATGCTGGGACAGGGGGAGGTGGAGGCAGAGGATCTGCTGTGGAGACCCCTGAAGGAGCAGCTGTTTTAAGGGAAAAAGTCATTCCCAAAGGATTTTCGCCTAAAAGGATTTTCATTGGATTCAGCTTTAGAAGTTTCATCCTGTGAGGTCAACCTGTAGGATTCAATCATATAACAGGTCCAACTTTAAAATGACGAGTTCCTGTGTCAAATGTTAAAATAAATCCCCTTTGCCTCTTCCTCCTTTGCCTCTTCCTCCTTTCCCTCTTCCTCCTTTCCCTCTTCCTCCTTTGCCTCTTCCTCCTTTCCCTCTTCCTCCTTTCCCTCTTCCTCCTTTCCCTCTTCCTCCTTTGCCTCTTCCTCCTTTGCCTCTTCAGGTTTCTCCTCCAGTGTTTGGAGGATCTGGATGCCAGCCTTCGTAAGCTCAACTCCCGCCTTTTTGTCATCAGGGGGCAGCCAGCCAACGTGTTCCCACGGCTCTTTAAGGTCAGACTCAGAAACCACCGCTCCTTCCCAAAGTACAGCATTTTTATGGTCATGTGACGGAGGGCAGGTGTGGGAGCCTGTGGGGAATACCTGGCTTCTCTCTTTGTGTCTCAGGAGTGGAAAATCTCTCGGCTGACCTTTGAATATGACTCGGAGCCTTTTGGGAAGGAGAGAGACGCCGCCATCAAGAAGCTGGCGATGGAGGCGGGCGTGGAGGTCATCGTCAAAATATCTCACACCCTCTATGACCTCGACAGGTGAGAAACACACCTAGATTTTAGTTTTATCTAACTTTGCAGCTGCTGCACGAGAACAGCGTGAAGCAGTGAAAGCATGTGGTGTGATCTGGGGTCATGTGATCTGGGGTCAAACGCCGAGCGCCCTCTCTGCTCCTCTGCAGGATCATCGAGCTGAACGGCGGACAGCCTCCTCTCACCTACAAGCGTTTCCAGACTCTGATCAGTCGGCTGGATCCTCCCGAGATGCCCGCGGAGATGCTGTCGGACGCGCTGATGGGTCGCTGCGTCACGCCCGTCTCTGAGGACCACGGGGACAAGTACGGCGTCCCGTCCCTGGAGGAGCTGGGTGAGAAAACGAACGCACTCGGACAGACGTTACGGGCGAACAACAACCCCAAAAAAATGACAGGAAGCGGTCGGGAAGCAGACAGAATCTTCGTCCGAGCACAAACGCGCTGACGTCTCAGACCGCTCCGTACGTTTCCAACAGCGTCTTTAAAGCTCCGCTTCAGCAAAACCAGGAAAACCGTTTAAAAGAAGCGAGTCTTAAAGTTTCAGAGAGCAGATTTTCCCGCTGGGCGGGTTTCAGCTGCAAAACCGTGTGAATTAAAGCAGTTTCTGAACCGCTGCTCTGCTCTCTGACGGTTCTGATTTCTGTGCAGCAATCAGACATTTAAATGTCTCTGATATAATCTTACACACGCTCTCAGGCTGGTGTGGTTGCCATAGCAGCAGCACGTACCTGCTGTGGTCACATGACTGCAGATTCTCGTGTTTTGGACAGAAATGCTGGGCGCCCGTCTTCCCTCCGCTGTCCTGTCACAATAAAGGCTGAGAGGCCAAAAAGTGAAAAGAAGTGCAGCCAAACCTGCAGGTCACCAGCTTCCTCTCACACAGACAGGTAGAGCCGAGGTCTGCGGGGGCTGCAGTGCCCCCTAGTGGTGGCTGGCTGCATGACATGAACTCTGTGTTGGAGTTCAGTAAAAGCTCAAAGTTGAACTTCCATATTTTGGGATGTAACTTTTTCACTAGTTTTTGACTGGCAGGTTTTCTGTCCAGTGATCTTTAGAGGTAAGCTGGATTATTCTGAACAGTAAGAGGCCTCCTGCTGGCAAACTGTGATGCTTGGAGGGCTTTGGTGCTGCACGTTCAGCTAAACCTGAGCTGGAAAGTGTGAGTCTGAGACGGACTCATGAGGACCTGGATTTCAGAGCGCTAAACAGGAATAATCATTTATTCATACATGGCTGAGATCTGAGGAGCGACCCTTCAGATCGGAGAGCTGATCTGAGGCCTCTGCGGCTCTAAAACTCAGATCTCAGATCAGCTGCTGTTACAGCTCAGCTCAAAGATCCTGGGAGTCTGAGACTCACAGATGGAGTAAAACAAAAAATAACACTTTCAAATTCAGCTTCAAGGAGAAACTGTGACTGCAGCTGATTCATGCTGATCCAACCCTGAAACTCTCACCTGGTTTCCCTCATCTAAAGCTGTCCATTCATGCAGGTACCTGCTGTGTAACACCTGTGCCTCTGACCCCTGACACATTTAAGGAGCTCCGTCCTCCTGAATGAACATGCTGATCCTCGGTCTGCTTTCCATTCACAGATCTGCAGCCCTCAAAGCTCCGCCTCCATCTGCCGCTCACAGCTGCTGCTCATTGACTTTATCAGTTCACCTGCAGTGACACCTGCCCAGAATAACTCTAATACCAGTTAACTGACTTTAAAGAATGAAGGAAGAAGACGCTCAGCTGAGTTTATCTGGGTCTGGTCCCGCTGTGTGTGTGCACGCGCTCCACAGAGACCTTCGTTTAAATTAAGCAGCTCGCTGTTAGAGGTGTAATCTGGCAGGTGGGAAACCCTGATGGGTTTGATGGTTCCTGTTTCCTCTGTGCGCTGGTTTCTGAAATCACTGATTATTGATCATCAGCACGAATCAGCTGCTGTTCATGAAAAACTGGATTTGTTCCTGAAACCAGGGTTTCCTCAGTCGCAGGTCCCTGCGTTCGATCCCGATGCGGGTTTCCTCTGAGAGCCCTGCGGCTCTCTGGAGCGTCATTCGTACTCGGCACGTCTTCCTCGAGACGCTCTTCGCTGTTCCAGTTTGTGCTGCGTTGTTGCTGCCCGGCTCTCAGATCCACGGAGGCCTGCCGGGCCTGTGGCGCTCTTAGAAATCTTTATCGAGCTGACGCCACTTCCTCCGCACTGTGTTCATGTGGGGGGGTACCGCCATCACTGGAAATGATGCAGCAGAGATATCTGAGCCCACGCTCCACGTATTGGGTCTCCAGGCAGGTCCGACCGACGGGGCAGCAGGTCGAGACTTTCACTCATATTAAATAAAGTCTAAAAATATTTAACTTTAAAATGACCGTAGCAGTTTAAAAATGAGACTTTATTCTTTGTTTTCGGCCCACTTTGGGCTGTGAACTCGTCTCGATCCAAATGACTCTGCGGGTCACGGGTGACGCTCACCTGTAGAAACGG
The DNA here is from genome assembly GCA_034780415.1 of Cichlasoma orientale. Lineage (NCBI taxonomy): Eukaryota > Metazoa > Chordata > Actinopteri > Cichliformes > Cichlidae > Cichlasoma > Cichlasoma orientale. The sequence continues at coordinate 222,653 of JAVDPK010000763.1, read as the reverse complement.
TCCACAGCGGTTCGGTTTCATGTTTGCAGCTCTGACCCGAGCTTCGTCACCTCTGCAGCTGTAATGATCCCTAATCAGAGTAATGGAGGCGTTCACCTGTCAGCTTCAGCCCAGGTGTGAGCGATGTGTCAGCTGATGGACAAGTTATGATGTCAGAGCTCACCTGCAGCTGCTGTACAAAAGCAGGTTTCACAGGTGCATGATGGGAGGCAGGAAGGCGGCGTGCCGAGTGCTGACTGGCTGCGTGTGTTTAACCTTTGTTCCAGGCTTTGACACGGAGGGGCTGCCGTCAGCCGTGTGGCCGGGAGGAGAGACCGAGGCCCTGACCAGGATAGAGCGCCACCTGGAGAGAAAGGTGGGTACTGCAGCGCGCTGGTTATTCCTCATCCTGCTGCTCACTGTAGTTTCAGCAGGTTTTTAAGGCTTTTTAATGTGTTTTTATATTTGCTTTTTAATTTTAAATCTTTAAAAAAAAAATTGTTTTACTTTTAAATTTATTTTTTACATTTTTTTGGTGATGTTTAGTCTCAGAGCCTCTCGTGTCTGAGGAATTTGTATATATTAAAATGATATTTTGATGCACACAGTATCGATCTGGCTTTAGTCTGTTTACAAACCAACTCTGTAAAAAGGTTTCATAAAAACGTGATGTGTGACGGTAAATTCGTTCCCTCCTCTGTCTCCAGGCGTGGGTGGCGAATTTCGAGCGTCCCAGGATGAACGCCAACTCGCTGCTGGCCAGCCCGACGGGCCTCAGCCCGTACCTGCGCTTCGGCTGCCTCTCCTGTCGCCTCTTCTACTTCAAGCTCACTGACCTCTACCGCAAGGTGCGCCTCACACGCTGATCTCTAAACAGCTTGTCGTAATTAGGCGGGCAGTTTAGGGCGCGGATGCATGTAGTGCACGTAACGAGCAGGCTGGAGCTAGCAGTCAGTGCAGCACAGGGAAACATGCACGCAGCATACCTGCAGCTGTCTCACAGGTTATTAGCAAAACAAAGAAATGAGGCGCTGCACAGTCTCACCGTTCCATATGGATACAGAAGCTGCAGGAATGAAGCTTCCTGGCTCTGTTGACCAATCAGGTTTGAGCAGGCTTTGTTTGAATCTAATTTGCAGACAGGCCCCGCCCAGCAGGCCCGGCAGAACCGCGTTAAGAAGGCGTCTGAGGGGAAAGTAAAGAGCTGCTTGCAGCTGTTCGCTCAATCACCGGGGCCCCACATGGGGGCTGGGGGTTAGGTGTAAAAACCACAGTGGAGCTACAGTCTGAGGGCCAAACAAACTCAAACCACCTGCAGCAGTCCAGCATCCGGTCCAGAAGTCAGAGGGTAGCTGACGGGTTTGCAGGCTGTGGGGTTCATACGTCATGTTTCGCACTGATTTCCATTTTTAAGAGACGAAACGAGTTCAGCGAGAATTGAGCAGCGCTGAGAATTTTTTTTACAGCGGTTTCTCAGTAAATCCTCAGAATTCTCTCAGAACTTTGAATCCGGCGCTGTGTGCTGTTGAAATGTGTGCAGGTGAAGAAGAACAGCTCTCCTCCGCTCTCCCTGTACGGCCAGTTACTGTGGCGCGAGTTCTTCTACACCGCCGCCACCAACAACCCGCGCTTCGACAAGATGGAGGGAAACCCCATCTGTGTCCGCATTCCCTGGGACAAAAATCCCGAGGCCCTCGCCAAGTGGGCCGAGGCGAAGACGGGCTTTCCCTGGATAGATGCCATCATGACACAGCTGAGGCAGGAGGGGTGGATCCATCACTTGGCCAGGCACGCCGTGGCCTGCTTCCTCACCAGAGGAGACCTGTGGATCAGCTGGGAGGAAGGAATGAAGGTGAGCGCACAGGAAGTGGCACAGGCTGATGATAGTGTAGGAGGTGATGTAACGTGCAGGTAGAGCTACAGAGCCTGATGTGGACATGAGGGGAAACGGGCCACATGTACTTTATATTAATTTGTTTTATCTTGTTGCTGTTTGACCTCTAATGATGCACACAGCTTAAATAGAATGAAGTGGAAACAAATCATTGGAATAAAGTTTAATGAAGGTATGAACAGGTTGTTTCTCGTGGCCTCGTGATATTATTTCCCCTGCGTGTCCGCTCATGGGCTCCGTACCTGTTTAATTGGAGGGATCTGTGCCCGAGGTTTAAATGCTCACCTGGAGCGTGTCGTTACCTGCTGCAGGTGTTTGAGGAGCTGCTTCTGGATGCAGACTGGAGCGTGAACGCGGGCAGCTGGATGTGGCTGTCCTGCAGTTCATTTTTCCAGCAGTTTTTCCACTGCTACTGCCCCGTGGGCTTCGGCCGGCGCACCGACCCCAACGGGGACTTCATCAGGTGGGTACCTTTCCTTCCATCGCCCCTTGGTGCCAGCAGCTGACCCTGCACCTGGATGGCGCCCTTCCTCCCTCCGTCTCTCTGGACTAAACAGATATTTGAGAACATGAAGGAGCAGATACTTATCATTAGTGATAGCAGGGTTTATATGTAAGTAGTGTTTCACCCTATAATAGCTGCCAGTTAATGATGTATTTGACACACAGTCAGCTCAGCTTGAATAAAGCAGGGAGGGAGAGAGATGGGGGGATAAAGGGGACCTCCAGATCTCTGGGTAAGTCAAAAAACCAAACGTCCTTCCCTCCTCTTCTTCCACTTTTTCTTCTTCTTCTTTTTTTGGTGCATCAGTTGTTTTTTAGCTCTCTGTTCAGACTTCAGCACTTTAGTTTTTGGACTCGAGCATGCCTTCTCTAAAGATCTCACACGGTCTCTGCTGCCTCTGTCTGTGAGTGTGTGGTGATTGTGTACACGTGTGCGTCTGTAGACATGTACCCAGCAGATGGATTTGCTGCAGAGGTGTAGTTAACTCCTCTCTCTCTGGATGTGGCTCTGTGTTTGTGTTTTTGGGGGATTGGGGGAAAAGTTCAGCGGTCCCTCTCCCCTTCGTAGATTGTAGCTGATTGCTTTTAAGGTGATTGGCCGTTCCCTCGCCCCTCCACCCAGGTGCAGCCTGCGCTTCCAGCCGGGGCTGCCGTGGATGGACGCTGTCGATGGCCGTTTGTTTCACCTGTGCAATCCTGAGGCACTCGTGCCCCAGCGGCACCCTCTGAGCAGGTTTATAACTCGGTGGCGTCTCATTTCGTCAAAAGGGATTCTGACCACTTGGTATGGGAATGCAAACGCCTCGCCTGCGTTGGTTAAGTAGAGCGCTATGAAACATTCTACAGAGGGTAGTGAGGAGAGGCGTTGGACCAGCTGTAGCTCTGCCATCGCAGTGATGCACGGTTGGCGCCGGTACTCGTTACCTGCGCCGTGCCACGCGAGCCGGTCCACTGTCCAGGCGCTGGGCAAAGCCCCTCATCCGGCCCTTTGTGAAATGTTCAGTGGCGCTCTGCTTTTGTGAACGCAGCCCTGCCGGTTCAGGCAGACCTGGAGCAGCAGCCGGACCGAACAGACCCACAACTTACATTCCAGTTAGTGTAGATGGACATCAAGCACAAACACGGGCCTGAGGCACAGTGGAAGAAGCAAAAACCCATTTACAGGAAGGTCCTGCAGGAAGCAGCAGGGGGCAGTAACGAGTCCTCTGACGCTGAATACAGAACAGCCCGGATCGGTCCAGGATCGGTCCGGGATCAGGACAGCCTTAATGTGGCATCAGGACAATTCAAGCCTTCTATTCACCTCTTAACACAGACAGATACACACACACACACACACACACACACACACACACACACAGTGTTCTAGTCTTTAGCATATTTGTCTCCATGGAGATGGCAGCACCAACCTGAGATCATGTCAAAAACGCCACCCATGCTGATTTTAGGCTTTCCCCAACAGTCCACCATCGCTCCACCAAAGCCGCCTCCTCCAAGAGTGGTGCTTAGTTAGAAAAGGTACACACCCCCTCAATTACATCCTCCCAACATCCAAGCACATCCAGCGGGGATAAACGAACCCCACTTTTGACGTGTTAGTGTGACTCCTCCTGGTGGGGTTAAAGGTGAAGTGAAGCCGTGCAGCCAGCTGAACCAAACACACGGATTCACTGCGGAGTCGTTAAATCCGCTCTGATGATAAAAACCCCTCCCACATACTGCTGCCCTCCATCGGACTTCTTGCTGCCGGCAGGTCGCGGATCTTCCTGGCAAAAGGGTTGTGGTCTCTTTTGGTGAAATGAGGGGGCTCCCTAGTGGGCCAGCCCAGAGTGTGGCGCTGTGGGAGAGGACAGTCAGCAGGGGGGCTTTGGCCCACTGACCACTTAAAAGACAAACACCACAGTCTGAGGGACAGGGGGAGCAGGTTTGAGCTCTTTTCTCAGTCCACTGCTGTTTGATGGAGGTGGGGGAAGGTTGGAGGGAGGGTGGGGCTGGAGCTGGGAGGTATGATGGAAGCCTTCTGTCATCGACGGCGAGCCCCCCAGGGTGCTCTCGGTGCTTTTTCATGTTAAGCTGTGGAGACTTGCACAAAGCTTGGAGGTGAAACAAAAGAGCAGGAAGAAGCTTTTCCTTTTAAGCCCAGTGAAGGACGGTCAGGAAGCTCGGTGGCAGAACTTTTCCACCATACGCCAGCTCCGGTCCGAACGGGGTGGGTGGGAAGGGCTGCGGGTGGGCGGGGTCAAAACTTTGTGCTTTCTAACGGCGTGTTGCAGTAGACGTCTCCTAGCGTCATCAGCACCGATCGGCAGTGATGTCTCTAGCGACGGAGCGGTCTCCGTCCGTCGAGCGCGTGCGCGTCCACAAGGCCGCACCGCCACCCGACCCCACTGTGCCGCTTCCCACAGTTCCACTGTTCCACTCGCCCCCTCCTCCTCCATCCCGTCTGTGTCCCCTCCTCGGACTCGGTAAGGTCGGACCAAGCGCAGTAGGTAGGTGGCCTCTCTTTCCACAACAGCCCAAGGAACCTTCAGCAGGTTGTGAGAGGTTGAAGCCTCGCTGCAGTCTCATTGGCTCAAGGAGCATCACTGAGTGTGCGCGGCGTGGCTGCCGTCACACCAGCTCACAGAAAATGTTGTCTGGGACCACAGCCCCTCGTTTTCTACCATGTTTGGCAGCATAGTCGTCCTGTGAGCGCACTGTGATGGTAACTCCCCTGAGTGCCGCTGTACCCATACTCATGTACTGTAGCCATACTGTGCAGTGTTGTGGTTGTTTGTAGCTTCATTTTGTAGCAGCTATTTTCCATAATACTTGTAAGCATGAAGTGCTGAAGACCAGCATGCTCTCAGTTACAGACACACACAGGCTGCAGGACTCAGACTCACTTCATCCAGCAGAAGCTCAAAGTTCAGCCTGGAAACATTGAAAGTAGCTCTTAAGTGTTTACCTGTTAACCCTTTGCCTCCCTGCGTCACCCCCACCCTCTCTGACCCCCTCCCCCTGCTGACAGAAGCCAGCATGTCTAATGTTTCCATCTGCTTCCAGACGATACTTACCTGTCCTCCGAGGTTTTCCCGCTAAGTTCATCTACGATCCGTGGAACGCTCCCGAGTCGGTGCAGGCGGCAGCCAAGTGCATCATCGGAGTCCATTACCCGAAGCCCATGGTGCACCACGCAGAGACGAGCCGGCTCAACATCGAGAGGATGAAGCAGATCTACCAGCAGCTGAGTCGATACAGAGGACTGGGTACGAGATCAGGGAGCATCAGAACTTTAGCCCCACGACCCCCCCGCCATCAGCTGCTTTGTTTGTAAAATAACTTTAGGATATTTAATGAGGCCTTGCAAAGTTTGACCTTTATAATCTAAATTTTCTGAGCTGCAGGCCTGAAAGCGCAGACAGCTCAGATCGATGTTTGTGGATCCACGTTAAACCTTCAGGCCTGAGAAACAGGTTTAAAGCAGCTGTGAGCATCTGTATGGTTCCTGTGATTGAATCACGTGCAGCAGGTTAACCTCTGTGACGCAGAGCAGAAACCAGCACTCGTACCCTGGATGGTTCATCCAGTGCATTCTGGGTAAAGTCAGCCTGTGGGGTGGGTGGCTGCGACGCCTTCTGGGTCACAATAACAAACGATTGAACACATTTATAATGGTGAGCTTTGCTAACTGAACCTCCTCCCTGTTGTTACATGCTGAGTGTTGATGAGGATCAAACAGGAACAGGAAGTGGGGGGAACAGGAAGTGGGAGTTAGGGTGGGACTACCTGTGACTGGCAAATGCAAAGTTACACCCTGTTTGCCCTTTGTGAACCCTGGTTCAAACTTAACCTTAGTAAATGTGTGTTTGCATCTTTCAGGCCTGCTGGCATCAGTGCCGTCCACCAATGGAAGCGGGAACGGGGGGATGATGGCCTATTCTCCCGGAGAGCAGCAGCCAGGGACCACCAGCAGCAACAATTCACACTGTGCGTCCACGCGAACGGGTTGTAGCAGCTGCTGCTGTCGTGCTGGATCGTCGTTGCTGATCTGCCCCGTGTTGTGTGTTTTCAGTGCCTGGAGTGTCGGGGAGCCCGGTTCCAGCAGGAAATGGCAGCGGAAGCATCCTGCTCAACTTTGACAGTGAAGAACAGTCCAGACCCGGCGGCGTTGGACAGCAGCAACAACGACTGCAGCCTTTGCAGCGGCAGCATCAGCAGCAGCAGCATCAGCAGCATCATGGTACATCATCACTGACGTCTGCAGCTTTGAAAAAATAAACGCTTTGCATTTGTTTGAATGGTTAGCCGTCATGGTCACCAGCACTGCAGTATGTGCAAACAAACTGATCTGAGAACAGATTCTCTGCACTGTTAGTCTGATGACATCACTTCCCCAGTGGAAGAACGAGTCTGCATCACAGATATGAGCTCTGCCACTTTGTTGCTGTGATGAAGGTAACGCTGTGTCTCCTGCAGGATACCACTCAGTGCCAGACGCCAGCCAGAACACCAGCAGCCAGCTCTACCACGAGTTTGCTGTGCCTCAGCACCCAGGTAGGCTGCAGGCGGCGCCCGATGCTTTTAACACGAGTCCTCCATCAAACGCTCGTTTGTTCTCGAGTCGGGATAAATCCTTAATGTTGGAGTCGGTTTGTGTGCCGGAGACGAACACCGCGGCTTAATCACTTCCTTTTGTTTTAGGACTCCTTCTGCACCCCAGGGGCGGCATCACAGGAAAACGGGAGCGCGAGTCGGAACGCGGGGGGTCGGGGGAAGAAGAGGCGGCTTCCTGCTCTGTACACAAGATGCAGCGGCAGAGTGCAGAGGTCAGCTTCCCCTCATCACACCATCAGTCTGAGGTTTCCTGAAACATTCTAAAAACACTGAATCTTTATGTAACTGCTGCCGCGTGCACACACACACACACGCACACACGGGGGGGTTAGCAGCTAACAGTCTGCAGGTCCTGCAGTGAAGAATTGGGTCAACACCAGCTACTTATTTTATCCAGAGAATCAACACAGGTGAACCCACAGTGACACCTCTCATCACACCGTGTGTGTGTGTGTGTATGTGTGTGTGTGTGTGTGAGTGAGAGAGAGAAAGGGTACTCCTGATGTGCGGGTGTTTTGTTTCATGAATTTTTGATGTCACAGTTGTGACATTGTCTTCATTGTGTCACAGCGGTTTGTCAACACTGAGTTGATGGTCACACACACACACACACACACGCTGGTCACACATTCAAATGTCAACATTCTCACAATAAAACACACAAAGCAGGTGTTTGCATTCAGGGCATTAAAGCCGACCTAATGTGCTCCGTATTTTTATTCTGGGCTTCAGCAGCTTTGCATGGTTCAAAGTTCAGAGGAAGCCCCCACATGCTGCACCTGTAAGCCCCCCCCCCCCCCCCAAACAGAGTGTCAGGCACATCAGGATCTGAAGAAAGTTAAAGCTGAAAGTGCGTTTAATACTTTTACTGAGTGGCACGAGGTTTGAGCTGTGTTGTTGTGAGTTTAACACTCGCCCGCCGCGTGCAGGAAGTGAGCAGCAGAAGAAGAGTAGGACCGTTTAAAGCCTCGATGTTCCTGTGAGCATTAAACCAGGTGTGTCTCCTCTCACCTTCCTGCAGGCTACCTAGAGCAGGTGGAGAAGAGATCGTCCATCCAGCTGGCAGAGAGAGAGGAAACCCCGACATCACCGCTCTGTCCTCCAATCACAGCAGCTCCAGACAGCCTCCTCCTCCTCCTCTTCCTCACACACACAAACTCCCCGGGGTGCAAACACAGAGGTGAAAATGTGTCGGCCGGTTCGAGTCTGTTGACCTCTGACCTCAGAGGAATGTGCAAAGAAACAAATGACCTCAGACTTACAGCTCGGCAGATTATTTCTAATAAAATAAATAAACCGACTAAAAAAAACAAACGTGTCTTAAACTGCTGCCACCAGCGCCAACACCGATGCAGCTACCAATGTACGGGAGGCGGGGTCAAACCCAGCCCAGCGTTACAGATTCTTCTTCTACTCTCACAGGTTCACACAGGAAACGGCAGCTGAAGCAGCCGCTCTCAGCCCGCGACTGCTTCATATGAAATCTGCTGTTAAAAAATCAAACGAACCAGAGGCACCTAAGCAGGTGAGGCGCTGATATTTAAGCTGCAATGCAGATGAATTCAGGCTGAGTGAAACTTAATTTCCTCTCTGTGTAAATAAAGATTTTCTTCTTCTTTTTTTGGATACTGGGGGTGCAGCTGGTTCAGAAAACCTCTTAAAAGTTTGTAATTCCCCTGCAAAGGTTCACTGAGACGCTCCACCGGGGGCAGCATTTCTCCAGTGAGTGTCTTCAGATTTTTATTTTTCTGCCCTCTCGGGGTTACCCGCCCCCTCACGGGGTTACCTGCCCCCGCCATCGCTCTGTGTGTTCTGAACGACTCACCTGGTTCAGTAAATATTGAAGTGATGCTGTAGTTCAGCTTCAGCCAAAGTCTCAACACTACGAAGGCACAGATTCTTCTTCCTGTTGCTCACATGCAGCTCGACCTTTGACCGGGTTTAAACTGCAGGATTTTACAGAACGTACCTTTAACTCTGACATCGGCGTCACGGGAGCATCTTTCACTGCCCGCTCGGCGATCACTCCACTTGTATCGGCAGCTAAAATCAGATCCAGATTCAGTTTGGAGGCGTTTCAGTCACGAGAGCGTGTCAGAGTTTTTATATATTTGTAGCTGAGCAACAAACCGTCGGACCAGTTTCCGTGTGTGGTCTTTAACTCGTGTTTCCAGCGTAGATTAGTGAAGAGCTGCTTCGTGCTGTACAAACTGCCTTCAGGACGCGGCGTCGTGTAGCTTTGTGTCCCAGCGTGTCGTCTCCGGGTCGTCGGGAGGCGGCGAGTAGCTGCAAACGGTTTTCGTTGTTGAACCGTCCTCGCACCTCGCGCCGTTTCTCACGTCGTTAATGATGGTTCAAATCGGATCAGAACATAAACGTTTACTTTGGTTTTCTCCATCCAAAGTCACACTTTCACCTCTCTGTTCCCCTCGCACACCCCCCTCGACCGTCTGAGGTTTCCTGTGCCGCAGGATGTCCTGCAGATGTGGTGGTTGGAGCTAACAGCTGGATCCAGGCTCCTCTCACAGGTGTCACATTTTTCTAAGATTTCTTATAAAAACCAAAAACTTGATAAACAAAAAGGAAGAAAAACTGTAAGTGGAGTCGATGCGATGAGACGGGCGGCGGCATTAAGATCCCAACGAGCCTCAACATTCCTCGCAAGGTTCCTGCTGCTGTACGAGTGTGTGTGTCTGCACACGCGCACACACACACACACACACAGACACGTGTGGCTGCTTGGCGCTCTGCCATCATTTTCAAACCCCGAATTGACAAAACGGAAGCACAAAATGAAGAATAAATGTAACTCCGGCCGCAGTCTGAGTGACGGCGAGCAGGTGAAGGGTCGCAGGTGGTGCACGATGAAGGATGAAGCTGGTGTTTTATCGAGGAACCCTCCATCCTGCACCGTCACGTCGCTCCTGCTCCAAGAATGAATTCAAACCAGAGAATGTAAAACACACCCTGCAGCATCTGTGTTACACAGCAAACACCTGCACTTCAGCTAGTGTCAGTAAAGCTACCCTGTGTTAAAACAGAGCAGTGTAATTACCCCTGTCCTTAACAGAGTATAGCAACTGGAGTCCTTATAAATACCTGTAACATATGTGGTAATTACAGAGTATTTGTACTGTATTTACATTTAGTTTTTCCATTAAGTACCAGCTTTCATTTGAGACGGTCAGTTTGAATGTGGGCTAATGTAACTGTACAGTAATTATCCTGCAGCTGCTGAGGACACTCAGTCACTGACACTTCCTGTTTCACAATAAAAGCCTCCTCCTGAACAGTGGAGGCCTTTAAAAACGAGCTCATAAACAGGCCAGAGGAAACAAACTGCAGCATAGATGAAGGCAGATGATAAACTTAATGGTCATAAATATTAGTGTCTCTCACACTCACACAGCCTTCACGATGATTAGCCAGGAGAGAACATCAGTCTGCTCCCTGATATCAGCGCCCCCTGCTGTTTAAGCAGTGTAGCTGTGATTAAATCACCACATTGATCCACTGGTTGATGAATGAGCCAATCAGCTGTTTGCTTTGTGTTCATGTGTGGGTTGTTGGTGTATATGAATAAAGTAATGATTTGACCTAAGCGCCAAACTTGACCCCAGCTTTCTAACGAGGGTATCAAATTAAAAATATGCCAGAATATTGTAAATACCCGGCAGCAGTGGCAGTTTTGCACCACCCACCACAGAAAGGAGTCGCAGTCACTCCTGAGCTCGGTGTTTTCTATGTGTTTCATTTCTTTGTGGGTTCAAATGCTGTCACAGGTGAAGAATCTGTAGTGCTGCACTGATTAAAGCTGCAGCAGAAGGAGAGGGGTTAGCAGACGGGTCAGCGTGCAGGATTTTCTCACCTGTAAACACAAACTGTCAGAACGAGCGGATCCTTTTACGCCGAGTCCGTTTGAATCTTTCCACTCCTCCGTGTGCCGGGCTCTTCGGCACTCTCAGGTCTCCTGACGGCGAGGCGGGAATCCTGCACGCTGCACCTTTAACGCTCACAGGGGGCTGTAGGTTTCGCTCTCCTGAGGCGGTTCGGTTTGAACGGAGCTGCGACCACAGAATTCGATATTTGTGCGTCGTGGGGGGGGGCTGATGTGGGACAGGGAGGGAGAGACTGTACCAGGTGTTGTAGTGTTTCTGTATTATAATTCTGTCTGTTCTCCAGAGGATCTGAACATTGTTGGGTTTCTGTAGCTTTTATCACTATGGGGGAAAAGTTGAACCAAGTTTTTATTCTTTTGTTTCCCTTCACGAAGGTGAAGACGAACGCCATCTATCATCTCTGTAATCTTCTGCTCTTTCTGTCTCTCCTCGTGTTGTGAAAGGCTTTTTGTGCTCGATCAAGTTCATGACAGGAAATTAAAGTTGTTACAAGTTGAAAACCTTTCGCTGTCCCGTCTTTATTCACTTCCTGCAGTGTTATTACTACTTTATTACTGCAGCGCGTTCATGCAGAGCTTCTGCTCTCAGCCTGTTCTGCAACTGCACCTCTTTCATGTGAGCACACTGAGAGCTAGCCTGATAAACCTGTGGTTGGTTTGGAGTCCATAACCCCCTTCATGTGGTTGGTGATGTCAGCGTATGGGAAGCCAGGTAAGAGCAGCTGACTGAACGAACCCCACGGCGTTTGTTCAGTCAGCTGCATCCAGCTGAAGCAGCTGCTGCACCTGTACCACCTCCACCCGGCCGCCTCCTCTCACCCTGCTTCTGACTTCAGTCTCGTGTGCTCTGCGAGGCTCTCACTGAGCTAAGAGTGCAGATAAAAATAATATTTGTTCCTGACTAAAATCCAGAGATGCAAATCACCCCGGCCAGACTGATGTTTGTGAGTCATAAGATGCAAATCATGGAGCAGTGTTGACAACAAAGGTAGGACGTGTTTCACTTTAAAAACTAACTCATACATTTTCCCTTTTAGCCAATACAATAAGTCTCTGTTGAGCCTGATTATGTAACATTTCCCATCTGACCTGTGTTTACTGTGAGAGGCCGCTTTGAGACCAGCAGAGCACCTGTGATGATGCGGATGCTCTTCCTGCCGCAGTGCACCTGTTCTGTTCAGGATGAAACTGCTCAAATCTGGAGTCAGGCTCTGCTGCTATTTGATGTGTTGAGTAATATCAGTGCAGTAACGAGAGCCACACATGTATGTATGTTTAAACAGCCCCCAGCCCCAAGAAGCCAATAGACACCAAGCCCACCCCCAGCCACCTGCTGGGCTCATGGACTGTCGGACGCCCATTAGGAACACCTGTGTCCTGTATCCATGCAGAGTTTTCTATGCTCTAAGTTGTAAGTTGGAGCTTTTAGTCATTTTGAAGGTGTTTAAAAAAATTTTGGGGTTGATGGAAAGATGAATTTTTAATAGATACATTTTTGATAACACTTTGGCAGCACAGAGGTTTAACAATTCTGACACCCATGTAGATATCTCTACGTTCAGTTGACTGGGATGAAACCGTGACTGGATGGCCTTGAAATGCTTCAAAGCACACATTTCATTTTCATTTTTGATCCACGTTATATTTACTTTGCTGTTGTTGACCTTTCACTGAATGTGGATGCTTTTATGTTGAAAGAATGCTTTTGTGTAAACATGTGTTTTTCCCTATTCACTCAAACTGTGGGGGTGCATCAGTGGCTCTGAAACAAGCTGAGACAGGCTGGGTTGTTGCAGTAGATTATGGTCTGCCTCCCTCCTGTCAAAATCATGTTGGATCACAAAGAAATGGGCCGCTTGCACAACTGCCTCATGAATGATGACGATGTTACGCCTGGAGCAGCACGGTAAAGTGTTATTACTCATTCAGCACGGTGCAGCGTTCAAACCCCACTGAAACCAGACCCAGAGGCCTGTAACAGGTCATCAGACTTCATTCTAACCAGAGACCGAGATTAAAGGAGCGACTCGTCCTGTGACGTCACTAAAAGCAGCCTCGAGGAAAATAATAAAAAGAAAAAGGTTTTAAAAGTGATCGAAACCGACAACCGAAGAAGTCCATTGACAGCCGCCTGCACTAAGACTGTTTAGAACAGACTGTTGATGTTTATAACAAGAAACAAAGCAAATTATGAGGATCAGTATTATAATTGTACAGTGACATATTTATAACTCCCTGCAGCCACAGCAGCCGGTGTGTTTCTACTACTGTGTGACTTTATAAACCTTCCTGTACACACTTTATTTTAACATTTTACTATCAACACAAATCAGGAATACAAAAGGAATATGTGACTGTTAGCCACGGTTAGCTGCTATAGCTGCTGTTAGAATAGAATAGAATAGAATAGGCTTTTTATTGTCATCATATGTACAGTGAAATTAATCATTATACATACAATGAAATTTCGTTAAGAACAGCCATCCGGGGACGGTATGTACCTGAGCCACTGCCGTTAGGCGCCGCCACTGTTAGCTACGGTTAGCTGCTATAGCTGCTGTTAGCTACGGTTAGCTGCTATAGCTGCTGTTAGCCACGGTTAGCTGCTATAGCCGCTGTTAGCTATGGTTAGCCGGCATTACTGAAACTTTCTTCGAGGTGGATCTGCTGCTGTCAACGACTCGGACACTGAGCGAATAAACTCTCATACGATGTGAGAATGTAATCACACTGTTTATGAGAGGAAAGTGTGACTTTAGGACCCTCAGCCTCACATGCTCTCAGCATTGATGCTCACCTTTCTGTCGCAGGAAATGATGAAATCTGAACTTCTGACCCGGGGTCAGGGGACGTCTTCCTGTTATTGCTGTAGTTGATGGCGCAGCAAAATCGAGCATCTTTGGTGGTCATTCTCACAGACTCCAGGAAACACACTGAGCCTAACGCCACACAACAGACAAATACAAATGGCGGCCTTGGAAGTCGTGTGATTTGCCGGCCACGTGGAAACGGGAGTGGCTCAGTCTCCCTTAATCTCTGTCTCTGGTTCTAACCAGTTAAAGTGAAAGTGAATAAATACACGTTTTCTTCATTCTTACAGCAAAACGATCAAAGTTCAGTAATCAGGTACAGACCCTCCAACAGAAACAGTTTGAATGGGAGTGTCAGTGACCACTTCCTGCACTCGTACAGCCACTCACTGACACAGCCTGTAACTGAGGCTGATGCCACTGTTGGCTCAGCAGGTCTGCAGCGGGCAGAATGTAAAAATGGGGCTCGGTCTTCGCTGGATCAAATGTGTTGGCGCTGCGGCCTCACAGGGACTACTGTCCGTACACTGAGTCATTATTAGAAATGTTTAACACGAGCTGGGACAGCAAATAAGGAGGAGAAGAGCAGCTCCACCGTAACGGTCGCTGTGCTGTTGTTGCTGCATTCACGGAGCCGTTTTATGGATGCAGTTTTATTTTGAAAAATAAATTCTATTGTTGCTCAGATTTATACCTGTTCCCTTTGATTTCACAGGAGTTTAGACCTTATTCCGAGTTTGTGATTGAGCTACATACCATTGTCCTTATTTAAGCTCTCAGCAGTAACCTGATAAACACAAACGCTGCTTCATACATATTTATATAGTTTCTATGAAAATAGCAGAGCCACCATGCGGTCCATAAAGGTACACAGTGAAAGTGTGGGTAAAGAGTCAGGTGGATGATGCTTTGTTCCCTCCTGTAGGTGTTTGTTGATCTATTCTTATTGAAATGATTTTATTTGAGCCGGCCCCGGCCTGCAGTCAAAGGTCAGATGTGTGGAAGTCCTGAGATACAAACAACCATCAACATTTGTGTTCCTATTGGAGTCATAAAGTCCTGTGGTTTACTTTGTGTGTGTGTGGGAGTGTTTGGAGGGTTCCCTGCCTGCACACAGGCCTCCACTGTGGACAACAACACAGAACAGTGGTGTGGATCATACTTTCCATGTGGGATCACCTTTTGTCCTCTCATGCTTCCTCCATCCACCTTTGCCTCTCATTATGCAAATTCCAGTTTCGAGGTCTTCCCCAGGATTCCCAAACCCACAGAGCACGCCACGTTTGAGGACGACAACACAGGAAGAAACTGCACAGGCAGATATTTCGTTTACCGGATTCATCCAAGAAGGCAAACGATGCCATCATTAAAATACAGACGTCCACGCGTCCCTGAACACGACAGCTGACGTGCTCAGAAAACAGCAGCATTTTCCACCTGACAGGCATCTGTACAGTCCAGCCTCTTCATTCTCCATTCACAGTCGCTGTAACCTGCAGAATTCCTGCAAAGCAAAATCCCACTCTATGTTATTGTGATGTTTTCTCATTTTTCAGTGCGCAGCTCGTCCCACCATGTGGAAACACCTTCATTAAAAGTACAGTAAGCAGCATTTTAATGTATTAAAAGTGTTTTTATGGACATTTGAAGGGCTGCGTCTCAGGAAGTGACACGGGTCACGTGCCAACTGGAAGGTTGGCGGTTTGGGCCCCGGCTCCTGCGATCCTGACGCATCCATCGGAGTGTGAGGGTAAAAAGTGCCGAGGCTCAGGAAAATCTGCACGTGTGCGAATGGATGAACCAGGTTTGTAGTATGAAAGCACTTTAAGGCCTCAGAGTGACAGGAGTGACAGCAAACTGCCCCACAGAGTCCCACTGAACGCTGATGAGGATCCTCAGACTGAAGCAGAACCCAGCCTGTGCTCTGACTTGGTCGTGTGACCACAGAACCCAAACCCAGCTCCTCGGGACGCTCGCGGTCTGAAAATCACGGGAGTCAGAGATTTGGATTGAGAAGCAGGCGTTGGACAGGTGCAGCAGTTTCTGATTGGCTGATTAGACCAGAAACAGTTTAGGTCCCTGTTTCTGATTGGTGGGTGACTGCGGAGGGTTCTGAGGTAAGAAGAGCTTCTCCCCAAAGATGGTTACAGGGGCTGCACAGCGACTTCGTTCCAAACCTTCGGACTCCTTGCACACATTATTTCTGCAAATCCAAACGGATTTCTCCAGACATGAATGAGTCCGGCTGTTCTGGTTCCTGCAGTGTTTCTGCGTTATTTCAGGTTCAGGAAACACTGGAAAACATCTGTGTTAAGGTGCTTTGGTTCTTCTTGGAGCTGGTCACATGATCTAAGGCTGCCTTCTCTCTGCGGTCCGTGCAGGAGACACGTTGGGGTTGAACTCTTCCTCTAAAATGTCAAGGTGTGCTGCTGCTGGAGTCGTTCCAGGTGAGGAAAGCCCATAAAAGGACTGACTCACACCACCTGAGGGGATATTTCAGCTGCATGAGTGAAGCTGAATTGAGTTTCTGCAGATTCAGCTGTCCATGTAGCTCCACCCACACGATGAAGCAATCGCTGAATGTCAATAGTTGTGAGCGTGATGACATTCACCCGTACCTGTGCTTCATCCTCAAACATGTCACAGTTATTACAGAAGATTTTTCCCAATCAGAAACTCTCCTGAAACTCAACACAAACCACAACAGCCAGAGGCCACACAACGATGAACACAAAACTCCTGATTCCAACGAAAGACAATTGATTCAGAAGCTGCTGATGATTCATGAAGCAGTGAAGCTCTTAGCTAAACTGACCCTGGACTGCTCCGTGTCCGTGCTTCATGCTTCATGCAGGCCTTTCTGGGACCTTAGAAATGACGTTCACTCATTGAGACCTGAAAGCCGCCTTTCCTAACGCGGTCTCGGTCCCGTGGAGTCCAGCGGCAGGACGACAGCAGTGGACCATTGGGTCCTGCTGTGGGTGAACAGATGGGGTTTGTCTGTACTTTCTACTTCTTACATTTTCAAAACAAGCTCGTTACTTTAGGTTTAAC
>JAVDPK010000763.1:155111-175351 GCA_034780415.1 Cichlasoma orientale | reverse complement strand
TGTGTGTGTGTGTGTGTGTGTGTGTGTGTGTGTGTGTGTGTGTGTGATCAGTCATCCTTGTGGCTCTTTGCTTCCTAATTAGTTTGTATCTAATTTAAACTAATCTAAGTGATGGGATGCTGACACCACTCATTCAGTTTCATATTGAGGAGTAAATTAATATCTGTGGTTTAATTAAAACCCTGAACTGAGGAGCCACAGACTGAAGTATTGCATGAGTGCTGCTGTGTCCACGTGCAGTTTAATCCCTCAGGTGACATTTCAGTGTTAGAAACTGTCCATCTTATTTGAACTTGTCATGAACTGAAAGTGCTGCATTAAAGTAAAGGAGTTAAAATGCCACGTTCAAGCTGCCAACATCAACACGACCTGATAGCAGCTACAAAAACACACAGCGACCCTCCCGGCCTCCATCCCTCCTTCAAAGATGACATCAGCTCTGTCAGTTTTCCTTCTTTCACTCCTATTAAGGCCAGATTCCTCCCCCCCCTCCTCTCATTTTCCTGCTCACTACACAAAATGAATGGCAGAAAAATGTGCAGTGTGTGTGTCAGCGTTTGTGTGTGTTTGAGAGGCAGCGTTTAACCCCAAGCGGGTCGGACAAAAGGGGGAAAACAGGAAGACGAAGCCCGACGAGGAGACAGTGACAGAAACAAGTGATAACAGAGGAGGAGGGATGAATGATGCGACTGTGGGCTACGAGGGAAGAAGGCTCTAAACCGAGACAGAGAGAAGGCCGCTGTTGATGAGCGTGTGACTAAAAGGATGAATCACTGTGGAAAATACCACGAGAGAGAGAACGAAAGCAGAGAGATCACTTTCTGAATGAGAACATCTAAATCACGTAGCTGACTGTGGGCGTGCACACAGCTGAAGACTGGAGGAGGAAAGTAAAAAAAGTATGTTACAGGTCAAAGGTCACTGTCAGGCACTTCAGTTTGAACTTCCTGCTGCGTTGAACTCTCCGACTGACCCCTAACACGCAGAAACATGTCAGCTTCATCTCTTCCTCCCGCCCCGGTATCTGCCCCGTCACGCCTCTGTCTGCGGTCTCTCCTCTATCCTGTCGTCTTCTGCTGCCCATCATCTCCTAAATCTCCTCACGGAGGCAGACGGCCAGATGTTGCTCCTGTCCTGCTGCTGGAGGGCAAACGGAGAGGCCGCAGATAAATCTGAATCTGGCAGTTTGGAAAAATAAAGTGTAGAAGTGAAGGAGGGGCTCGGCTGGACTCGCAGCGACACTAAAAGCTGCTGTTCTGCTTTTCTCAAAGACGGAGAACCTGAAGGTCTTTATCCTGACCCATACTGCGGATGTAACGCTGGGTTCAGGTCTGTGCTGTTGGACCTGTCAGCTCTGATAGCTGGCTGACTCCCCTCTGTGACGCCCTGATCTCAGCCTCTGGCCGTCTTTTGGTGGCCGTTCATCTTATAGCCGAGCATCTCAAGGATCACTGCTGCCGTGCTGGTTGGTGTCAGTGATGCTGTCCGTAGTGCTGCATCCACATCTTTGGGGTCCAGGTTTCCAGCTTAGCCACGATCTTATCTTTCAGGTCAGCCGCTCTGGTATTCAACGTACCAGTTGTTCTTGGGACTTGGTACCCAATCCCCGAGTGTGGGGATGATATCATCTCCCCCCTGAGCTGACCCCTTGCCGTAGCATTTGTGTTGTGTTGCGATAGCAGTTGTTTTTTGCTGGTTGTTTCAGTGTTGGATGTTGGGTGTCCCACATCCTCATCCTCCCCTTTCACGGGGATGTGTAGTAGCATTCCAACAGTTCCTGATCATCATCTCGTGTCAGTATGTCCTGGTTCCTCAACACCTGACCTTGATGATCCGGGCGACGTCTGAGCAGGTATGGCTTCAATCGTATATCTCTCGCTCATAGTCCGAGGTGGGTTTGGGTAGCCTGGGGGGGCCTAGCCTGAGGACCCTTCGTTCATGCTAAAAGCATTGATGTTGCATAGTTTATCCACCAGTGGGCGCTCTACAGCTTCCCTGTTGGCAGCACGAGTGTGGAACGAAAAAAAAACGGCCATCAGCTGATCCCAGCAGAGTGGGGCAGAGCGGAAACGCGTGACCCAAACTCGCAGGAAAACGATCTGTTCATGTTTCCTGTCTGAAAGGAAAAAACATCAGCTGATGGAAGTTTTTTTTTTTTTTTTAAATCACCAAATATTGGTGTCGGTCTTAAAAATCCTCTGAGTCAGGCTGGAATAATCCATACTGTGATCAGGAATCAAAAGAATATTAGTTAAATATGTGGCTTCAGCGCTTCTTCAGGACCTTTGGGCTCACTCGTTCTCCAGCTGACTTTCAGATTCAAGTTCTGATTCCATAAAACAGGAAATTTCCAGTTTACTGGCGACGTCTCTTTGTCCCGCGGTGTTTGCTCGGCCTCGTGACCTCCTTTTGATGCAGCAGTGACCTTTCTTCCCAGTGACTCTGCATTCACAAAACTCCTCAATGGGCCCTTTGTCACACCATTGTGTCAGTGAGTGTTTGAGCCATTCAGAAAGACCAGGAGAGCAAACATGGAGCCAGCAGCTGGATGTGAGTGGCTGCTGAAGTGTCTGAGATCCTTCAGACAGCAGAAGAAATGGGATTAATGGGAAATTAATTAAAAAGGAGATTACATTAGTTAATTGGTCACTTGAGGACCAAACACACCCCATGAACTTCCTGCGCTTTCTTTATTTATAAACTAGATTCTTTTTCTGCAGCTCAAAATAAGACCCCCCTCTCTGTGACATCAGACCTCTTGAAGGAGTTTCATCTACACCACCAGGAGCTCCACATCTGGCTTCTTCAGGCTTTGTGTGATGCAGTCACACACTGTCAGAAGATTCAAGCTGCATCTTTCAACCCATTTCTAATTAAGACAGAAAAACAGTGGATTATTCAATGAGGAAGCAGTAAGTCCAACAAGAAAATATAACCCAGAATATAACAGCCATCATCGGTAATTTGGACCCATAATAAATTACATCCAATATCAGAAGGAACTAAAAGCTGCAGTTCCCCTGCCGTCCAGCAGAGGCAGCAGTGAGTCAGTCCCCATAGACTCCCATGTTAAAGCTTCACAGCTGATACAGAAGCTGCTTTGGCCTCTGTGGATAATTTCCTCCTTCATAACAGCTGTTTATAACTCACCTGTTTAAATAAAGTTTGCATTATTAGGGGCGTGGCCTCTCTGACTGACAGTGAGATTGTGAGATTTGATTGGATGTTACTGATCAGCAGGCATTAGCAAAAATATTCAGTCACCATCCAAATCATTGATTTCAGGTGTTCCAATCTCTTCCATGGCCACAGGTGTATAAACCAAACAAACGTGTGTGAAAGAATGGGTCGCTCTCGGGAGCTCAGTGAATGGTACCATGATGATACCTGTGCAGCAAGTCCAGCTGTCACATATCCTCACTATAACAAATACATACAAACAACATGGTGGCAGAATACAGAGTACTTTGGTCAGTTGGTGACGTCACTGTGACTGCGTCCGTCTTTTATTATGAAGGCAGCTGTGTTATGGTGAGAGGAAGTGCTTTAATCTTGGCTGAGCATGTTCTTTAAAGAACCCACAGTGTTCTGATCCATAAGAACGGGCCGTTGGATTATCGGGTTTCCTGTGCTTCAGTCTCAGGTTTCAAACGTCCAGCCGGCGTGCTGCAGAATGAGGAAGAGCGCGTTCGGCCTCCCGACTAACGCAGACAGAAGAGCACGCTGTGTGCCAGCCTCGTCCTCCTGATGGACGCCAGCGCCCGAGCCGTTTGCTTCCTGCCGCCGGCCCACGCTAAGAATAGTTTGATGCTAATGGCCTCCTGCTGCCACACAATGAGCCCCTTCAGAGTGAAGACCCGGCTTCAACTCTCATCCTGTGTTTACTGTCAAACCCTCAGAGACCGATTTTGACTCTGATGTAACTCTCATCCTCTGAATCGGGACATTTTTACGTTCATCGCTGAATCTGAGGCTGATCCAGACTTCCTGTGTTTCCCCCTGTTACTGACCACCTCTGCATCTCCACCGCTGTAACCATCAGTTCCTCACACTGATGGGTAATATGAAAGCAGCCAGATCAGGAGTTTTAAGTGACCTGGTGAGCCAAACTAGCTCACGTTAGTTCCCCTGCTGGACTGTGGTTCTTTTTAAACAGTTTAAAAGTTGCTCCTGGAGATCGGCAAGAACGGCTTTTGGGAAACGATCAGCAGTGCATCCGTCATCTCTGTGGGTCCTTCATCAGAATGGCGGCAAATAAACGCTGACCTGTGAAGAAATGGGGCGAGAGAGGAAAGGACGAGGGAGGAGAAGAAACGTGATGTTTGTCCTCCTAATGCGTCAGCAAATATTGGTCTGAACCTTTGTTTGAGTTTCTCCTCTTTGAGCTGCGAGCTGAAGCGAAGGAGGACGAGGGAGTGGAGGAGGTCTTATTCAACAGAACACCAAATTATCAGACCCACAGCGCCCACATTTAGGTTTGATTTGAACCCAGAGTTCCACTTCCTGCTCATGAGCTCAGTTCGGGATCAGAGTTAACTGAACCCGAACGGGCCAAGGTGCTGTTCAACTGATTCTGAGTGTCAGCATGTATAAAACATACAGGTGAGGTCCGTGAGGGGGTGATGGAGAAATAAAAACATGATAAGTGTGTGTGTGTGTGTGTGTATTCATGGCTTCATATCCATGCTTTATATTGTAGGTAAAGACCCTTCAATAATAAAAATATATATATATATATATAAATATAATCGCTGTATGTGTGACGATGTTCATGCAGCACTTCGGTCAGCTCGGTCCATCCATTAAGGAGGTGGGGGGTACATATGGACATATATATACAGTGTGTGTATGATTGTAATGGTAGGATGATCAGGTGTTTTTCATGCTGGACGGTGTCAGGTTGTGTCCATAAGAAGCCTTGAATACGGTGAAAATGGGTTTGAAATGGTTCTAGTGTTGCTGTCCAGCACCTGCTGCTGTTCACCTGCTGTGAAGGTTTTTGGAGCGCGCCGGACTCTGAACCACCATCCAGTTACAGGAGCAGGAGAGCGACCAATCACGGGAAGCCTCATTTGCATATATAATTAGTGAATGTGAGTGAGTGGTTTCAAATAAAGGTGCAGAAATATGATCACATGGTTTTATTAAACTTTAAAACTCTGTGAGTCACCACAGGTAACAGCAGGCTGATGATAGACTGCAGCAAACTTGCCGCGTGTGGTTTATCTAAATATACCTCTGTCCTTATGGTGGGCGGGGGGGTCGGTTTAGGACTTGCACCTGAGGAAGAAGAGGAGGAAGACCTTGCTCGCCAGCTCTTGGTTTATGGAAATGGATTCTAGCTTACGGACACGTGTTCACAGTGATGATGACAGAGCCGTTTCTCACATCTGGACACATCTGTCCTTAAACTGTCAGTGTTGATGGAGCGCGATCATAAAGGTTTATGCTCGTTTATGCCTGCAGATGCCTCCACGGCCACGGTGAGCAAACGTTCAACCAGGACCGCTTTTCTTGGTTTTTCTCAGAGAGCTGAAACGCTGTTGGTCAGAATTGGGGGCTGGATACCTGCTGGATGAGCCGGTGAAGGTGTGGGAGTGATTTCCCGTAGTTCAATCATAAAGTGGTGGATGGGGGTGGAGCTGAGGTGTGGGGGTAGTTTGTTTGGCGGAGCAGGGAAAGGCTGGGTGTGTCATCACGTGGTTATCTGATTTTCGGCAGCAGAGCTTGGTACCAGCTTGGTACCAGCGGACTGCAGTAACAGCCAAAGCCTGTTCGGTCCATTTGAATGAAGAGGTTCTCGTTTGCGTGCCTGTATTTGAAGTCGCAGCCTCAGCAGGAAGCTGGCCGTGTTAATGAAGCTTGGTCACAGTTCACAGCCGTGACGTGTCTCTGAGCGAGGCGCCCACTTACAGCCATCGAGTTTAAGGGGCTTTGGACAAATTATCGGGGCAGCAGCAGCTGCTGGCGGCGATTGAACCAGCAACCCCGTGAACATCAGCGGGCCCTGTTCAGCGGCGCGTCATCAAAGCAGAGATACAGTAAGACATTTGTACTGACAGACGGGGAGGAGGCATTTACTGAGCTCTGAGGAAAACAAGCTGGCAGCTGCAGCAACTGGTTCCATTAAAGCCAACAGCTGGAGAGCCTCAGCACTCCCAGTGACCATTAACAACCCGTCTGTCAGCGTGCACGCATACTGGGAATGTTTGGCGCTGTCGGAAAGACTCCCGTCAGCGTGATGGACGTCAGTCTCAGAGGAGGGACTTAAAAGCTTTATTTGTTCCTACATGAACACAGATTCTATTTTTTTACCTTAAATTTATTTATTTCACCTGGAAAAATGTTCATGTTTTTGGGCTTCACTTGAACCCAAACCAGGAAGTTTTCTAAAGCTGAGTTTAATGGTGACCCTCTCTGTCCAGCTTTAGATGCTGGAGCTAATAATGAAGGCACTTACCCGAATCTAACAGTTTGTTATTGCCTACAGCTGACAGAGCGCACTGGGACTGGATTCCTTTGATGCTGAAGGAATCAGCGGATCCTGAAGCCTCTGCGCTCCCGTTAGCCTGCTGTACATCATCTGTGATTAAAATCAAACTCATAACGAGGAAAAGAGAGCGCATCGGGATCGGTTCTAACTCTGAGATTACAGCCGAAAGGTACACGGCAGGTACACGAGGAGCTGCCGAGTTCACGGCAAACACTGTGACTGGATGGGAGTGCTTTCTGCAGAATGAGTGAAGCCTGTGATGCATCAGCACATCCTCTGCAGACCTGGGTCCAGGAGCACGCTTCAGTGTTCAGCTTCAGTTCACTTTCATTAATGCAGCGCCTCAGCAGTGGCCTCAAGGCCCCACAGTGATCCTACACATCTGTAGGTTAAAGGTCATGAATATTTGAGGTGCTGTGAAATGAATCCATTTACGTTTAAAAAGCATCTTTTTCCTGTCACGTGGGATAATCCGTATTAATTAGTTGTTAATCAGGGTTTGATTAGTGGTGCTGGGATTAATCAATCATGCTATCAGCTGTAACGAGGTATCGGTGCACTGATTAACAATAAAGATCTGTCTCTAGATGTTGACCTCTGACCTCTGATTTGCTGCACTAATTATTTGTGTGCATTGCTCATCAGGTTAAACCTTTAAAGAGTTTTCATGAGCTCATCTGTACTCGCTCTCTCTTATCGCTCCTCCTCCTCCTCCTCTTCGTCCTCCCGCTCCTCTCTCATTAAGGAATGTGGCCCAGCCGTCTGTTATAATAACGGCTGGATGGAGCACATGAAAGGAGGAGTGGATCAGGAGCGTGGAGAAGTCAAGGTCACGGGATGGGAAGCCTCCCTTCCTCCCCTCTGAACGCTCTCAGCTGTATCTTATCGCTGGGACAGAGCCTGTCACAAACTGCAGAAAGTGTTTGATTAAAGAATCATGAAAAGACTTCTTACGATTACTCCTGAGACTCGTTAGCGCTCTGCAGAGATTTATATTAAAATAATGAAGTCATCACCTTCCACTGTGGCTGTTTATGAGCTCAGGTTTTGGTCAGCAGCAGTTTTAAGCTTCAAGCAGCTGTTTGAGGAATCGTCGTCTTTCAGGGTCCAGATGTGTTTACGCGGATTGATGAAGGACTTTGGAAGAACGTCCTCAGTGTCTCCATCAGCTTTCATTGTTATTGAAGAAGCTCAAACAGAGTCGAGTCCATGTTAAAGCTGCAGCGCAGGTTTCAGACGGGTGCTTCCTCCTCCACCTCCCGCCTCCATCCGGCCCCGTGTGTGTTTCCACACTTATCTGCTGGTTCTCACCGCTCTGCTGTTTGGATTCCTCTTCTTCTCCTCTGGCACCTTCTGGGCTTCTTCTGTCCGGGTTTCAGTTCTCTGCAGAGCTGGAAGTTGGTGTCAGGAAGGAGGGTGAACGCTCTGAGTCTCGGTGCCAGCAGGACTTCGGTGTTCTGACTGTATACAAAGATGCTGGTTCTGGAAGAGCTAAAGTGTGTTTGGTACAGTGCACGTTTGACCTCTCAGTGTGTATCTAAAGAACTCACTGTTAAGAAGGTGGTCTCGTAAATTTCTGGAATTCCTTCCAGAAGGATCCTGGTATCCTGTTGTCCGGGGGGAAGTCGGTATTTCCACCGTGGTGACATCCCTGGAAGGCGGCGTGTTCTGGCCCTGACACGTTTGAGTGCCGTCAGCGCCGCGCTCCTCAGCGTGAGGATTGACAGATGAACGCAGAGTCGGGATCTTTACATTGCTGACATGTTTTCGGGGCTCTGAGCTCGGCGAGCGTGTACAGGCTGGCTGCCCGGGTCTATACCTGTGAAGGAGCTGTGGCCTCCGGCTTCCTCCGGTTAGACGCCAGCTGTGGTTGGAGCTGCAGGGTGGGGTTTTTGGAGGTTTTGTTTGTTTCAGAGCATCACCGGACTCTGAACCCACGATTTAACCACACAATCAGCTGTTATGATCAAAGGTGTGCATGGATGGGTCGGGGTTAGGGGGTTAGGGGTTAACTTTGCTGAAAATGTTTTTATAAATGTGTGTTTATGGAGGAGTTAGATTGTAGCATGCTAACAGGTCAGTTAGCTGGAGGCTAACTGGGACATCTGCAGCTGTGAATGTGGGAGATCTCCCCCTGAGCCCGAGGCTACCTAAACTGTTTCACTCCAGGCCCGTCTCACATGTTACCTCTGCGCATTCATGTGTCAGGACTGTGAAACTCAGAGCTGATGGAGAGCAGAAGCATCAGCTGCTTCCGACAGTTTCTGCACCTTTTGCACCTTTTCCTGACATTGGAGATGGAGATGGAGAGATCGCCTTCATGTGTTCAGAGACCACCCCCCCCCCCCCCAACCGTCCAGTCTCCAGATCCAAACTTTCACTTTTCCTTTTAATGAGAGCACAATGATGTTAGTGCTTCCTTTCTCTGCTCTCATGATGAGTCCAGGTAAAGATGTTAGCTTCCTGTAACGAGGATAGAAGAGCGTCCCTGCAATCAGGGGTGGGGGTGAGAGTGGGGGTGAGAGTGGGGGTGAGTTGTGTTGTTCAGTTTGTGTTTAAGGTACAAAGAAAAGTTGTATGAAATCCCTGCAAATTGCCGACACTCTGCTCCAATCAGATCGATGACCCTGACGCCTGATCCACGGCCGATATCCAGTCCAGGGATCAGATCAGTGTGTCAGAACACACACACACGCACACAGATCACACACGCACGCACACAGATCACACACACACACACACACACACACACACACACAGAGCTGAACTGCATTAACGTGGGGCTGAATGTGAGTGAACCGGACTTAAATGCAGAGGTTTGTATTGAGTGAGTCTGTTTGGGCTTAAAACTCGTTACACTGTTGCTAACATGCAGCCCGATGAATGAAACATCATTCCCTGTTCTCCGACCTGCTTTTTATGCGGATTTGGAACGTTTGTTCTCGTTATCAGGTTCAGCCGAGCCAAATCATTTACAGAGGCGCCTCGTTTCAAACGGCGAAACCCGAAGCTGCCAGAAAGTGTTCTCGGTGAAATCCGAGAGCAGCAGAGAGAGTTTTCCAGGGTGGGAATTCTGGTTTGGAATTCCAGCAGAGACTCCTGCATTAACATCGGAACTTTTCTCAGGGTCAGGTTGTGTTGCACCTCTGAGTTTGTCTCTCGGGAATTTTAAAGATGTTACGGTTTTCTATCTGTTTGGAAACGTTTCTCCCGGTGCCGGAGCTTCAGAACCTTTCTTTAGTTCGGGAGATCCGAGATATGGTCGTCCTGGAAGGGGCTGAATACGTTCCAGATTTTCATCCTGACAGAAGAGCTGGAGATAAATACATGTTGGAAAAGGAATGAAACACCGTTCCTGAGTTGGAATGTGAGGAATGAAACGCACACACACAGACACACAGATGTGCGCGCACACACAAACATGCGCACACACAGACACGCAGACAGATGCGCGCACACACACACACAGACGCACGCACACACACACACAGACAGATGCACACACACACACAGACGCACACACACCACACGCACACAGACAAATGCGCACACACACCACACACACACATGCACGCACACACACGCACACACACACACACACACACACAGCAGCTGGCGTCTCTGGAGTTGCATCGATAAACTTTAGTTGTTCGGTTTCAGCAGCTGCTCCTCGGCCCGGCTCTGCGGGATCTGCTGCAGACTGGGATTACACAGATTATAATCCGGATCAGAACCACACACTGTGTGTAATGGATCCAGATTTGTCCAGGAAGCTGATGACTGTAACTGCGGGGCGGGATCGTGGCCCAGTCCTGCTCCAGATAAAGGCTCTTATAGAAGTGGTGCAGTTCCTGTCTCTGCGGCCTCTCTGTAAATGAAGGGTTTTATGAGCGTTGGCCGTCCCGTCCTCTGAGGAGCTGACTGAGCTCTAATATTTGAGTCATTGAGGGAGCGCTCCACCTCCTCCTCTTTGGACGCCGCAATAATCCACCCGCCGGGCTGACTGTGGAGAAACATCTCACACACATCCAGCAGGACATCTGTGGGTGTGTGTAGTTTGCGTAGCTCGGTGTGAGCTGTGAGGACAGACCTCTGAAGTGTGTGTAGGTGTGTGTGAGTGGGGAAATGGCTCGTTCAATCGGTTTGATGATGGCCTGCAGACTCGAAGCATGGATAGGATCAGAGCGTCGTGGCCGGGTTATTTTCTGTTCCTCTTTGTTTTTTCTTCTTTTCCTTTTGTTCACCTCCAAGAGTGAGGTGCGGCAGCAGGCTCCGCCCCCGAGCGGAGTTTAGGATTTCCTGCAGAACACTCGCTCTTCAGTAAACCGCCGAGGTTTATTGAAGGTGGGGTGGCTGTGGCCCAGGAGGTAGAGCAGGTCATCTAGTAATCGGAAGGTTTGTGGTTCAATTCCTGGCTGCTCCAGTCC
Organism: Cichlasoma orientale; assembly: GCA_034780415.1. Classification (NCBI taxonomy): domain Eukaryota; kingdom Metazoa; phylum Chordata; class Actinopteri; order Cichliformes; family Cichlidae; genus Cichlasoma; species Cichlasoma orientale. The sequence goes on along the minus strand of JAVDPK010000763.1, from coordinate 164,431 downwards.
CCTTGGGTTAGTATCCTTGGACAAGGACAAGGTACTGAACGCTGAGTTGGTCCCGATCCGTTCATCGGCGTATGAATGGGTGGATGAAGATGTGCTGTATAAGAACCGGTCCATCATGACACAGAGGAATGTAACTGAGTACATTTATTTGAGTCTTGTGCTTCCTTGAAGTATTCCTACGTTCTTCTGCGTTCTGTATTTGGATGTAAAAGTTCTGTTTTATACTTGCAGGCATTTATTTTAAAGCTTTATTTCTTTCACAGATTTTAAAAGTTAAATCTATTAAATACATGAAGCTGTTTAATGTAACTCAGTGTTTTACAGACACATTAAAGATCATTGTGAATGTTTTCAGCCCTCTGGGTTTTTCTTCCAGCATTTGGAGTCCTCATAGCTTCATGAGTCCAGGAGAGAGCCGCAGGAAATCCATTAAACACCGTCTGAGGATAAAATCATAGATCCGCAATATCATGGCAGCAGTTTTCTCCTCAATCCAAACTGGGAGCTGGTTCCACAGAAGAGGGGCCTGAAAGCTGAAGGCTCCGCCTCCCGTTCTACTCTGAAGCATCCTAGGACCCAGTTTAATGTCTGTGACGTAGAGGAGCAGAAACGAGCTGACAAGAAACAAACAGGGTGCATTCTGGGTAAACGTACCAGCGTGTGGCTGCTCAGAAAGGTCTCTCTGACCTGCATTTGATACCAGGATCATTTTCTAGCTGTGACTCCTTCAGGGCCACAGTCATTTTTGATCTCTATGTTCTGTTTGGATCACCAGCAGCTTCAGGTGCTGAGAGGTTCCTTCTGAGGATATCTGGTTCTTCACTGCCAGTAGAACAGTTCTGGCTAACAGAGCTTACGCGTGTGTTTGGGACTGAAGGTGAACATGACACACTCGAGACCAAACTCATCAGCTGACCTTCTTATCGCTCTCTGATTGGTGTTTGTTCAAATGTGTCCCGCCTCCTCCTCCGTCCTGCTGTCCCTTTGTTGTGTGTCTCCGGCCTTATCGCCATAGTTACCTGAGGCACCAGGAATGTGGAGCCACCAAGGAATGTGTACAATAATTAAACCAGCGAGGGGTCACACACACACACACACACGTTTACATTCAGACTGTGTGTGTGTGTGTGTGCGCGCAGGCTGCTGTCGGTCTGACTTAAAGGCTTAAAGCTTCTGCATGTTGTCATTAAATGTTTGAAGAGTCGCTCCTTATTTCAGGAGAGGAGGAGGAGGAGGAGGAGGAGGAGGTCAGGTGTGTGGAGTCCCTGCAGGTGAACAGAAGAAAGGCTCCTAAAGGTTAAAACCCTCCAAACTTTTCCCAGTGACGGTGTTGTAAATGTTTCCGCCCCTGCAGCCGCAGACCTGTGGTTTGAATCCAGTCCTGTTTAATCACAGGAGCTCTGAGCAGTTCCTGAAGCTCGAGCTGGGTCTGAATGACCTGCAGGCTCCAAATGAATCCTGCAGCTCCTGTTTGACCCCAAACAATGACTCACTCTGATGTTTCCAAAGCAGGGATTTAGGATGAGCTGGTGTGTATGTGTAAGCTGATTATCAGTATTTAGGAGTCAGTGTGAGCGCTGCTGAACTGCTGCTGTCAGTCAGGACGCTCAGAAACAGGGTTTTAAACCGTAGCTGGTTAAATAAAGAGCAGTTCAGAAACTTCCCGCTGATGGATCATTAAAGTAGCTAAAACTGGGGCTGTGAGAAGAGTTCACGTCACGTATCGTGTGAGGTCACATCGTCTTCAGTGAACCATCTTAATGCTGCTCTCTGTGGAACACCTGAGCTTCATCTCCTCCTCTGTGAGGTCACATGATCAAGTCTCAGTGCCGTGTCTGCATGTTTGTGAGGGACAAAGTGTCCTGTAGACGTCTTTAAAGACTCTGAGATAACAGCTGCTTTAACTCAGACTCCTTCAATAAAAAGACATTTAAAGCTCCATAAAGTTTCTTTTTCAGTCCGAGTCTTCTCAGGCTCTCCATCAGTGTGCCCGCTGATGCTGCGAGTGTGATTGGTTGGCGGGCAGCATTCGGGGGGCCGTCACTGATCCGTCGCTCCTGCGGAGGTGCTGGGAAAAGGTCAGCGAGACCTTTTGGTTTCAGACGAGCTCCCGCAGAGAGCCGGAGACAGGCCGAGGGCTCGGAGGCCGAGCGCTGCGGTTTGTTGAGCCAGCTTCAGATTAAAAATCAGACCACAGCGTGTCCACAGGGGTGCATGACCTCTGAACCTCCACCAGGGTCAGAATATTCATGCTCAGCTCTGTGTGGTGATTTCAGGGTCATTCGGTGGCCTTTATGTTCGTACTCACGTTTCACTGTGCTGCTGCACGCTCAGTTCACCTGCTCAGAACCATGTGACGGTCAGCTGATCACTGACAGGTGTCAGTGCTGCAGTGAGGCTGCACCTTCACCCGACCGGGCTCACGTGTCCCAGGAACGGGCGGACCCAACAACAAGCTCCCGCTTCCTTTATTATCATTTTTTCTCTAATATTAGAGCCTTTTTATTGATACTTTATTGATCCTGAAGGACATTAGCGCCCCCGATGGCAGCTTTTCTCATTTCATGAGACAGGAGCAAATAAAAGATGAGCACTTCACTTAAACATGTATCATTGTACTCTAATATATGGTGATCAGGTAAACTATACCTGATGTTAGTGACGGTGTTGCAGGTTAGTTACAGGTTAGTGTGATGGGGTCAAAGGTCTTCCATCCCAAGCAGCACCTGAGAAGAGGGAAGCAGAGGTAATGAAGCTGAGCTGTGCCTTTTCACCATCGCCGTCTTTCAGTTTTAAATCCCGCCCTGCCTCCCGCTCCTCCCCGCCTCTAACGGGACCAACATCTCCAACAGGAACTTCCTGTTTCTTTCCGTCAGACCTGAAAGCAGCGGCTGAGACCACAAACTCATCAAGAAATCACTGAGCTCAGAGATCAGCTGACCTTCTGTCCAATCAGATGTCTTTTTAGAGCCAGAGCCCCCTGCTGGACAATTCAGAGAATGCAGGTTGAAGGTATCCATCCATCCATCTTCCTTTTCAGGGTGACGGGGGCTGCAGCCTATCCCAGCTGTCACAGGGTGAGAGGCGGGGTACACCTGGACAGGTCTGCAGCCTGTGCAGGACCCACACACCTGTGGGTGATTTAGAGTCACCAGGTAACCTAACCCCATTGACTGCATGTCTCTGCAGCAAATGTGGTACATTAAAAATCTGTAGCTAGGACATTAACCCTTTATTGACTGGTTATTAATACTCGTGAGCACAGCATGTAATAAGTGAGGGAGAGCGATTAGAGACAGATCCAGGGGAGGAAGAGGAGGCTGAGAGACGATGACTTCACGATGAGGTCTAATGTTTGAGTGAAGGTAAACTTCCTGCTGTGGTTGCATCACCTCACAGAGGAGCAACCATCAGCCGTGTAGACGTAACTCCGCTGCTCTGAGATCTGTGGAGACGTCTGTGATCGTCCTGCAGCTGCAGCAGAACATCTAACGTCAGCTTTTTGACAGGCGCGTGTTTTCAGGTGACTCCCTTTAACCCTCTGAGGGGTGGAGAGGCCTCACTCTGTTTCCTGTGACACACACACACACACACACACGTTCATATGCAGCGTGTGCTGCAGGAAGGTTTATGTGGAGGCAGCTGAAGTGAAACTCAAAAAAATGATCTTTTACAAGAAGAATTAGCTGGTGGTCACGAGCCGGCGCTGCTCCCCCACACGAACTCATGAAGGCTCAGAGGTGTCGGCTTCGTTTGCTAACGGTTGGGTCTGTGATGTTGGTTCATGTGACCTCGTGCTGGTCGATTTCCCTCTTAAGTTCACAGACTTCATCTCTGGGGCGCTGAGTTTGCAGCTTTGTGTTGGATAAAACCGTGTGGGCAGATTCCTGAAGGGGAGCGAGGGTCCTCAAACTGAGGATGTTACAGTTCGTGTCTTTACGTTTGTTGCGTTTCCACATTAATCAAACTCAGAGTGAGATCTTTTAAAGGTTCAGGAACAGCATTTTCCTGATTATTCCTCCCTCTGCTCTCGGGGACAATGAGCAGTTATTTTTAGGTATCACGGGACCGAAGACTGAGACGTTCAGGACGGGAGCCTGCAATGTGTGAAGAACTACAATATGAACCAATCAGCGGCGAGCTGCAGCCTCACGCAGGACGTGATCGGCTTCCTTTGTTGTTTCAGTTTGTTCTGCTACAGCTGGGGAATCGTTTCAAGGTCGGACACACAGCAGTTTGTCATCACTGTTCAAGCAGCTTCAGGAAATGAACGAGGGATGGCGGGTCGAAGCCGCAGGGCCGAGGGCGCATCTGGTGCTCGTTAGGAGCTCAGCATCAGCTTTGTGTCAGAAACTCGTAACATCGTGTGTAACAGGACGCCATCGATCAGACGTGACGTCTCCTCAGGTCACAGGTCAGCTGTTCGAGTGACGGTTTTATTAGAGGCAGCTTCTCTGGTTTTCATTAACCTGTAACACTCTTCATACACGGATTCTCCTCATCATCTGCTTTCCTTTCTTTTCTATTCATTCCTTTGGTTCTGTCCCATTTTATCCTCTCTGCCTGCTTCAGAGCTGAGTCCTGCCTCTCCTACATCGAAGGTCCAAACCAGTAAAAATGTTTCTTCTTCGTGTCTCTGCAGCTCTTCCACGTGGCTTATGTGCTGATCAAATTCGCCAACTCTCCCCGGCCTGACCTCTGGGTTCTGGAGAGATCCATCGACTTCGGGCAGACCTACCAGCCCTGGCAGTACTTCGCCTGTGAGTATGACACAGAGTCCATCAGCATCGCCTCATCCTGACCTCCTCGGGTCACTTTAACCTTTAATCTCCATTAAACAGCAGCCCTGAGGCCCGGGGGGGGGGGGGGGGGGGGCATTACCTCATAGGGCTGCCAGCTGGTTGGCTGTGACAGCTGTCAGTCCAGGTGAGCTGGAGGGGAATTCCAGGAGTGTTTACCGACAGGTCGCAGCCTGATGTTTAACCAGCAGGTGGGGTTTGGGGCGATGGCGCCCTTTATTTGCATCGTTAAAACTATCGCCATGGAGGGAGGTGTGAGATCAGTTAAAGTGTCACAGCTTAATGGGGATATTTAATCTAATACATTTTAATGCGAACCAATGTTTCGGTTTGATCTCGGCCTCCTGCAGAATCATCACTGCCAGCTCTCTGCTGGTTCTGCCGTGGTACCGCTTTAAGATCCGCCTACAGGTCAGAGGGTCAGATACTGGCAGTGTTTAGGGTTATTTATGGGGTGGCTGTAGCTCAGGAGGTAGAGCAGGTCACCTACCAGTCGGAAGGTCGGTGGTTCGATTCCTGGCTGCTCCGGGCCACATGCCAAAGTATCCTTGGGCAAGATACTGAACCCCAAGTTGAAGTATGAATGTGTGTGAATGGTAGATAATAACTTAGCTTACACACATATGGAAGTGCTTGTATGAATGGGTGTGACCGCTTGAGTGCTCATTCAGAGTAGAACAGCGCTATTTAAGAGCTAGTCCATTTACCCTTTCCATGGAAAAAATACGTTTTAGCCCCTCCCACACCTGCTGACATCATAGCATCCCACTATGGGCCCAGTAAAACTGTGATACTGCACCTCTGCCAGGTTTTTGGACTGCAGTAGCTTTTGTTGGATGTGTGTGTGTGTGTGTGTGTGTGTGTGTGTGTGTGTGTGTGTGTGGGGCTGGTGAGCGTCTGTGTGTCTTCCAGAGCCTGCGAGTAGCTGTAGGTCAGGTCTGCTTGAAATGATAGGAACAGAACTGAGAGGTTTCCTCTGTGTCGCTCAGCTGCCTCCTGTCTTTAGGTCAGACTCCTCCTCCTCCACGTTAGACCGCAGCTGGTGATGGTGGTCCTGGTTCTGCAGCAGGTGTAGAGCTGGCTCATGAGCAGAACCAGGACTACCATCTGCAGAGAAGCATGGAGAAGATGGAGGAGGGGCTCAGAAAGAAGGCTGCCCTGATATTAATGCCTCAAAGCACTGTGTCAATGTTTGCAGAGGAGACACAAACCAGATTCTTTAATAATTAACTTCAGAAAAACGTGTTCACCTCTTTTTGGACTGAATTCACCGTCACCCAGAATTCATGTGTGGAAACAACCAAACAGATGTTGGTGTAGAGCAAAAGCACCACCTGGAGATGACTCCAGCTGTGGTGTGTTTAAGGAGGGCAGATGGTGAGAGAGCAGATGTCCACAAACCCAGAACGTCCTCTAATTATCAAACTGAGGTGTATCATTGAGACGCGTGTGTGTGTGTGTGTGTGTGTGTGTGTGTGTGTGTGTAGACTCCAAGAGAGACTGCATCGAGCGTTTTGGACAGAGCACCATCGAGAGGATCAGCCACGACAACGACATCATCTGCAGCACCGAATATTCTCGCATCGTGCCGCTGGAGAACGGAGAGGTGAGGCGTTTGCTTCTCTGTGATGTCATCAGTGCATCATTGTATCATTTTCCAAAGCCGCCGTTAAAGAGCCGTTTGTGTCCGTGTATTAACTGTAGACGCTGTGATGGACGTGGGCCGCTGGAGTAGAATAAAATAGAGATTATTAGAATCAGAATAATAAATGATTCATATCAGGAGTAGTTTCAGGCCAGCCTGCTGCTGGAAAGAAAAAAAATCGTTTGCATATTTTTCACCTCACTCATTTTTATTTGTTTATTCCACCTTCTCTTTGGTTTTTCTGAACATGTTACCATTCTGCTGCTCGTCATCTTAAATGCAGTTACAGTTACTAAAAAGATGACGAGTGTAATTAAAACATCATTTAACTGTAAGTTCAGTCAAAAAACCACCCTCTGAGATCAATGTAACTGGATTAAGGAGGTGGTCTCCAGGATGTCTGGTTTAAGTTTCAGCACCTGTGCAGGAAGCAACCCTGGACGGTTAAATAAAAATAATGAGCAGGACATAGAAATAGAATGTGTGAATGGCTGAATAATGTTCAGAAAGTGAGGGGCTAGCTGGAGGACAGGTGTTTGCAGGTAGGTCCGATAAAAGGCCGTGAAGGCGGCGTTTATCTAACCGTGTCTCTGTTCTCTCGCCCGGTGGCCTCAGATCGTCGTGTCTTTGGTGAACGGTCGCCCGGGGGCGATGAACTTCTCGTACTCGCCGGTGCTGAGGGAGTTCACCAAGGCCACCAACATCCGGCTCCGCTTCCTGAGAACCAACACGCTGCTGGGTCATCTGATGGGCAAGGCGCTCCGCGACCCCACCGTCACCCGCAGGGTAAGCAGACCCGTCACCCTGTAACCACCGAGCTCTGACCGACTGCTGTTGGCTGTTTATAGCTTAGAAACGATACTGAATGGATTCATGTGTCGGTTGGTGTTTGTTTGGTGGTGTTCATCTGTTCGTCCTGTACTTTAGGCAGAAATCTGTTTACCCCTTTGGACAGAGGTTAGATAACCGTGTCTTTAACCTCGGCTCCAACTCAGCACAGAGAGGTGCTTTATCACCGCCCCTTTTTACCAAACTGGATTTTGATTGGACAAACACACAGATTGGTGCAGCATCTTCAGTGATGTGGCCGTTCCTGGCCTCTGGGTATGAAGGACACAATCAGCTGAACCGAGCTTCCTCTGAAGGGTGTCTGGATTCTCCATTAGAGCTGAGGCATTCTCCTGCTCATGCTTCATCATCTGAACATGATGACACCTGGGTACCTCCTGGGTGAGGAGACCCTGTGCCAGAGTATGGATGGTTGGTTAATTGATGGATGGATGATGGATGGATTGATGGGTGGTTGGATGCATGGCTGGATGGATGAAGGATGGCTGTTTGGTTGGATGGATGATTGGATGGATGGTTGGTTAATTGGATGGATGGATGGTTGGTTGGTTGATTCGATGATTGGATGGCTGTTTGGTTGGATGGATGGATGGTTGGTTGATTTGATGGATGGCTGGATGGATGAAGGATGGTTGGATGGATGAAGGATGGATGGTTGGTTGGATGGATGGATGGGTTTTGATTGGCGCTGTACAAATTCTAAAACTACAGAGAATGAGATCAGACTCAAACTATAGTTACCTATGTGGATGTGATATGCCTGCACCCTCCTCTACCACAGCTGCACCACATCTGGATGTTTAGTTCTTTGTTATACGTCATGGTCCCGTCTGGAGCAGTACCCTGGGCATCGGAAAATGATGCTGAAACGGTACCCGGAGCGTCAGCTGGTGACGAGCAGCTGCTGCATCACGAGTGTTTCTATTTTCCTCTGTTGATCAACTTTTTGATACATTTGCTGCTCGTCGGTCATTTAGATTTGAAATCTTCTGAAGCGTGGCACAAATACTCGTTGGGTAAGGCTCTTCAAAATGGGGCGATCGATGTTTAGCTTCAGAGGCTTCTCTGCCTTTTCTTGTTGGCCGATTCCTCTGAAACTCAGTGTGAGTGTTCATTACGCAAAGGTCGACAGAATGTTCCAGAGTTTCATCTCTTTCTGTGTTTATTTTGTAAAGAATAAAAAGTATCAGCTGAATGAAATACTGTGATATAAGTTTGAGAGCGGAGCTGTGAAGGCAGCAGGTCTCTTGCTGTGTGTCAGTGTGTGTCTGAAAGTGCTTTGTGATCATAACTCCTGCTGTGTGTGTTTCTGTAGTATTACTACAGCATCAAGGACATCAGCATTGGAGGACGCTGTGTGTGCAACGGACACGCTGAGGCCTGCGACGCCCAAGACCCCAACAACCCCTACAAGTAAGAGTCTAAACACACACACACACTTGAATCTGTGCTGCCCACATCAGAGCGCACACACTCACCAGTGCAAATTACAGCAGTCGTTTCCCTCGAGCTACGAGTCTGCTCTGAAATCTGAGGTCTCGCTCCGTGCCAGAGCTGTCAGGTCTCCGCGATGACATATATGTGCATACCTGCAGCGCAAATGAGACGCCAGATGTGTTTGAACCTGTGCTGGAACATGAGGGTAAAGCTGGCATTCAGCACAGCCTCAGGAAGCCTGCAGCTGTTCGCTCAACTCCAGTCGTCACTGTGTGGTCGGAGTCCAGCGGCTACACAGTGTCAGTAAAGCGCAGCAAAGCTGGTCGTGGTGTGACGATACACGCTGAGCAGCTGAGTCACGGCGAGCTGGCCGGGAAGGAAAAGGTGTGCAGAGAGGAAGGAGGATCTCTGAGACCCCGAGGAGGACGTGTTTCTGATGGAGACGAAGATTTCTGACAATCTGCAAATAAAAACTAATTTTCCTTCTTTAGTCTTTACTGCAGAGGGCAGACAGAGCTTGTTTTAACCTGTGTGTGTGTGTGTGTGTGTGTGTGTGTGTGTGTGTGTGTGTGTGTGTGTGTGTGTTTACA
>JAVDPK010000763.1:115048-138211 GCA_034780415.1 Cichlasoma orientale | reverse complement strand
CACACACACACACACACACACACACACACACACACACACACACACACACAGTAAACACAGCATCTGTTGTGGGATGATGGTGGCAGCAGCTGCAGGTTAGACTGCAGCTGATCACACAGCAGGAAGCTGGTTGGACTGCAGCCTGCGGCTCCAATAACTTTATTAGCGTGTGTTCAGGTCCACGCACATTCACAGAAATTTGTTAGCATAAACAAAAAAAGCTTGGGTGTCTGCTGGTACTCCTGCCTAAAAATGCATTTATTGATCTAATTTATTGTCTCTGTGGAAACAAACAAAGTTATTTTCTCACAGTTTCGAGCAGCAGCTTTTTTCCTCTCTGGGCCTCCGTACTTCCTCAGCTAACAAAGTGAAGTCAAACCAAACGAATAACATCATAAAGTTCTGATGTTATTTGAGGAGGTACTAATGGAAACGCGGCATAAAGCTGGTCGAGTTTCCTCCTCCACCTGAGGAAACATCAAAGGTGGCCGTGCAGGTGTGCCTGACACAGTGATGTGTGCGCAGTGTGTTTATAAGTGTGTGATTGTTTTTCTGTCTTTAAAGCTGGACGCTGTCATCCTGCCGGCTCTGTTCAGTCCACCGTGCAGCCTCCGCTGGTGAGTCCACAAATTCTGTCCAGTGAAAGGATTTCTGAAGATCAGTTTGTTGGAGCTCATGTTTCAGCAGATGATCTCAGTAGTTTCTACACATCCAGCACTGGGTAGAAACAGCCTGGGTGGGTGCTGCGGGTGGAGGGGTTCAGACAGCAGCAGCTCTCACAGTTCAGTCAGAAGGTCCGAGGTTTGATCCCCGACTCCTCCAGTCTGCTTCTCAAAGTATCCAAGATACTGAACCCTGAGAGTCCATCCATCAGAGTGTGTGTGTGTGTGTCTGTGTGTGTGTGTGTCTCTGTGTGTGAGTGTGTGTGTCTGTCTGAGTGTGTGTGTGTCTGTGTGTGTGTGTGTGTGTTAAAGCTGCGTCAGCATGAACATGAATGAGGTTTGTACAGAAAGCACTTCGCATCCATTTCCCATTTACAATTTGATGTCACGCAGACGTCAGGGTCATAGGTCATAGGTCATGTTTGGTGTTGGAGTCTGTGACCTTAGTGATCGGTGGGCTAACATTAGCCAGTGCCGGTCAGCGAAGAGAGCTATGGAGGCTCTCGGAGCATAAACGTCACATCCTGTGACATCACTGTGACGTCACAGTGATGTCACAGTGTAAATAATGGAGCGCTGCTGCTGCCTGGCCTGCCCTCAGGTCCTTTATCATACACACAGCGCCCGCTTTGTCAGGAGAAACAAACGTGTTGGTGTGTCTGCTGTCATTCATGCCCTCAGGGCCGGTGTGAGTGCCGTCTCCACGTGGAGGGCCCGGCGTGTGACAGGTGTAAGCCTCTGTACTGGAACCTGTCCCCGGACACACCTGAAGGCTGCTCCGGTAAGACACGCGGCAGACACACACGTGTCTCACACCCTTGGATGCAGTGAGTAACCTGAGGCTTGTTTCTCCTGCAGACTGTGAGTGTAACATCGCAGGGACGGTGAGCGCGGTGGCCGAGTGCGCTCAGGTGAGTCACACCGACCTAAAGACCGGTTGGCGACCCCGCGGTGACCCACGGTCGCTGAGTGTGTGTTCCCTGACTGGTTCCTGGAGGTTGTTGGCTGTTGCGGGGTGAAACTGGTCACAAAGAGAGTGCTGCACCAAATCCTCCTCCTGACCGCTGTGGTCACCTGCAGGACCCCAACTTGTCTGCAGACTCATCATTTCCTGTCTGTGTGACAGTAAAACGGAACCATTCACTTTCAAAGTTTCAAAAGGTTTTAGTGAATCTTGTCCGGTTCAGTTTGTGTTGCAGATTTTTTCGGTGCAGCACTGAATATAAAATTCTTTGTGGCCAGTTTTGCCCGGCAGCGTCTTCCATCCGGACACAGTTTGCTGTGTCAGCCTGAGTGACCGAGGCCTTAACGAGCTCCTTCCTCTCATTAACTCTTGCTGCTGCTGCTGCTGCTGTCGTGCTAATAGTTTCGTGTTTGTGCAGGAGAGCGGGCAGTGTCACTGTAAGCCCAACGTCTGCAGTGGAACCTGCTCCACCTGCAAAGACGGCTTCTACAACCTGCAGGAAAACCACTACTTTGGCTGCCAGGGTGAGCGGTGCAAACATGTGACCACCCCAGCCCCGGGAGAAGTGTGGTGTTTCAGCTGTTAACCTGTTCTTCTTTAGGCTGTCAGTGTGACATCGGCGGCTCCGTCGGTCCGTCCTGTGGCGAGAGGAGCGGCCAGTGTCGCTGCAGACCCAACGTGGAGGGACCGAAGTGTAACCTGTGAGTTCAGCACACCTGAGTGGAGTTAAACTGTGAAACTGGATGAACGTTTAGGGCCTCCTCGTTTATTTTATTAATCTGAGTTCTCCGCGCTGTCAGACCTCGCTCGGATCATTACTTCCCAGACCTCCATCACCTGAAGTTTGAGATTGAGGAGGGAACCATGCTGGACGGCCGGCCGGTGAGATTTGGCTACAACCCCCAGGAGTTCCCCAACTTCAGCTGGAGAGGTTACGCTCAGATGTCCCCAATTCAGGTACGAATCTAACCTTTGAACTTGGCCACACCCCCAATAATGTAAAACTTAAGCCTTAATCCAGTTTAAACAGGTGAGTTACAGAAACATCCTCCCCCTGTACAGCTGTTATGAAGGAGGAAAGCAGTTCCTGTATCAGGCTGTAAACATGTTTATTTAACATGGGAGTCTATGGGGACTGACTCACTGCTGCCCCTGCTGGACGGCAGAGGAACTGCAGTTCATGTTCTGAACTGCAGAATGTGATATTTACAGCCTGTTTTTCATTCATGTTGAACATGTGATTCCATCATTGAAACTAATGTGCAGTTATGTGACTGTGGCCCAGTTTTTTCCTCTTGCATGTTTTTGGGGTCGTTTAAAGGAATATTTCTCTTTAGCAGAACCATTTCTGTCTCTGAAACGGTGACGTGTTCACCGAACCTTCTGACAAATAAAAAAATAATAATAATAATTTGCGTATATGAGTTTTAATTTGTATAATTTTTGTATCACATTTGCCAATTTATTGCTCACAGTATCTGACTGTGTACGTCACTGTGTTTGACACCTGCACTCAGCCACGCATCAGATATGATCCTCGTCACAGGATTAAAACATTTACTCCTCTTCTGTGTGAGGAGTAGTGGGCTGAACTTCTATGAATGGTTCTAAGATTTTAATTGATCCTTTTGGATCTGCTCCCAGGTCCTGTCAGCAGTTTGTGCTGGAGAGAAAATCCTAAAGAGAAATGTATCCAGAGGTTTTCCTGGCGTCTCCGCCTCCTTCATTCAGCCAATCTTTTGCTCCACTTTTTACTCCAATTTGTCTCCTAAATATTCCTCCTCTTCTTCTCATGCCTCGTCCCTCCTTGTCTTTCCATTATTTTCCTGCCTTCCCTCTTCTTCGTTTCTTCTCGCTTTCCTCTCTCTCTTCCTCGCCCTCTGTCCCTCCTCCTCCTCTCTACCTTCCTCCTCCTCCTCGCTGCCTTGCTCTCTCCTCTGTTGGTAGTCGAAGGTGCTGGTGTCGGTGTTGGTCGGCTCTCCGGATGTCTTCTTTGTGGTGCTGCGTTACGCTAACTGGCGGGGCTCGGCGGTTCGGGGCAGGATGTCGGTCACAGAGGACGGCTGGAGCCATCACTGTGGGAACTGTGAGTGCTGGGAGTGCTGGGAATGCTGGGAATGCTGGGAGGGACTGTGTGTTTCCATCGCAGCGCTTCAATCAGGAGTGATGGGGATCTTACTCTGTCTGCTCTCTCTCGATTTCCGCGCCGGGCTTCAAACTTTGTGCTTTGACTGTTGGGCTGGTGTCTCCGCGTTTTCCTCTTCAGGGCCACAGATCAGTGCAGGTTTCAGGGATTTCAGGATAAATATTCATATCTCCCCCCCTCCAAACTCCCTCTCTTCCCCCTCCTGTTCCTCTTCTCTCTTTGGACCATGTCCTCGTAGACGGCAGTGAAGCTTCAGGTTTATATGAGCGAGGCAGACGTCTATCTGACTCGCTTCATCCTCAGATATATAAACTCTGAGGGCGCCACCACCAAGGGTAAAATAACAGCCTATCAGGGCAACCGCAGAGGTATGTTCTCCTCCAATCACATGGCAGTATGAGTACAAGTTGCTTAGAGGAACAGCAGAGGGGATGATGTGTGCTGCTGTCACTTTGTTCTCCAAGTTTTACTTTCAGTTTGTTTTTAAGGCTCCGAGCAGTCCAAGCCGATCCTCTTCGCTCCCAGCCTGGAGCCGACCTTCGTCAACGTTCCCTTTGTGGAGCCCTTCGTCCTAAACCCGGGAACCTGGACCGTGGTTATCGAGGCCGAGGGGGTCCTGCTGGTGAGAAACAAATACAAACAAACAGGAAGTTTGGGGAAAATCCAGCTGCAGATCAGCTGACGCTTCTGGGACCCTGTGTTAAAGCTGCTTCAGCTTCCCTACAGCTGCTGCACATCTGCATGCCGCTTTGTAACCCCCCTTCCCCAGTGAGGAGGTGTCCGTGCTGCTGTCCCCACCTTTAAACCCTCCACGCTTGCACACGGAGCAGTGGGGAGTCTTTAGGCTGTAGTGGACCTGAGTGAGATGCATCGTTATAAACATGAACCATTTGTATTGCTTTGACCTTCAGGATTACCTGGTCCTGCTGCCCAGTGCCTACTACGAAGCTCCCATCCTGCAGATCAGAGTGACCGAGCCCTGCACCTACAGCTCCGGGCCGGACGCCAGCCAGAAGTAAATATGCTCACGTGATTGTTAGTGCAGTAAATCGCTCTGTAGTGTAGGGCTTTACACTCTGGCCTAACACGTAAAGTTCCCCGGCTCGAGAGCGGGAGGAAGGACGGCCAAAAAGAAGGACCAGATATGCAGATCCGTCCGCTGAGGCTGGAAGCTTCTAGTTTGTTAGTGGGATAAAATTCTCGAGTGCAGATGATTTGGATCAGTTTCCTCAGAGATGCGCAGTGATTTTGGATTTGTGTGTCTCTCAGCTGTCTGCAGTACAAGTATCTGTCCCTGGACTCCTTCCCCTCCATCTCGGGTAACGACGCCAGCTGCCGCAACGACAACCACCTGCCCCGCCCCTGCCCGACCGAGAGGGTTACCCCGCGCCACCCCGACATGGCCGTCTGCAGCGGTTTAGATGTAAGAGGGGGAGCGGAAAGGTGGCGTTGTCACAGCTCAGCCTTTGAGGGCACATAAACATGTTTGCTTTCTGCTGCAGATCAGCGTCGAGCTGCGAGGGCGGCTCTCGTCTCCAGGTGACTACGTGCTGGTGGTCGAGTATTCCAGCGAAGAAGAGCTCCCTCAAACGCTGTCCGTCAGCGTCAGCGTGCCGGGAGCGAGAGCGCACCGGCACCAAGTCACCCTGCTGCAGTGCAGATACAGGTGAGGGACCAACGCCAGCATCAGCCTTCCAGCGAAAAAGGATCCGTGGCTCCAGACTTGATGGGGACAGAGCGAAACCTGCAGAACAAAGAGAAACATCTCACTTTTTGATATTTGAACACCATGTTGCATCATTTGCTGTAGTTGACCTGTCAGATTAGGGCATCATTTCACAGCGCTGGAGGCGCGTGATGCAAACGAACAGCTGGAGATGATGATGCAGATGTGAGGATGAGCAGCTGGCAGGAAACGGACCAACCAGCCTGCTGCGTGATGTTTGTGTCTGATCTGTGGGCGGTTCACCGCCTGCGTGTCATTAAGTGTGTTGACAGCTCTTCATCATCGCGTGTGTGTGTGTGTGTGTGTGTGTGTTTGCGTAGCTTCCTGTGTCGAGTCGTGGCCATCGATGAGCAGAACAGAGCGGCGGTCTTCTCCCTCCTCTCAGATGCAGAGATCCAGCTGACCGCTGACCGAGCCACCTTCTTCCTGGTAAGAGTCACACTCGTGTCACATGATGAGGCTGAGAAGGTCACCTGACTTTAAAAAAATGACCCGTTTTTCATGCTTGTCTTCAGCACAAAGTGTACCTGGTACCTAAACTGCAGTTCTCCATGGAGTATGTGGAACCTCGGGTCCACTGCATCAGCACTCACGGACACTTCTCACCTGACAGGTAAGCTGTCAGACACCTGCACAGATCTAAAATATGCAAACAGCTTTTTTAAGCCCCTCCTCTCCTCTCCAGCTCCTCCTGCGTCCCGTCACGTTTCCAGATCCCGTCGGACTCGCTGGTCCTGAAGGAGGGTCAGAGTTCCTCGAGTGGGGAGGAGCCCGTCCCGGCCTCCCCTGCAGCTGCTCCTCCTCTGAGAGAGGAGCCGGTGTGGATGGGATCGGAGAGACCTCCGTTTGGAGCAGAGAACACCGACCACATCCGGCTGGACTCTGTGCAGGTACCGTGTCATACTGGGCAGTTAGTTTGGGCGCGGCGTCACGTGAGAGATTCGTGAAACGTCCCAGGAAGCACAAAAAGCTGCTGGCAGCCATGACAGGAAGTCCAGCTGTTCTCCAGCTGTTGTACTTTGATGTGTCCTCCCAGAGAATTGATGGACCATCACTCAGAGACCTCCGTGGTGTGACGTGTGGTCAGTGATGGACGATTCTCTGATAACTCGGTACAAAGGTTGTAGCTGTAACACGGAGGCTCTTTGGTCCCTGAAACCGTCCGCCATGATTAAAATGAGTCCAGCATTCAGGGTCTGTGGAGGTCAGAGAGAGCGAGCAGCTGCAAGCTGAGCTAAAGACGCATGAAGAGTTTTTATCTGACTCTCAGAAACATTTTAGAATGATCTGTCTGACATCTTTGTTTCTCTCTCCCGTTGTCTCCTTTACCCAGAATGCAGCGCTGTACTCGGCCCGCGTCCACGCGCTCGGCCGCTACGTCTTCATCCTGCACTACCACCAGCCTCTGCACCCCACCTACCCCGTGCAGGTCTTCGTTAACGGGGGGCGGATCTGGCAGGGTAAGAGCGTGGTGTGAGTGCAGAATCTGCAGCATCGCCTGCAGGATTGGGCCCAGAGTTCGGTGGTTGGTTCACACAGATGTTTTTCTTCTTCAGGCCACGTTAACGCCTCGTTCTGTCCTCACGCGTACGGCTGCCGGGACATCCTGGTCTCCGAGAATCAGATCATTCTGGACGTGACGGACCACGAGCTCCTGCTCACCGTGCAGATTCCTGCTGGGAAGACGCTGTGGCTGGTTAGTCTCTCTCTGCTGTCCTGTTTGGATGTTTGTGTTGTGCGCGCAGAGATCTGGAAGGCAGCGCCCTCTTCAGGTCTGTGAGCCCAGCTGGAGGTATTTCAGGGCTTGAGTGGACATTTCCACTGATCGCGCTGGTGTCTTACAAGCTTTCGAAGCTAAACTCGACAACGTGTCTTATTTCTGTGGACTTTGCTGCTGGCGAATGCAGAAAGTCTGACTGCAGCGCCGCTCTCAGGAGCTGGAATCACTGGATTTCTTTCTCACGTCTGCAGGATTACGTGCTGGTTGTTCCTGAATTGAGCTACAGATCGAGCTACCTGAGCGAGGAGCCTCTGGACAAATCGTACGACTTCATCAGCAGCTGTGGTCAGAACAGCTTCTACGTCAGGTCAGCTGATCAGTGGGGAGCAATAAGCCACGTTAGCCTTTTGGATGGCATCATTCTGAAAGCTGTCCAATCTTCCTCTCTCTCCTCCAGCCCCTCCTCCTCCTCGCCGTTCTGCCTCAGGTCGGCCGTGTCTCTGTCGGCCTTCGTCAATAACGGCGCGCTGCCGTGCGCCTGCCACGAAGTCGGAGCTGAGAGCGACGCCTGCAAACAGTTTGGCGGTCAGTGCCGCTGCAGACCCAACGTGATTGGACGGGACTGCTCCATGTGTGCCACGGGTTTCTGGGGATTCCCCAACTGCAGACGTGAGTGTGAAAAACAGACGATTGATTTGGTTTTGTCACATTTATTCTCACAGAAAACATAAACGTTTATCAGCTCTGAGCTGCTGGGGTCAAAAATCTGAGAAATCAGAGAAAAAATATCTGAGGGGGCTGCTCAGGATCTACTAATGGATCATTTCAGAATCTGATTGTGACCCGAGTGAACTGAAGAGCGATATAACTCAGACATTTCCGAAGTTATTTGGTGTGACGTGGTTTCTGGATGTTTGTTGTCCTGTCTGCTCTGTCTGACCGTCCCGTGTCGCCCGCAGCCTGTAACTGTGGTTCGAGGTTATGTGAGCCGGTGACGGGCGACTGCATCTGTCCGCCGAGGACCGTCCTCCCAGAATGCACCGAGTGTGAGCCTCAGACGTTCGGCTGCCACCCGCTGGTCGGCTGCGAGATCTGCAACTGCTCTCACTCCGGCATCATCGCGCCCGATGCGAGCTGCGACACGCTCAGTGGGCAGTGCAGGTAAGACGAGACCGAACAGGAAGCAGTGATGGAGTCGGGATAAAGACGACCTCAGACAGAAACGGGCTGTTTCCTGTCAGTGTGAGTGGTTTCAGATCACTTTGTAGAGGCAGCTGAACTCTCACATGTCAGCCGGTGTTCAGAAATCCCTAAAAATGCGGGTTTTCCTGTTTTTGTTCCTGATCCCGGCTCCGGCCCTGTGTGCTCCCCGGCTCTGCCGGGTCCGTCTGATTTCTGTGGAAGCTGCCAGGTTTAAACTTTGTCTGCCCGCCTCTGATCCAGTTTCTGGACCATCTGAGTCTGTTTTTACCTCCTCTGAGCTCAGTCAGCATCTTTTCTCACAGCTCTCAGTGACCCTTTCTCAGGGAGAAGCTCAGTGTGAGATGAGAGGCTTGATGCCACTCTGTCCATAAAACAAATATGCAAACTTCCACCACCAGGGGGCAGTTTTTTTTAACCAGTGGGTTTTTCAGATGCTGCTGTTTAACCTCTTGGCCCTGCTTCCTCAGGAAGGCTGACCTTTCTCCCGGCTGTGTTCTGACGCACTGCTCCATCTTGTGGCCCAAAGTGGTATTACACTAAACTGCAGCCTGACCCGTGTCACCTTCAGTGCAGCTGTTTCTTCACTTCCTGTTTACTTCAGTTGATGTTGAAAGGTTTTTAAAAAGCATGAATTTACAGAAAAAACCTCCTTGAAGGCGTGAAGGCAGGAACATCTGTGTATGGACTCTGAGCGCTGAGCAGAGACCTGTGACATGTTTGATCGGACCTGAAAGGTGAACCTGCTTCTTTAAGGCAGTCAGAGACAGACACACGTGCAGGGTTACAATCACATCCTGACTGAAGTTTGATGGTGGTCGTAAAACTCAGACACATCTGTGACCTCTTGACCTCCATCAGGCTGCTGATGACACATCTGGACGGCTGCAGCTACACGACTGCTTTTATTTGTTTGCAGATGTAAGAACAACATCGTTGGACGTCAGTGCGACCGCTGCGTCCCCGGTTTCTATGGTTACCCCAACTGCAGATCATGTGACTGCAATGAGGCGGGAACTGAGGAGGAAGTGTGCAACCCTTTCACGGGACAGTGTCTCTGCAAGGTTTGGACTCTCACATACTCTGTCTCACACACACACACACACACACACACACCTTCGTCATGTCTGTGTGTCTGACTCTGCTCTCTGTGTGTGTGTGTGTGTGTGTGTGTGTCCCTTCGCCTGCAGGAGAACGTCCAGGGTTCTCGCTGTGACCAGTGCAGAGTTGGTACGTTCCACTTAGACCCGACCAACCCGAAAGGATGCACCAGCTGTTTCTGCTTCGGAGCCACCAACCGCTGCCACAGCTCCAACAAGAGGCGCACTGAGGTGCTCGCTTACATCCCATAATATGTTGTGGCGCATAAGAGTGCAGGACGTCTGATTTAATTATTTGAGCCTCACAGTTTAGTTCTGCGGGCTGCACTGAAGCGTCTTTGCTGGCGTGTTTCTGAAGTCTGAGTTTGAGCAGTTATCTTGAGAAGCCCGTTCCTCGTTATGCTCCTCTCTGCAGATCATGAACATGGAGGGCTGGGTGCTGCTCGGAGCCGACAGGCAGGAAGTCCCGATGACCGTGTATCCAGATCAGGACCTGGCAGAGGCCGACATCGCCGACGTGCCCGATGTTTATCAGGAGCTGTACTGGCACGCTCCGAAGACTTACCTGGGAGACAAGGTGAGATATTTCAGATAAAGATCAGTCAGGCACAGTGAGCACAGGTCGGGCATGAAGAGGCACGGCAGGCACACCTTCATCAGATGGAGACGTTCCTTTATCTGATGGATGCGTTCACTCAGGGGTGCTGAGGATGTTACCTGTGATGAGGGTGAAGTAAAGCATGTTCCAGGTGCATCTTCTCTGCAGCTTTTTATCAGCAGGGTTCTCCTGCAGAACGTCTTTAAGGTGTAACTGCGGCCCGTGGGCTCACGGCATCCCGGACACTAAACATCTGAGCGCTGCGGAGAAGAATCCCTCAGACTGCTGCAGACACGTCCCACACGGCTGATCCGGAGGCTGAGACGGGCAGTTTGTTTACAGATCGGTGTGTCGTCTGGGCGCTTCACTCTGCAGCTTTCATGTGTGATTCAGCCAGCATCGGCCTTCCACATAAATCCCAGACTGCCACGCTCCACTGACAGACTTAAGATGTCAGCCTGCCACGACCTGCACGCTTACCGGAGACGTGCAGGTTTTATCTTCCTTGGATAAACTGCAGGCCGTGCCTCGTCTTTGCAGCCTGTTTGTAATCCACCGTGGTGTGGGTTTAGGCGCAGCAGGCGGAGCTTAAAGCTCTGTTTAATCCCTTTTTTGTTTTTTGTGTCTGAGTTATGATCTGCTCCTGTTTGCTCAGGTCTCCTCCTACGGAGGATATCTGAGGTATCGTCTGCACACTCAGACCATGAGAGGTGATGTGCTGCCTCTACCTGCAGAGGCCTCCAAGCCCGACATCATCCTGAAGGTGCAGAGCACACGCACACACTCACGTGCATGCACACACACAAACACACTCACGCACACACTCACACGTACACGCACACCAAATCTTTGCCCTCTCATATGCAGTAATAACACGATAACGCACCAACATGTTTATTTCCTGTTTTTTGTCCTTCAGGGCAATCAGATGACCCTGGTGTTCATGGAGAGAGAGTACTCCTCACCTGAGGAGCCTCACCTGGGCATAGTCCACATTGTTGAGGTAAAGTCACCTGCACATTCAGTTAGCTGTTAGCAGTTAGCTGCTGACCGACACAGGCTGTCGGGTCTGATCACCTCAGGGCAAATGTTCCACGGCTAGTTTTAAAGCTTCTGAGATGTTGTGACGTCAGGTTTTTTAATCTTAATCCATGTCGAGCTGCAAATATGTAACATTATACACACGTGTGATCCCTAACACTGCATGCTAAACCAGGAGAACCCTCAGAGCGCTGTTTTAAAGGTTATCTTTAAACATCTTCACATCCAGAAAACAGAGAGCAAGCTAAGGTTAGCCAGCTCACCTGGAGCACGTACCTGGCTGCACTCAGACACGCCGTATCTATGCCGCCCTCTCAGCTGTTGTTGATGTGACCCCACAGAAGAGTCGATGATGATTTCTTCATCTCCTTCCTGTCCTCGCAGGGGAGTTTCCGTCATTTTCGGACTGGTAACCTGGTGTCTCGAGAGGAGCTGATGATGGTTCTGGTCGGGCTCGAGTCTCTGCAGATACGAGCCCTCCACTCCCAGTCGGCCCAGTCCGTGTCGCTCCGCGGCGCCGTGCTGGAGGGTGCGGAGAGCCTGACCACTGGACGCCACGCCAACAATGTGGAAATCTGCATGTGTCCTGCCAACTACCTGGGAGACTCGTGTCAGGTGAGGGACCGGGATTCAGACTTCTTTGTCCTTGTTTGGATGTTTGGTGACACTCACAAAAAGGAGGCAGCTGATGATGACGATGATGATGATGATGATGATGACGATGATGACGATGATGATGCTAAAGCCTGTAAACATCTCTGTGTAGAAATGTGCTCCGGGTTACTACAGAGACACCATCGGCCTGTTTCTGGGGAAATGCGTTCCCTGTAGCTGTAATGGACACTCGGACCAGTGTCTGGACGGATCCGGAATCTGTGTGGTGAGAAGCTCTGATCATAAAGTTCCTCCTGACGTCTTCTCCTTCTAACGTCACAGATCTCTAACCGTCCGTGTTTCTGTCTGTCCGTCAGAACTGCCAGCACAACACGGCCGGCGACCACTGTGAGAGGTGCCAGGGAGGATTCATGGGTAACAACAGCATCGACGGGCAGGCCGTGGCGTGCTCCAGCTGTCCCTGCCCGCTGAGAGCATCATCCAACAAGTCAGTACACCCACACAATCAGAACCTTTTTAATACTTTTAAGTTTTAATTCAAATAATGAAGGCCCCAAATCGCTGCCCTGAAGTAACACTTTGTTTTTTGCCATTAAACTAAAGAGTCTGCTTCGTGCTCCTTCCTTCCTGTCTGTGTAGTTTTGCAGAGGGCTGCGTGCACAGAGGTGACAGCATGCAGTGTCTCTGCATGCCCGGTTACGCTGGACCAGCCTGTGAAAGGTAAACAAGTGGACCTGTTCTCCGTATGGCCTGTCATATATGTCCTGTGCCAGTGGTGGACATTCATATTAAATATGTTGCTAATAATGAGCTCAGTGTATGTACAGTAATCCCTGCAGGCTGCTCTAAACACTGTTTCTCACAGTTTTTTTCTGCTTGTGGATCTCATCGTGTCATAGAGAGGGTGCAGAGGCCCCACCCACCTGTTTGAGGGGCAGCCAATCAGAAAAAAGAGTTGGTCTTAAGGGGGAGGAGCTAAAACGGCTTGTTTCAGAGACGGAATGAACTGAGGGAAGCTGAAATTAGAACTGTAGTAAAAGTTGAAGGATCGTCTAGAATCATTATGAAACGTTCCCAGCTGATCGTATTGTATATGTTTTATGAAATCTTGTGTTTGAATATATAAATCAAACCTAGCACAAAGAAATGTGTAAGGAAATATATGTTTGGGTTATTTCTTAGCTGTAACAGTGCTTCTTACTGTTACTGTTTATTTCCCTTAAATGGAGGGTTAGGGTCTGCCGAACAGCTCCTTCTGCTGCTGACTCTGGTTTGGTGTTTGTTCCATTGGATGATTGAAGTCTGAAGAAACAAACAAATTTACCAATTTATCATGTAACAAACAGGAGCCTCAGCAGCATATGGAAGAACAGCCTGGCACCCCCTCCTCATGCTGGTCACACACTGCTGTGGGACGGCATCCCATTCATTGTTGGTCACTCATGAACAGCACGCCCACAAGTGTTCAGTGGGGTTGAGGTCAGGACTGCAGGCAGGCCATCCGTCCTCTCCACTCCCAGATTCTGGAGGTAGGCTCTGATAAACCCGCTCTGTGGGGATGAGCGTGGTCATCTTGGAGGACAGTTCGGTCCCAGACTGTGGAGATATGGGATTGCTCATCTTGATGTCTCTCTGCATTGAGACCGCCCGCTCCATCACACTACCTCCACCAACAGCTGTTACCCTGTTGGTCCATGATCAGCATCGCTTTCTCCGTATCTTCTCCACGCTTTGACCCTATGAACCAACTTCCATAGGCAGAGTCTGGACTCTGAACATAACGTTCCTCCACATGTTCAGGTTCCAGTGCAGACGTTGCTGACACCAGTGCAAATGGGCCTGACGGTGAAGGGCAGTCTGGAGATCAGCTGTGTGCAGTCCGTTTCGGGTTGTCTGAGTAGAGAGCTGTCGACCACATCGTCTTTCAGACCTCGACTGTAGAAGACTGCCTGCGGGTCCTGAGTGCTGACAGTGTGAGGTCTTCTGGTCGTGTCGTCTTGGAGACGCCCACTTCGCAGCCTGTCTCTGGCAACCCCCCCCCCCCCTTACTGGGAGCTTGGCCTTCACTTTGGAGATGGTACTGGGGTTCACTCCAAATAATGCTGCTACTTGGTGTTGCAGAACACCAGCTTGAAGTTTCTGTATGGCCCGGACCCGATCCAGATCATTTAAAGGTAGCATCCTTGTATTAGACACCAACTTACTGCTGTAGAAGGGTCCATGCTCACAGGTGCTGCTAATCAGGCACCAATCAGGCGCCTCATTGTGAGGACCTGGGGTACCAGAAGCTTCGAACGCGAGTCAGTAACAGAATCAGCTGTTTGGAATTGGCAGAGAAGATTTTCATGGGTGCGACCCACATACTCTACCCATGAATGCATTTTCTTTACAAATGTGTCTCCATTTAAGAGGAATAAAAGGCTGACTTTATGACACGAGGAGAACGTGTAAACCCCACAAGGTGGATTCGAACCTAGGACCTTCTTGCTGTGAGGCAGCAGTGCTAGCCGTCACGCCACCGTGCTGCCCTCCTTAAAATTATTTGATGATTATTATTTAAACATCAGGTAATTCAGAAGGCAGACCAAAGCTGTGGCTGTGTGTTCTGTCAGCAGGATGAAAATGCTGCGCGTGCATGCTTTACCTGTCGGCCTCTCTCACAGGTGCGCCCCTGGTTTCTACGGTAACCCGATGGTTCTGGGCAGCCAATGCGAGCCCTGTGATTGCAGCGGGAACTCGGACCCCAACATGCTGTTCATCGACTGCCACCCGCTGACCGGAGACTGCCTCAGCTGCATGCACAACACAGCTGGGCCGCACTGCGAGATCTGCGCCGCCGGTTACTACGGTGATGCCATCACCCGCAAAAACTGCACCAGTGAGTTCAGCATCCTGTGGTAATGTTCATTTTGGCAGTGTAGGCCTCAGATGGATTCAGTTAAATGATGTGTGTGTGTTTTCTGACAGAGTGTAACTGCTCTCCATGTGGAACCGAGTCATGTGACCCGCACAGCGGACAGTGTCGCTGTAAACCCGGCGTCACCGGCCAGCTCTGCGATCGCTGTGAGGTGAGAGCTCCACGGGGTTTACCTTCGTTCTGAGGTCAAAAACCCGGAGCCGCTCCGGGAGGCGGCCCGGAGCCGCTCCGGGAGGCGGCCCGGAGCCGCTTTGATTCTTTTTTTTATGGGTGGAAAACAGAAGATTGCACCTGGATGATGAAATATCAGAGTTTGAACACACCTGCTCTTCATTAGACAGTGACGCAAACTTGACGCCATCTTAAGTCACATGATGCTAGTGACATGGTCACAATTCTAAAATTCTAATTCAGATGATTTTTACTCCTCCTCTCAGGAAGGCTCCTTTGGCTTCAATTCGTGCTCCGGGTGCCGTAAATGCGACTGCGACGCCTCGGCAGCGCTCGTCCAGCCGTGTGATCCTCAGAGCGGTCGGTGCGCCTGTCGGCATGGGGTCAGCGGGTCGAGCTGCAGGCAGTGCGCTCCTGGATACTGGGACTACGGACCCAATGGATGCAAGAGTGAGGAAACAACAAAAACAGGCATTAATACCTCAGAATGAGGGTCAAGCATTTACAGAGCCATCATGATGTCACACACAGCTGATTTTTAGCTGCCGCCATGTTGGCTTTTTGTTTCCTGAAGGCACCATATTTGGACGAGAGTGCTAAGCTAAGGGAGCTAATGCTGGTATAGACTGCATGGAGCATCACACACACAGATACCTGCTAATCAGTAACATTCAATCAAATCCCAGAATCTCACTCAGCAAACTGGAGCTCCGCCTTCTTGGACGGTCTGTTAGTCCAATGAGGCCACAGCAGTCATATTATTGGTCAGATAATTGCATTAAAATGCTCCAACAGCACAAACACGGTCCAGAGGTCCAGTTCAGGGAGTTAGCTCAGGCGTATTCTCCTCTGTAGCAGCTGATTGGCTCCTTATCAGAGCTCCAGTGGGTCGACATTAAGGCGCCCCCGGGCTGATGGTTACACGTCACAGAGACACATCAGGGTTTCTGTTTTTGGAGGATTTTAATGCAGATTGGTCTGCAGTTAATCCAGGATGCATCCTCAGACTGTCCACTGCATGGTGTGTTTTACCTGAACCCCCCTCCCTCACCTGCAGAGTGTGACTGCAGAGGAGGACGCTGCGACCCGCGCACAGGCGAGTGCCAGTGTCCTGACGGGATGACGGGGAGACAGTGCAACGTGTGCTCGCAGAGGTACAGCGTACCGACAGTGGACCGTCACGGCGTGCACTGCCAGGGTAGGTCTCACACACTCAGAACGTTTTTAAAGAGTCTGTAAGCAGGTGAAACTCAGGTGTGTGTTTGCTGCCGCAGTGTGTGACAGCTGCGTCGTCATCCTGCTGGAGGATCTGGAGAGGATGGACGACGACTTCCTGTCAGTGTCGGGTCAGCTGAGGAGCCTGAACGCCAGCTCCATGGCCTGGGCTCAGCTGCAGAGCCTCAACAAGTCTGTGGAGGACGTCGCTGTGAGTTTACACACAAACACACACACTGCCGGCTGTGAGAGCTGCAGGTGCACTAATCAAACCTTCCCATGATTCAAGGGGGCCATCGAGAACTACAACAGCATGCTGGACGACAGCCGGAGTCGGGCCGACATGCTGGACACAGAGATCAGAACCATCGGAGAAGACATCGATGAGCTGCAGAACAAAGTGAGGAGCGCGCATACACACACACACACACACACACACACACACACACACACACACACACACAGTAAATACACGAAGGAGTTTTTATTATTTAAACTGTCTGAATTCACTCACACTGAATTATTAGAGTTGAGTTTGTTTCTACTGCACGTTTAAAAACAGCAGCTGATGAAAATCATCAAACCACATAAACAACAGAACAAAACCGAGTTCAACAAAGGAAGCGTGAAGTACTCGGAGCTCATCGGCTTTAAAAGCCGAGGAATAAAAGTGGGTTTTCAGACGGTGTCTGATGTCAGAGGGAGGACGAGACACGAACCCAGCCTCAGGACCGCAGTGCTGGTCCCAAACCCGGATCAAGTGGAGGGTTGAGTCAGGAGGGCATCCGGTGTAAAATCAACATGCAGATCCACCCGCTGTGGGAAGTAAAGGAGCAGCTGACAGTAACTTATTGATAATGATAAATGATGCTTCTAATTAAGTGACTCTTTGTGGAAGGAAACTAATAAAAGGAGTGAATGTGGTGCTGCCCCCTCCGACTGCAGCTGTCAGACGGGCGTCTGTAACAAATACAATCATGCAGATCTGAGAGTTTGTTTTTCTTTTTTGCTGTTTTCAGACGTCGGCAATGAGCGACCGGGCGGGCGAGCTGCACAACATCACGACCAAAACGCACCGGAGGGCCGAAGATCTGCTGTCTCTGCTCGGGAACGTGACCGCCGATATAAACGGTATGAGCTTCATAGTGAAAATCATTTTATCCTGATTATGAGTTTATAATCTGATCAGCTGATTGGTTAATTATGAAAATATTCAGTGGACACACAAATCAGAGGACACTGAGAATCTGCACATCCAGAACAAAACGCTGCAAACCCGGATGACCTAAAACTGTGTGTGTGTGTGTGTTTGTGCACGAGTGCGTGAGTATTTGTGCGCCTTTGTGTATGCGCGCGTGCATACGTGTTTGTGTGTGTGCGCGCGTGCATGCGTGTTTGTGTGTGGGCAGGCACACGTGTGTATTGATGTGTGTGCGCAAGCGTGCATGTTTGTGTGCGCGTGCGTATGTGTGCGTGCACGTTTGTGTGTGCGTGTGCACGTGTGTATTGATGTGTGTGTGCGAGCGTGTGTATATCTATGTGCGCGTGTGTGTTTGTGTGCGTGCGCACGTGTGTGCGTGTTTGTGCACGTGCGTGCGTGCGCGTTTGTGTGTGTGTACGCGAAGTCTTTTTCTTAAAAATAAAGCGTGCTTTGAGATAAACGAGCTCTGCGTTAACCATCTAACCAACATTTTCACAATTAAATTTGATGAAATGTTGCATCACAAAATGCATCCAGCTACTTTGCAACCCACCTCCACCTGAGCTCCTCCCTTCATGCAGTTTCTGAGTTCATGTCCTGACTGAGGCACAGCTGAGCCTGTGTTTGTGTCACTGTAATGTGTCCGCAGACCTCCTGCTGAGGTCGAACCGCTCCTCACTGAACGAGACGGAGGCAGAGGACGACGGCGAGGAGAGGGAGAGGAAGATGCGGAAGGTGCTGGCCATGCTGAGGGAGATGAGGTACAGGAGCTGCGTGGGTCAGAAGAAGATGGCCGACAAAGAGAAGGCGGAGGCGGAGAGGTGTAAGTTTATTCTTTTTATTGAGTTTTTAATAAAAAACAGGCTGCGTGTTGGTTGCTGTGGTCTGAACAGCGATGCTCAGCACACTCACTCTGAACCAACAACACAGGATCCAACAAAAAGGTAAAGATGGCGCTGAAGGCAGGAGGCTGAGGGTGTCCATCAGCGGTGAAGATACGGAGCTACAGAGCTCTGAACTGAAAAGAGGCCAAAACCCGAAGTGATGGAGCCGGACAGTTTGTATCTGCAGCCAGCTCCTTGGCTGTGTGTGACATGTGAACTACCCGATCACAGTGTCGTGATATGGACTACGTGTCCCGGTCAATGTAAAGTTCAAGGAATTAAACCAAGTCTACAAAAACATGATGTAGAAAAGTTCAAATGATTGGAAAAAGGTAGGAAGGTGATCTGAGCCGGTGTAAACTGGCAGGACGTCACCGCAGACCGTCTGTGATCGTCTGTGTCTCCGTCCTCTCGTAGTGTTGGAGCGGGTCAGCAAGCAGCTGGCAGATCGTCAGGAAGAAAACAACAACTTAACTCAGTCCATCAGCGACCGTCTGTCCCGCCTCCACTCTGCCATGATGGACCTCCGAGACGCCCTCAACGAGGCCGTGAACAACACGGCGAGAGCCGCGGAGATCAACAACGCCAACGAGAAAACCCTGGAGGACAACAATGTGAGAGCAGCAGAGAGGGGAACACGGAGTAATGGAGAGAATGGCGTGGTGAGTAACATCTGTCTGTCTGTCTGTCAGAGGAGGATGGAGGACCTGCTGCTGAAGAAGATGGAGGTGGAAACCCAGCTGGAGATGGCCGGAGATCACGTTGCTCATGTCGGCGATGTGCTGTCCATGGTGCAGGAGTCCAAAGAGGTTTGAGCAGACACAAACTCACAGATTAAAGTGTTCCGTTTCTGCACGCGTCAGCCCGGCGAGATTAAAGAGACCGACTTTACCTTCAGCACACGATTCACTGCAGGCGTGGAGACGGAGGTCATCCACACTGAACCTTTACTCGCTGCACGTGAGAAGTAGCCAGTGAACTACCAGAGCGATGTCTCCTTTCAAAATAAAGCACTTCCTGTCAGGCTACATTAGCAGCAGTGAACCTGATGATGTGCTGCTCGTCACAGAAATCAAATATTACCAACAGCTGTTTTTATTAACTGTGTTCGACGTTTGAGGTCTGACTTCAGCTCCCTGAAAGAGGAAAACTGCACTGGGAAGTTTAACCCTTTAATAGCCAGCTGTTGAGGGCAACATGCCCTAAACCAGCTTTAACGCCCACCCTATTGTTGCCGACACAATCGGGCGAGCGCACTTTGCATCACCGTAATTACACAACAATGTGTAACCCTGGAAAAATCCAAATGGTTTCTGAAAGCTGAGAAGTTGCGCTCCACAGCTAACAGAGGGTTATTACGGTAATTTCACTCGTGCCGTTGCAGGAAGCCCGCGAATGGCGGCACTTTTGAAGTCCGCGGGCCCGCCTCATGAAGTTTGATTTTGCTTTTATTTTGGTAGGACATCGTGCACGGGTGGCAAACCCTGGGGTACGTAGGAGATTGTTTGGGCCACTGGTGAAAAACCCGGTTCAGAAATTCCTGTTTGGTTTTCCTCTTTTCCACCGCGGCCGTTTGAGGGGAGCAAACACCTGCAGTGCTGTGAGGGGCTCAGCTCTGTGTTAACAGCCCTCTCACGCCCTGTTTGAGTAAACAGTCACTAATGTAAAGATCATTTCAGAAGCTGCAGAAACAAACAGAAACACACTGTTAGAGCTCATAGATCCGAAGTTGGAGCTTTGATTTGTTTCATTGTTCTGGTGGGTTCAGAATCTGGTGAGCGCAGGAAAACTCCTCTCCTTGCTCATTTAAATAAGACCTCCACCTGCACAGACGTCTGCTGAGTGGAAAGCCTTTCTTCTAGAAGGTCTTACCTTTACCTGAGGGTCTCCCTCTTCACTCTCTTTCCCTCAGGAGTACGAGCGCTTGGCGGCTCAGCTGGATGGCGCCCGCACACCGCTGGCGAATAAGGTGCAGAACTTTGCTCAGACTAACTCTAAAATCCCACTGGTGGAGGAGGCGGAGAAACACGCTCAGCTGCTCAGCGCTCTGGCCATGAACCTGTCCAGGTAGGAGGTTTGTGGCACAACGTCTTCTTTTTGTCGTGGATTAAATCCAACATGACAGATTGTGTCTGTCTGCAGTTTGATTGCAGAAACGAAGAAAGATGGATTTATAGACGTGACTCAGGCGTATAACAAGATTATCAACAGCATCAGCGAGGCCGAGGAGGCCGCCAAGATGGCTGCCGAGGCAGCTAACAGCACCTTAGAGGTAAAAACAAAAATGCAGCTTTATCCGTTCAGGGCGCTTTAAAAACCTTTACCTGATTTCTGGTTATGATGTTTCTGCTTTCAGAGCGTAAAGGACCAGGATCTGGGTCAGACTGCGGTTTCCCTGAAGAACCACAGCATGGACCTGAAGGCTGAAGCGGAGTCGCTGAATGAGAAGCTGAACAACAGTAACACAGTTTTTGCCGCAGTGATTCATAAAGGAAACCCTTCACCTTCCGTCTGGATCACTTTCTTTTCTGTTTTTCCGCTGCAGCCCTGAAGCCGCAGCTCAAAGACGCTCAGCGGCGGCTCGAGGACGCCAAAACCAAACAGGGTCAACTGATGAAGGACCTGCAGGAGCTTCAGAACAACCTCAACGCCACCAAAAGTACGACCATTTAAACCACTCACAGAAGCTTTGCTACACTTACGGCACGGGTCCATGTAGAGGAGAAATTTAGGAGACAAACAGTTCAACTGCTCAGAACTTCTTCCTGAAGCTTCCAGCTGACTTCCTCTTCCTGTTTCTTCCTCTGTGCTGATCAGACGCGAGTGCAGAGATCAGCGAAGCAAAACAAACGGCAGCTAAGGCGAACAAAACGGCCACCGAAGTCAACGACAAACTGCGTCCCATCAAAGAGCAGCTGGACAAATGGCAGCAGACGTACGGAGACGCCAACGCCACAAGCGATGACATCAACAGCGCCCTCATGGATGCCAACAACACCGGTGGGTGATAAACGCTCGCTGCTCCCTCATATCTGTCTCAGCTGAATCTCTAACAAAATGAGCAGTTTGAAAGTCTGTTTTGGATTTGCAGCTTAATTTATGATGAATTATGAGCTGCAGGCTAAACAAAAACATGGAAAACTTTCACATTTTTACTGCGACTAATGACATCAAATATTCACTAACCAGAAACCTCCAAACATCCATCAGGTCACTCTGACCACAGAGGGGTCAGGGTGGGGTTTGGTTTCAGAAACTAAAAGATTTTATCTTTCAAATAAAGTTTCGGACATCAATATTTTCATCAGTTTTTCTTTCAAAGGTGTTCCAAGCAGGTAAAAATCTACAAACAGGAGTGAATATTGCCTGAACAATTAATCGAGAGGGGTCGCTGGTGACTTGTTGTATGTTAAGAGGTGAAGAGTGAGCTGTAAATCTCTGTCTGTCTCTCTGCCCGTCTCTCTGCCCGTCTCTCTGTCTCTCTGCCCGTCTCTCTGTCTGTCTGTCTGCAGTGCACAGGTTGGGTGAAGCTATTCCCGAGCTCATGAAGAAACTGGAAGGCCTGCAGAACCACTCTGTTCAGATGCCAAACATCTCTGAGAACATCAACCGCATCCGACAGCTCATAGAGCAGGCGCGCAATGCTGCCAGCAAGGTACACACCACACACTGTGTGAAAAGATGGACATAACCAAATGCTTTATTTTCAGCTGTGATCATTACATCGACCTGCATTCATTTCTTAGAGAGTTATCCTAAACAATAAGCAGTGCTTACGTAAGTCTATCCATGACTTTAAAACAAGCCTGCATGCTAAAATTTAATGGAGTTTGTTTTATTATGACTGATTATTAAAACAGATTTAACTTATTATATTATGCATCTGTCAAACATCTGTAAATGTCTCATTTTTCTTTCAGTCTCTCAATGCTTTATTTTTTCTCTCCTTCTCCCATCCAGGTGGGCGTGTCCATGAAGTTTAATGGGAAAACAGGTGTTCAGGTGCGTACCCCTTCTAACCTGGCTGACCTGGCCGCCTACACCTCCCTGAAGTTCCACATTACGCTGCCAGAGGGAGCGCGGAAACGGCGGCAGGACGCGAGCACCAATCAGTTTGTGTTCTACCTCGGCAGCAAGAACGTAAGTATGAGGACAGAATTTGTTGGATTGTGTCTTTTTATTATTTGTGATACATTTTTAATTGATTTGTTTATAGTTGTTTAGGATCCCAGTGAGCATTACAGCACATCTGTTTGGCGCACAGGGATAAACACAAAGAAGTCTGCCTGTGCCCAGATGTGGAGGGACACAGCTGTATCTTAAATTCATCCCCTTGTGTTTGGTGTTTGCAGTCGAGTAAAGAGTTCCTGGGCATGGTGCTGGAGGGGAAAAGGCTGCACTGGTACTTTAATGTTGGAGGAGAAACAGCTGATGTGTCGATGGATGAAGACGTCCAGTCTGATGGGAAGTTCAGTACCATCATGATGGAGAGGTGAAGCACACAAACACACAACATCTGCACGTTAATAAAAACCTTTGTCTTTGCTTCATCAAATAATTATTTTAACCTTCAAATGAATACTTTAGGTTTAAAAACTATAATCAAGTTTAACAAATGGGTGTCAAATTTTAGGTTGTCAAGTTCTGTTGTTTTTCTGTCAATGGAGTCTGAAGAGTGCATCTTTACCTAAAAACTGTTTCAGAAAAAAAGCCTAAAAAATGTAAGTAAGTCTTGAAGTTATGATATTAACTACGTGCTGAAGTTTCTATCGTCCTACAGGCCCTTACTCAGAGTTTCTGATATCTGTTTGATCCCAGATGACCCCTGTACAGGAGGTCTTTGACATCTCTCAGACTTCGTCAGTTCATGTGCTCAGTTCACTTAATGATACCGACGCATCATTACGTACAGCTAGGCCTGTCACCATAACAAATTTTGCTAATCGATTAATTGTCTCAGAAATTATTGCGATTAACGATAATATTGTTTGGACATAAGGGGT
>JAVDPK010000763.1:63512-76204 GCA_034780415.1 Cichlasoma orientale | reverse complement strand
CTGTGATGCAGTACTGTCATCATTTATAAAGTGTGTGGAAATTACCAAATACGGTAACTTGCCCTATAAAGGGTTAAAATGCTCCAAAAGGCTCCAACAGCACAAACACGGTCAGAGGTCCAGTTCAGGGTGAAGCCTAGCAGACAGCTAGCAGCTACAGCCGCCTGTGTCACCGTCCACCTGTCAGTCAGAGAGGCCACGCCCCTAATAATGCAGACTTTAACCAGCTGAGCTATAAACAGCTGTTATGAAGGGAAATTGTCCACAGAGACGAAGCAGTTTCTGTATCAGGCTGTAATCAGGCCCGACTCACTGCTGCCTCTGCTGGACACTTTTCTGATGCGCCGTTTGGACTGATGGAGGCCTCCACTCATTAAATCAAATCAGCCAGTAAGATCATTATTGTTGAGCCTCAGATGTCCTTCTAAGACTCTCTGAAGAACCTGGACTGTGATGTGGGACTGAAATAAACCTCTGCAGGCTCACGGCTGAATCAGAGCTGCTGGTAGCACTCGTGGGTTTCTTCTCTTCCTCTTCTTAGACTGTTTCTTCCAAAGAAGGCTGTCCTGTTTTAAACCCAGTGTGCTGATTAAACTGCTGCTGCTGACGGGTTTAAATAGGAAGCCTCCTGTAACGTCTCCACTGTGTTTCTGTGTGGTCACTAACGCTCTGCTGCTCAATACTTATTAGTTTGTGTCTTTGGACTGATGTCTCTGTTTTTGTGCCCTCTGTCCTCCCCTCACATCTGCCTTGGTTTTTTGCCTTCTGTCCATCCGTGATGTTTGTTCCTGCTGTTTTTCTTCTTCTTCTCATTCATCTCCAACCGTCTGTCCTCCCCCTCCTCTTCATCTCCACAGATACAAGAAGACTCAGGAGACTCTTTCCCAGGCAGGACAGAAGACGACCGCAGCTCTGACCACAATGAGCACGGCCATCAGCAGGAAGCTCGGCGACATGAGGTACGGTGCACCTGAGCCGAGAGGCCGCCGCGCCGGCTCGGCTACAAGAACAAATGAGCAGAGGGGACGGTCCCAAACCTGGTGACACGGCTGGAGCTGAGATCTGAGTTTAAGAGAGTCAGATGTGCAGCTGGGCGCTCGAGTAGAGCTCTAACACACTCATTTCTCATGACTGCAGATCAGGACTTTAGGGGGCGTGGTTAGTAAAACCATAACAAGAATATGCTGATGACGTGCAGGTACCAGTTATCCTGTCCTGAACCCTTAGTGAAGTTACCACGCTGAGTACAACCAAGCCCAAAGAAAAGGCAGCAAACACAAAACAGGGTTTCAGTCGGCCCGTTTGGCTCTTTTACAGTTGCTGGTTTAATTAAATTACATGCAGTCCAGTTTCTGCAGCTCCAACAAACCAAAGGGTTCCCCAAACTTTGAGTTTCAGCTGGACGGCTCTGAACCGAGGCCCGTCTGGATGATGCAGCTGAACGTTACCTGGCTGCTTTAAAGCGGTCGGTGGGGGCAGTCCGGGTTAGTTTACACCTCACAGCTTCAGATCCAGGATCCAGATCAGCAGCTTCACACTCTGAACTTCCCCTCAGTTTCACTTCATGGGTCACTTCATGAGGGCTGATGAGGTTTAAGCCCAAAACAGTTGGAGCCTTTATGGCCAGCAGACCCTGAGGCCGTGTGTGAGCCATCACCTCCGTGAAGCAGCACCCACAGAGACGAGCTCAGAAACACCATCAGGTTAAACACCATCAGGTTAAACACCATCAGGCTGCTCATTTCTTCTTGTAGCACGTTCACGCTCATCTCCAGCTTTAACCCTCTGTGCTTTGCTGACGAGCTGTTTGCTCTCTGGGTCTTGCTGACTTAACACGTTCAGACGTCTCCTGTTGGTTACCAGCCCCTCACCTGTACGCTGTTGTTCCCACCCTGAAGTTTGATTCAGACTGGTCCCTCAGGTGAGACAGAGCAGCCGTGTGGTTGTGGGGCTGGAAAACAGGACACGTTAACCCTTCACCGCTAACCCGTCTGCATGCAACACGCCGCAGTCCATGTAGCTCACACTGATCTGGGCTCTTTGTGAGTCTGTGTGTCCTCCCTGCACGAGTCCTCCGTAGAGACCTTCGAGCTGTCGTCCTGCATGTTCCTGTTTAGTTTTAGTGGCTCTGAAGAAACGTCACACCTGTGATCTCAGACCCTCTCAAGCTGCTCAGTGATGTCATCGGGCTGAGGGCACCGACTCCATGTTTAACACGTCCATCAGCACAGCGAGCACGAGTGAAACTCCACCTTCACCTGTTTGACCTTTAACCTCCTGCTGCCTTTCTTTGATGAGCAGCTTTTTATGGGCTGTAGCGTTTCCACCTCTGACACTGAGATCCTTTAATGTGAGGACACCACCAGGCTTCCTGTTAAAGATCTCAGGGTGGAGACTCACTCCTGTGCTGATGGCATTGTGACTGCAGGTAACACCACCTTCACCTCCACATTAGGGTCCTATCTGATAAGGTGTGTTACTTAAACTGGCCCATGTGAGAGGTCCCTTTAGGCCCTGCTGCTGCCTGGCTCACAGAGACCCTGGCAGAGACCCTCATTTCATTTTTAAAGCCGTGAGTGATGTTTGAAAATCAGCTGATCAGACACAGCAGACACGCCCCTGCTGCTCTCCCTGATTTACCTGCTGATGTCTCACCTGTGTGTGTGTGTGTGTGTGTGTGTGTGTGTGTGTGTGTGTGTGCACTGCTTCTGGCTCATGCTCTCTCCTTTTTTTATCGCTGCCTTGGTTTGACCTGCAGAGCGCTGCCTTTCTCTAACTCCTTTAGGTAAGGCCGACGTTCACGCTCAGTCATGTGACCTGAAACGTTCTGAAGCACTCAGAGGCTCAGCTTAGCGAGCGGCACTCAGATTAGCTGAACGTGCCGCTCTTTGCTCTGATTGTAATAAATACATGTTTGTGAGGTGAGCTCAGCTTTCATGCATCAACCAAAAGTGATGCTTAATGTTAGTTAGCTGTGAGGACCAATCAGAGCGAGCGCAGGACTGATGACCACCATCACCTGTAACAGCTGCTTTAGTGTGTGTGTGTGTGTGTGTTGCTGCTTCCTGCATTATAACACTTCTGTCTCTTCTCTTTAACGCTTTCAAAGTAGCAACTATTCCATTCGCCACTCGATAAGTATGCCCGCCATGAGGTAACGTAACACACACACCTGCACCTTTACCTGTGTCTGTGTCTGTGCTCGTGAATGTTAGCTTTGTTGCTGAGGAAACGTTTACCTGAGTGGACAAAATATCTGTGACGCTGAGAAAGCTGAGAAATGAGCAGATGTGATTGAATCTGATCTACGGGGTTGAATTTGATCAGCTGATCTGATGTTTTGTCCACTGATGACTGTTTTCATGTTGCAGCACTTGTTGAAGTTTATGGTGCTGCTGTGGAATGTTGAATCTCTGTGTTTTATATTTTTACCCTTCAGATGATTTGTGTGCTTTAGTTTCCTCCAGACTGCTCAGTGCCTCTGCAGTGAAATATGAACAAATGAAGCTTTTATTTGGTTACATTCATTTTATGCATGCATGTGCTCACAGTCTGGATTATACCTGATTTTTTTTATGTTCATGCATTATATTTAGTATTTTATCAAATATATTTTATGCTACAACCTCAGTTCCAGCACCGTCGGGCTGCTGTGAGAAATCGTAAACTCAGAACATCATAAAATCATCTCAGATGTTTAAAGTGAGAAAATGAACCATTTGGATAAAAATCGGAGCTCGTGTTGAGTTTGATGGCAGCATCGCGTCTCTGACAGGTCTGTGCAGCATCCTCTGCTTTAACATCAGTCCGTAAACATCTGGAACTGAGGAGAGCAGCTGCTGGGCTTTGGGAGAGGACTGTTGACCCGTTCTGTCTGATCGAGCAGAGGTCCCCGAGCCCCGGGGCCCGGACCGGTACGTGGGTCATTCGGTACCGGGCCGCACTAAAAGAATAAATGACTTACATTATTTTAGGTACTTGTGTGTTACGACACAGCATTGGCGACTCGTGTTGACGCATCTCTCGGCGTCCCGATGTGACGTCATTTTCATTCTCTGCAGTCCGGGAACTCCCCAAAGTTTGTCCGGTCCACATCCAGTTTCTCTAAAAAAGGTTCTGTTTTTGCAAAGGTGAATTTTAACCCTCACACCCCCCATACCACCCAGAAAACCCTCTATCGATTATTTGGTCCCTTAATCACAAAACGATGACGTTTAAAACGATAACTCGACCGTGCCGGTACTTTTCCGTGTGCCACCGTTGCCGAGTGACGTTTGCGAGGTTCCAGGAATCACTGAGAAAACAAGTTTATTCTTTTTGATTAATGCATGAACTTATTTCATGGTTTTTACCCCAAAATACACTTTGTAATGGATCAGATTAATAAAACAATCTAAATACATTTTCTAATAGATACATAAACATAAATAATAGATACATTAAACATAAATAATAGATATATTAAATATATTTCATTTAATTAAAATATGATAAATCTTTCACAACATGAAGACAAAGGCTGATCTTCATGCTCTTACTGATAATTATGAGAATCAAGGTTTGACTCGTACACATATTTGAATTATAATGGTTCATTTTCTCAGTTTAAACAAACGTTTCTGAGCTCCACTGAACTCTGAGGTTTACATTTTACACCCTGAGACCACTTTCTGAACTGTGGCTCTAATAAAAGAATGATGCTGGGATTGTAACATTTGTCTCTGCTCCGCAGAAACTCTCCAACCTTCAAGTCATTCGAGGACAGAGTGGGGAACCTTAAGGTGAGCACGAGTGTTTCCAGGTGTTCTGGAGATGGACCTTAAACCGTGCATTAACTGTTCATTGTAGAGGAGTCATTAAAGGCAGCTGTGACGCGCTTCTCAGAGGACTTGATTCCTCTGATCTGAGGCTGTCTCAGGTTTAGAGCTCGTTCAGGTGATAATGATGCAGTCAAAGGTCAAAGGTGCTGTTTGTAAAACCTCTGCAATGTTTAATGAAGACTTTTCACCACAAGGTGGCAGCACTGATCGAGGTTATTCTGCCAAGCTAAAACGTTTGAGAGTGAAAAACAGGAAGTGTCGTCACAGCGTGCCTGAGGAGGCTCTGATGGGCGTGTCTGTGCGGACTGCCCTCCACATGATAAATATAATCGAGTGAAAGAAGCACTGAAACTGAGACAAACATTAAAATGAACTCCTCGACTTTCCTTTGGATACCGGGTCGGCTCAGTGACAGGGATCGCTCACAGCTCCGCCCTGTGGTTCAGAGTGGTACTGCGTGAGCGTGCAGTGCCGTGTGGGACAGGAAGTCTTTTCATTTCAGAAGGTTTTAAACGAATTTTTACAAAAGTACCATTAAAGTGTGTGAAGGAAGGTTTGAAGGTGAAAAAGTTTATTACGTTTCCTCGTCAGTAAAACTGGAGCGAGGCAGACGAAGTAAACAGGAAACAGATCCTGATGAGTCATCACTAACCCTCATCTGTTTCCTCTTCCTCTCTCTCCTCTTCAGTATAAGGTCGTCGGTCAGAGAGGAAACGGGGACGCCGGCTCCCCCACCGACACCACCCCCACTCAGGACAACCCATCTTTCTGAATGCACCCTCCCCTCCTCCTCCTCCTCCTCGCCACCACCTTCCTCACGACCTTAGACTGTACTGTTACCACCTCATCGCAGAGCCGCACCTCCACTTCAACAACTCATTCGCTCTGTAGCTAGTGGCAGGCGCAGAGTCCCACGGCCACCGCCTGCCTCCTCTTCCTCCTCTTCCTCCTTCGCCTGTCTAAAACTCGTTAAAGTTTCAGAAACCACCCGGCTAAAGAACAGGCGCTGAAAGATGTCACCTTCTGAAACTTAACAGCTTTTACTTTGGAGGGTCATGCTCATTAAAAGAAGTCACCCGCAGGTGTAGTCTGGGAGGTGGGGCTTCTGCAGGTGGAGGAGGTTTTTACAGGCATAAGTAAACTGTGGTTAAACCTGCTCTCTCTCTTTCTCTGCATTCACACTGTGAGCACACGCTGCACAGCGCCCCCCGCCGCTCTCTCTGTGTAAACGCAGGCAGGTGTACAGGTTAGCGCTTAGACTGAGGAGGGGCGGGGTCAGGATCCAGGACACCGCCGCCCTCCTCCACCTGCTGCATGCATGTGCACATACATCTGAAACCACGCAGCCGCCTCGTGTAAAAAGCCCTTCAGCCATTTTGTATTCTCTAAACTTTTACACAGCTTTGCAGAATGTTTTTACATAACCTTTATCAATATTATAAAACCCGTAAACACGCCGCCGCCGCCGCAGGGCGAACTCGGCTCAGTTTCACAGACGTGCCGGCACAGACGAAGCTTCCCGTTTGTGAAACTGGCGCCGTAACGAGCTGAAGGAGCGCCGCTGATCGTCAGGCTCGCCGGCCGCTCTCCTTCCTCTCGTTAGCGCTCAGAAGTCGCTGTGAGGCGACGCTTCCTGCTGAATGTCGCCGCTTCTCTGTCGGCCTTACTGGCGGTAAAGGCGTCTGACGCAGATACGAGTCTCTTCGGTTTTCCTTCTTTGTTTGCGTGAAGGAGGGACGGACTCGCAGGGCGACCTCGTTTTAAAGGAGGCTTTCCTTTGCAGAAATGCTTCCTCCTTTTCAGGGATGCGCCGCTCATCGACCACACCTTTAAACTTTACTGCGCTCTACTCAACAACACAAACACACTTTCACTTTATTTTCCTTACTTTGTGTAAACGCCATCAGTTCAAAGCACGGTGCCAATAGTAGTCTCCCCCGAGCCTCCGCGCTGTGCCAAGATGAAGCAGAAACGCTCCTGCGGGCGTTCCCGTGCGCTCCTGTGAGGAAAGCTGCGGTTTGTGTGGAGCGGAGCTGACTGTTAAAGCCCGGTTCAGTTTAAACCCTCAGAGGAGCAGCAGGGACTCGGACCCGGATCGTTCCACTCGGGTGTGTCAGCGCGCCGCCGCGTGCGCGTACACCTGTTTGCCAGCACACGCGGCACGAGGCCACGCCCACCCGTGATCACGCTTATCGCTGACGAGCCGCGCTCTCCGAAACTCGTCGGTTTTGCCAAAATGTGACCGATAACGAGGCCGAGTGTGCTTTCAAACGGCGCTGCCAAAACCTTTTCTCCTTTGACAAACGGATCGGGACGAACACGTCCCGGCGCTGCGTCCTGCCTGCTGTGTGCTTTTTTCTTTGTGTAGATGATGACCTGGTAGCTGGCTTCTGTTTTTCTTTCCTTCTGCTTTTCAGAGGTGGGTTTCTTATCGGTTTAAATATCTGTTACAGACTCTTCGTGTCTCTGCCCTTTGCCCAGATTAAACCAACTCCTGCACACTACAGCAGATGCTTCTGAAGTCATTTATTTACTCCTGTAAGTGAGAGAAATCACATTTTTCTTACACGCAAGATGTGATTTCTGAGGCTTAAACAAAACGACCTTTCCTCGTTTAAAGCTGCACGTGAGCAGTTTTTTGGAGAGGAAAGGGGACGATGGACGGATGCAGTTCTTAGTTTGGGGCGTGCAGCACACAACGAGCATGCTCACTGAGGACTTCCGGCTTTATTCGGGTCCTGGGCCTCTCACGTAGTTCATTAAAGGGATCAGATTTGGAAGATTACGGTGAATTAATTAAAAGCATTTTTGATTTTATGGTATATGTTTGGATATCAATAAAGCATTCCTTTAAATGAACAGCGTGCTTTGTGATCTCTTCTTGCCTTTACTTTCACTGCTGTGTATGAATTTATTGACTGATATTTAAAATCTAAATTGCAATAAATACTTTGAGAATCACTGAGATTTTGGCTCTGGGTTTTAGGCTCCTTTTTTAATTTATAGAGAAGTGGCTGAATTTATTGGGCTCAAATTCAGATGAAGGCTGCAAATTAAGAACAAATATCTGAAGTAACTGCTCCTGAATTGTTGAATTGCTGCGTTTAGAGCTGCATAAATAAATCCTTATAATTATGATAGGCAGCCTGATGGTTTGTGGACCTTAAACTGTTGCAGTTTGGGCAAGACACGGGAAACAAATGCTGAGCTCACTGAAGCCTAAAATGTGTTTTCTGTGTGTGTAAGCTAAATTTACAAGTAGTCATCTTCCACACTTTTCAAGTACAAGCCAACAAAAACTGTGTTCCCTGACCGGGAATCGAACCCGGGCCGCGGCGGTGAGAGCGCCGAATCCTAACCACTAGACCACCAGGGAGAGCTGATTTTCACCGACACAATAAAGACTTAAATAATTACGAAAACGAACCTTTACGCATTCTCATTACCTCAGCAGATATCATCAGCTACAACAGGCAACATTCTCGGTGTCCGAATTCAGCGGCCGCGTCCTCAAAGTCACTGAATTCAGACACAGCTTCAGATCCTCAGCACAGCCGCGGACTGAGCTATCGCGAGATTTCATCACAGCATAATGGCTGTTGTGTGTGTGTTGTCGTGGCCGAGTGGTTAAGGCGATGGACTAGAAATCCATTGGGGTCTCCCCGCGCAGGTTCGAATCCTGCCGACAACGGAGCGTTTTGCGCAAACACAATGACGATACAATGGACCAACAAAAAAAAATGTTAAACTGCAGGCGGAATTTCTATATTCTGTTTAAATACTCCAGAGTATTAATGGGCTGTAGTAATAAAGGTATAACCTGCAGTAATAAAACCTGGGTCCAATAATTAGTGATCCCAATTGGCACTAATCAGCACTCTGACTCAAACGGAGCTCTAATATGGGAAAAACCGTCAGCGCATACGCAATTAACCAAATAAACTCGGCTGTACTTTAACTACCTAATAAAGTCATTAGAACCCACCTTCTGGCGTTTACGCAGAACGACAAACTTAAGAAATGCAGCTGAACATCCCCTCCGCACCGAGGGGAAAAGGTCGCACACCTGCGGTGCATTCAAAGGACGTCTGTAAAGCTATAATGAGTTCAATAACGTAGGAAATTCTAAACATATAATAAAAACTGTAAGTCAAAGCTAAGCATAAACAGCGTGGGTTTTCTAACGCGTGGGTGGAAAGGCGTCCTTTTGCTGCTCCTTTAATAACTCCCAAATTTAACAAGGACGCTGGTTATAGTTTTACCAGGAGAGGGCGCCGCAGGCCGCCTGTGGCGGAGTTGAGGGTACCAGCGGGGCAGGAGGCAGGAAAGGAGGCAGCAAAGGTGGCAGCAAAGGAGGCAGCAAAGGAGGCAGCAAAGGAGGCAGAGACCTGCAGAAAAAAGTTGTCTTAAACAGGTTAAAGCAGCAGAAATGAGCTGAATCCATCTCCAGTCGCACTGAAGGCTTCGTGTACGCGGAGACGTCACAGGGACGTGAACGTGTAAAACGAGGTCTGCTGCAGACGAGGCGGTGCGGCCGGTGCGTACCGTGACAGGGCGGAGGCCCGGGCGGACATGTTGAAATCCGGACATGTGTGAGGACGTTTCCACGGAAACCTGCTGATTCAGCGCTTCGAAAGACGAGGGGCGGTGACCTTCTTCACCCCGCCTCTCACTCAGCTACGTCACTGCGAGCTATAAAAGTGGGAGCAGCTCCATCTCCCGCATACAGCAGCATCGCTGAAATCCGCTCGGACCTTGGAGGGTCACATTTACCCAAAACTTCTTTTCAAATGGGCCCCGTCGCCTAGCGTTCACTCCCCCAGCCTCGCCGACTGACTGAAGTGAGTGCTCCCGAACATCAAGCACGTCTGGGTCCGTACAAGGTGAGGCTTCGCGCCGCGGTGAGCGGTCAGAAAATGGTGGTTAGCGCCGACTCTGAGGGGTTTCTGTCGGTGTGGGGCAGCGGGGCGCTGCGAGGGGCTGATGCGGTTGGAAAAAGCAGATTTTCAATGAATTAATGTGTGTTTTGTGTCGCGCTGAACGGCTTTCTGTCCCCTCAGCTCTATCGGTTATCTTTCTAACAGTGTTGCCGTGTACACAGCGGGCTGTTGGGTCGTTAGAACCGGAATTAATCCGGAGACAAAATGTCCTCTCTCCTCCGCCTCCGCCCCCGGTATATCGCCGGGTTTTTACCCACGGGGCTCCGCTCTAAACGGCCGTTTCCGGGCTGACTCCGATGGGCAGAATAACGGTAAGATGTCGGCTTGCTGCGGTGACTGATTGTAAACAAGCCCCCTGCAGGCGGAGTGACATCATCACCGTAGAGATGTGTACGTGCTGCAGAGACTGCAGAAAAACATCACGTATTGTGACCGTGAAACGTGACCGTCACGGCTCCCGTTGATGGCTGCCCGTATGGATACATGGAGCCCGTTATCCCGTAGTAAGGGTGGAAGGTGTGGATATGATGCGCGTGAAGGCGGCCTGGACTCGCTGATCCGGTGCAGATGTTTATACGGGATCAGCTGATGCACTTACAGCTGCACAGCGTGTTTCCTGTGTGTGTGTGTGTGTGTGTGTGTTATAGAATAATAACAGGGAGGTCACAGCATAATAAAATTCTGATGTGTCTCGACTCTCAGGTGTGTGAAGGTGTTTTTCTTCCTGTGGACGCAGTGATTGGTCAGTGTGTCAGATTCAGATTACACAGGAATCTCTAATTACTCACGTAATCTGCTGGATTACAGTAATGAATGTGATCTGTTTAATCCAGCAGTGAAAGCACTAAGCTGGGGGCTGATTATCAGATGTTTACCATTCTTGGTATCCGTGTTTATTGTGTCTGATAAAATGAGCTCATCTGCAGCACCGCCCACAGAACAGTCTGATTGGTTTAGGCCCTGAGTGAGAGGCAGTGAGAGGAGCAGCTGCAGCCAGGGTCAGTTAAAGATGAAGAAGATGAAGATGAGCAGATGTAAACATTGTCAGTCATGTGACTCTGTCACTGCCTGCTGATGGATTCATGCTGATTGCTAAAATGGTGAAATCAGAGCTGCAGGTTCGACTGTAAGCTCGGTGCAGTCCATATGAAGGACTGAGTCACATCCCCGTGTGGAGAATCAGTCTCTGCTGCAGGGAATAAAATCCTGTGTTTGTCCTCTGCAGGTTTCCATCAGCACAGCGCACAGCGACCAACGGCCAAACGATGGCAGCGATCCCAGCAGGAGGTTCTCTCGTGGCGACCACTGACTACTACCGAAGTGAGTAGCAGGTGAAGAGTCGGCGGGCGTGGCGAGGAGCTCTGTTTGATGTGTTTAAACGCTGGTTTCCTGCGAAGTGTCGGGGTTCAGAGTGTCTGGCGTTCAGCGAATCAGAGCAAAGCTTCAGGCTGTCTCTGTAACCGCTGATTAAAACTGTTTTGGCGTCCGTCCCGCCCACTGGAGGCGCGCGGCTCGTTATGTAAGCA
Source organism: Cichlasoma orientale (assembly GCA_034780415.1). NCBI lineage: Eukaryota > Metazoa > Chordata > Actinopteri > Cichliformes > Cichlidae > Cichlasoma > Cichlasoma orientale. The sequence goes on along the minus strand of JAVDPK010000763.1, from coordinate 64,918 downwards.
GTTCAGCGTGAGGCTGGATTTAAATGAGGAGAATAATGAGAGGTTTGTGTCCCGCAGGGCGCATCGGCTCTACGTCCAGCAGCAGCTCTTGTGGCAGTTCGGAGTACAGCGGGGAGGTCATCCCTCACCATCCAGGTCAGTGCAAAGAACCCTCCATTGTTCACTGTGAATCACGGGCCAGCACGCAGCGCGGGGCTCAGACTGGAAACACGAATGTAGAAACGGGTTTCTGTGATTAGCCTTCACACACTAAACTCTGCCAGTGCGTCTCTCATCCTAACGGGCTGCCCCTCCCTGAGCCTGGTTCTGCTGGAGGGTTCTTCCTGTTAAAAGGGAGTTTTTCCTTCCCACTGTGGCCAAGTGCTGCTCATGGGGGGGGGGGGGGGCCTGTTGTTTTGACTGTTGGGTTTTCTGTGGTATTGCAGGGTCTTCATCTATAATATAAAGCACCTCGAGATGATTGATGTGATTTTGCTGTTGTATAAATAAAATTGAATGAAAATGCTCCGATCAGGGAGTCGGACCACCCTCTCACACACAGTGACTCGTTTTTAGCGGCGGGTTCTGGCAGGAACTTTGTCCTGAAGCGAGGACGATGTGACCTGAACCAGATCCAGATGTTTGTCTGAGCACGCTCTGTTCTTCCTTCGTGTGCTCGCACAGCAGCTCGATGGGTCTGAGTGACTGTGGGACTGCAGCAGACCTCAGCTTGAGTCACTGCAGTGAAAACTGGTCTGATCCGGTTTTTCCCGGCTCTGAGGGAACCGTCACCGTTACAGCGCTGAGCGTTTTTAAAGCCGTGCTGAGACTCCACCCATCTGTGCTGCTGGTTCATCATCACAGCACACTGCTGTCTATATTACCCAGGAGCTCACACACACACACACACACACACACACACACACACACACACACACACACAGCTCACTGTGAACTGAGCACACCCACTTTCCCCTTTCACCTACTTCCATGTACAGTGCTGTGAGGGGGTGAGGGGGGTGTTTAGGAAACCTCCTCAGTGCTGACAGTCACATGGTCTGTGCTGTTTTTGTAGAGAAGCTCTGAGGCACATTTCCTGTTGCTTATATTTTTCTTCCCTTTTGTGCCGCAGAGACGTCCTCGTATCTTTACAGCGTCACTATAAAAATAAGTGACCTACATTCTGCTGTTCGCTCGTCTGCCTTCACTCACAGCACTCTGAGTGACATCCTGCTCTCAATCTATAGGGTTTAATGTGATCATAGAATAGAACGACTTTATTGTCATTATACAGGATGCACAGTGAGATTGCAGTTGTGTTTATGGGAATTTTTGACATTCTTCCATGATGTGATGGAAGGCTTGGATGCAGCTGCCATGGAAACCCATTCCATGAAGCTCTCTCTGTTCTTGAGCTGATCTGAAGG
>JAVDPK010000763.1:30896-48142 GCA_034780415.1 Cichlasoma orientale | reverse complement strand
CAAATGCAAAAAAGCAGTCCTACATATTTGTTTAATATGTGCATTGAAGGACATATCCTGGTCAAAAATGACTCCATTTGAATTGAATATGTAACCTTTTATTGTTTTACTCCTGGACTGTTCACACCATTTGTTCCTGCTGGAAACCCGACTTTGGAGTTTAGCCAGTTTGAAGTGTTGTTTGCCCCTCCCTCAGTGTCATCGTATGTGCTTGTATTGAAGTGTTGCTGTGCCATGTTTGGTCCAGTGTGTGGTGTGGTGGGAGGCTCCGCTCTACGGTAGAAACTGTTCCTGAATCTGTTCCTTCTTGTTGTTCTGATCCATGTGCTGGATGGCAGCAGCTCAAACGGAGCATGTCTGCGGCGTGTGCCGTCCTTATTGTCCAGATGTGGGAGCTCCATCTCAGCCTTGCACTGTGGCGCCCTCGCTACTCAGTGCAGCTGGCACACATTTGTCAGGATGGATTCTTTCTCAGGAAGCTAAAACAGGACCGACCTGAAGGCAGGAAGAACTCTGCTTCTGATGAGAGAGAGGTGTGCCTGTCGCCTGTAGCCTGAGCTCCAGGTTAAGGATTTATCTGGATGCTACTGAGTAGTTAGTGTGTGTGTGTGTGTGTGTGTGTGTGTGTGTGTGAGAGATGTTCCCGTACAGTCCGTGGATGCACACTCATAGCCAGTGTTGTGTGTAATGGATTCCAAAGTCAGTAATCGCATTACATTAGTTACATCATTACTTGTGTTACAAAGGTACAGCTGCTCTGCAGTCAGCTGACTTCAGTTCGTGTGCAGGAGGAGGAAAATGGTGGCGTGCAGATGTGGAGATTACTTTTATTTTATTGCATGGAGGCACAGACAGCACACTGTCACAAAGAACCCAGAGTGATAAGGGTGCTGAGGGTGCGGCGACCCGGGCCCAGCAGCACAGCCTGACCTTCAGCAGGTGGTGATGAGCAGTCGGCCTGCAGCCTCCACCTGTTCCTGCAGCAGAATCACTGCAGCCGTCACTCTGAGGTCTCTGCTCTGTGTTCATACGTGTAGATAAAGAGTGTGTGTGTGTGTGTCCTCATTAACTGTAGCCTCAGGTTTCTATTATTAACATAATTATGAGACGATGCCTTTCAGGTCATTTTACTGTGGAAGTAGTGTAACGAGTTCCAGTAATTAAGTAACGTACTGCATCACTGCTAAGAAAAGTAACCAGGGACTAAAAATCATTCCTCACTGTTGCAGCTGTGAAAGCTCCATCACCTCTGAATTTGTCTTTGGAGCGAGTAAAAGCATCCGGCGCGCTGACCTGAGAGGCCGAGCGGGGGCGCACGGGTGCAGCACTCGCACGGATAAAATGGGGCACAACCATTAAGACACCTAAAAACAAATGAAAGGATTTTAATGTAGCGCTCGGCCCGCTCGGCCCAGTACGCTCACTTCAGAATACAAAAACACACGAGTACAGAAATGAACCTAAAATCAACGTTTTGCATGACTTCATTAACCAATGGTCGCTCCTATCGTTTATATACAGTCTATGGTTCATCCATTTTTATGGAAGATTTGGGATTTTGGTGGGTATGAAACGGATCGTTGTAGCCAGAACCTGTTTGATGATCCAGATCTTCAGCCCGTCAAACACGCCATATCTGAACTAGAATGTACTCAGCAGAGCGCTGGTGTGGCGATAGGCTGCGGTCGACACCACCCAGTGCTGTCACGCTCCATCATAAATTACTAGATCACAGAGAGCAGAATGCATTTTATTGGCTTTTAAAAACGGTAAAATCTGATTTTATATTAGCATTTAAAAAATGAGATCCACATGAACAGATGATTCAGTTTATGGACCCTGACAGCATCCTCTAAAAAACTGCATTAAAAAAAGAAAAACATTTGCTGAGATATTGTGTGTGTGTGTGTGTGTGTGTGTGTGTGTGTGTGTGTGGGGGGGGGGGGGGGGGTTGTAGTTCACTTTGTGTCATTGTGAGCATTTTAATTTAAAATAGGAAGAGACAAAGAATCAACAGTACCTGTGAAAATTTAAATTTTAGTAAATGTTTGGTGACCTTTGACCTTGAAAATGGAATCATATGTTGTTGGGCCTGTAAGGAATATTCCCACAAAGTTTTGTCCGTTTCGGGTCAAACCTTTTTGCGTTATCCTGCTGACAGACCAGCGTGACTGAAAACGTAACCTCTCTGCAGCAGGTGGTGGGCGACCCCCCCCCCCTTCCCCCGATACAAAATTGCAATTAGTAGCATTTTTGAAGTCATAGAAAATAAAGATTACATATATTTAAACAGATTTATTGCCATTTTCTCATCATTTCTACCCAATAGATCACATAATTACAAGCCCAGGTTCATGGTAGTGCAAAATTTTAATTTCCATAAGTTTAAAAATCTTTTTTGTCAGAAGGTCCAGGTGGCATTTTTGTGACCCCCTTATTTTAAGAAAAGACTCTGAAGAGCCAAGAAAAGCATATATTTCTAATCTAACATGTAATCTTAGCTAGCCTCATTTTTTTCACGGCCACAGGAAGTTCCGGAAAAACCCTGAATGCAGCACGCAGCTTTGGTTACAGCAGCAACCAACCAGAAGGCCGCATCACGGTCACGTGACAGACTCCAAACCGAACATGCAGCGTTCACGTAATGACGCCAAACGAGGTCACCAGGATGGATCGTAGCTGGGTGAGTTTCATCCGGCAGGTTTGGGGAGAACCGGAAGGGCGGGGCCTGTTTGATTTTAAAGGACACGTATCCTGCAAAATCCACTTTTTTAGCCCTTAAATACATGTTGTGTACTTTGAGTGTGCAGCAGTGCAGGAAATGTAAATGTATTCCCTCCCGGTGCTGCGTAGATATCTTTATATTCATTTTGGCTCATAATTTTCAGTCTGTTCAGTTTTCTCTGTTCCCTGTTACGTTTTCTTATCTGTGATGTCACAGTATTTGCTGTGGAACTGCTAAACAAGGTCACGGACTTCAGCCTAACCAATCTCGTGAATCCTCCATTTTTTTTCTCTGATTTTTCAAGTCCAGTTCAGTTCAGTTATGCCAAAGTTGCAAGTAGACAAGTCCAAATGTTCGGTTGTTGGGTGCATTAACCCACACCATTCCTTATATCCCCCCCCCCCCCGTACCCACTTATGGCAGGCTGTTTTAACATAAAATACATTCCAGATATCTGAAATTAATTTATGACCTGACGTATTAGTAAATTAAGATATTTCTAATCACATTCTGACAGTAGAGATGACGCCAGATTTACATTGAGCTGTTTGGAGGCTTCAGTTCAAGATATCTTCAATTACTATCTGAAACACATATTTCAGATATCTACAATTTAATTATGACTAGTCATAAAGTTAATTTGAGATCTCCCATTTTGTTCTGACTAGTTATAATTCTAATTCAAGATATGTTAAATGTATTTTTAGATAGGAGATATATAGTTTTGACTAGTGCAAATTAAATTCTAGAGATCTTGAAAGCAAATAATGACGAGGCAAAACTAAATTAGAGATTTCTAGAACTGTAGTTCTGACTGGTCAAAATTCCCTTTAAGATATCTCCAAATGAATTAGAGCCATCTTCAATTAGACGGCTTTTCTATTTAAGATATCTTAAATTAACATTCTGATTAGTCACAATGACATCACCGATATCTTCAATTAGTTTTCTGTCGAGTCAAAACGTCACAGATTTACGGAGCATTGTGGCCCAAAGTTTGTGAAACCAGAGATTCTTTGCAGATTTCTGAAGCTGTCTTTAAGAACACGATTTTCGCGTTCTCTGCATATCCCGTACTGAAGAGCTCTTTCTATATTGTGCCATTTTCTTACAGTTTGCTCCAGAACGGCCAGCGCCGTTGCAGCCACCTGAAATTCTACACAGGCAATCGTTCGGACAGCTCAGTGCAGCACAAGGGGGCCTACACGCAACCTCTTAATTCAGATATCTAAAAATGTCATAATTACGGCTGAGATATCTTACATTGTCAGAATGTGGTTTGATATCTGAAATGTAATTACAGAGAGTCAGAACAAATGGATTTGATGTTAAAAGGGTCTGCCGTACTGCCATAACCTACTTACAGTGGAGCCACTCCCAGCGGTTATGGGGCGAGGGGCTGGAGTCCACCCTGGACCAATCTACAGCAGGGCTTATGTAATCCTAGCTTCACCTTAGGCTAGTGTGGGGAGGCCTTTAGGCTGCAGGTCCAGCTCTCTGGACATATTTCAGCATTTAAAGTATTTTTTAACTTTCCAAAGCGTCTGTTCCTCCTGTTAGTGAGCCTATCGCTGCTGATCAGAGGTGAATTTGTATTTGCTGTCTTCAGTTTGCAAAGCTGGAGCAGGGTGTGACCGTGCGACACCCACTGCTGCTTCGTTAGTCTTTTGTGTGGCCGCGTGCTTTAAATAACTTCTCTCTGTGAAAGAGTTGAACACACCTCAGAAAGTCGTTACTGTACCTTAGGAAGGCAGCGTGCCAGGTGACATCATCTATAGACGAGCAGAGCTCCTGCCGGTCGTGACAAACAGCATCAGGGTGAGAAGCACACAGTATTTAAAATACTTTATTGGTACTGCTGCTGGTACCTGGGGTCACAGGTCAAAACTCAGACGTGTGATTTGGTGATTATGGCTCCTGAACTTGGCTTTGTTGCTCATGCATACAGACCACAGTTGCATTGTTCTCAAATTGCATTGCAGGTTTCAACATCATGTTGCACAATTTTGTGGTTCAGAAATCAACCCCCCCCCCCCTTCCCTTCCCTTCCCCAGAGAGTCCTCTGAGTATGGCTGAGTCACCGTCCTCAGTGTTCATCAGCGCAGTGCATGTTCACATCCTGGAGTGACGTGTGTGTGTGTGTGTGTGTGTTGTAAACATAGGCACTCGAGCTGTAACTGGCCTTTAGAGCAGCATGAGTGACACATGGCCCTGCAGCCCACGGCTCAGTATCTCTGCAGTGGGAGTATTGCTCTGGAGATGCTGCTGTGGAGATGCGATATGTAACACGTTGCCAGGACCTTCATGAAGCCCCGTAACAGCAGGAAGACTCGGCAGAACACTTTACGCCTGTGGGCTCGTGTACAGTGTAGCCACGAAGCCCGAGAACACAAACCGATGATCCTTCTGTCCTGAGAGTGGAGCCAGCTGCATGTGCTGATGATCTCTGTCCACACCCACACCGGAAGACGTCTGAGCGTTGGCGTTGATTAGCACACGTGTAAACAAGAAGCAGTAGTGGCATGATGAATCAGAAGGGTATGCAAATGAGGAAGCTGAAGATCTGCACCCTGGGAGGCGTTTCCTCAGGTTTGCAATCGCATTACATAAGTCTGAGTGCCGGGACGGCTCAGCTTTTGTCTTTGTGCTGATCTTTGTGGCCCCTCGCTGCGTCCTGCAGCCGTCACATGATCTTTGTGGCCCCTCGCTGCGTCCTGCAGCCATCACATGATCTTTGTGGCCCCTCACTGCGTCCTGCAGCCGTCACAGCAGGTCGCTCCACCTTTGATTGGGTGGAGCCGATTTCTTCTTTTGATGCTTTTTTGTTCTACATTTGGATCTTTTTTCTTTAGCGCGCTCTGGTCCGTGTACTGAACCCGTTTTAATGCCAGTGTTCGAACAGACTGACGCGCACTCCCGGGCTCGTTGGCCAACATTAACCAGGGGAAGGAGATTTGGATGTAATGAAGCGGGAATTTGGGGTTTCATTGCTCATCAGTTTAAAGTGCCCCAAAAAGCCGGAGCGCTGCGTGAGGCGGTCAGAGAGCTGTAGCACCGGACTCTGGACCCGAGCCGCTAAAAGAAATAACCAGTAGGCATTTACTGCTTATTGCACATAAATCTATTTTAGCTCAAACACACACGATTCATTTAAAGTCCTGACCTGTGAGTTCAAAGTGCGCACACAGACAGACATGGCACTGAAGTGATAAGGTCTCGAACAGAGGGTAGAAAATGAGAAAGGGCTGCTTCTGTGGATGTGCCCGGGGTTTGGTGTTCACCTCGTTTCAGGTATGAGGTCTCTTGGTACCGTCTCCTTCACCCTTTGTCTTCCTTTTCTAAGCACTTCCTGTGCCTCGTCTGCTGTCCGTGTCCTACACCTCTATGGTCTTAAAATATATCTTGGCATATAGTGAATCCAGCTGGCTGTGCAGCGCGTGGAACGAGGGTCTCTCGGAGGGCTCGGCGGCCCAGCAGTCCTTCATGATGCGGTAAATATTTGGAGGAGAGCGATTCGGACAGGGCAGCCTGAACCCGGCCTTTAGCAGATCCAACACTTCCTTGTTGCTTTTCCCTGGATGCACACACACAGCAGGAACAGAAGAGAGGGTCAAAACACGAGCAAGCACAATTCAGGCATCATCTCTGGATCCCTTATTAAGCAGTCAGTAACGATGCTGCAGCTGTCACTCATCTTTAACCAACGATGCTTCTGTTTGAGCACGTCACCCAGCACTGAAGCTTCATACATGCAGCTGCACAATGATCCACGAGTCAGTGATCTAATGCATTCATATTTATCACAACTCACTGCTTTCAGCCTGCAGCTCACATTTTAACCCCACAGTCATACAGCACTTCATTTACTCTGATGGGTCACACAGCAGTGGGGAATAAGTGTTATTACAGTATTACTCTCTGAAAGTGCTGTAACTAAGTTTAAGGATATAATTCCTTCATTAGTTTCCTCTTCAGTGCCAACACAGTGCAGAGCAGCTGCCTGAACTCTGCTCCCAGTGAGCTCGATCATCTCCTCACTGCTGCTCCATCAGGCTTCAATGTGGCTGCATGCTTTGAATAGCTTCCTTCTGTTAGACAGGTTAGCGCACACTTCAAAATGTCATTACTGTACCTTCGTAAGGCATTTTGCCACGTGACATCATCTCATACAGCAGCACCCCGAACGACCAAACGTCCGATTTGACGGAGAAGCGCTGCTGAAGGGCCGCCTCCGGCGCCGTCCAGCGTACGGGGATCTTTGTGTTCTTGCTGGCCGTGTACACGCTGTCCTGCACACACGGAGGACGACGAAGGGTTAAAACATGTTTGACAGGTTAACTCTCAAATCTGCGCGTTCCCTTCCTGGAGCTGCCGTCCACCTCGTCTCCTCCAGCGAGGAGAGTGGAGGCGGCGGGTTCTTCACCAAAGGAGACGCCCCTGCTTCAGATCCAGTATTGCATATCTGTGAAGCCTGAGTATTAGCAGTAAAATTAAAGTTTAAGAGCACTGAAAGGATGACCCACAAAGCTCAGAGTGGTCCTAGAGTAACTCAGGGCAACTGCAAGCCTCTCTGCTTATGTTCAAGTCATAATTCTGCAGAAATACAGGAACTCTGAAAGGCTTCGTGACTTTTCCCTGCAGCTGGTTTTCATGCATCGCAGGTAAAGAGCATCTGCAAAGCCTCCAGAAACACATTTCCGGGTCAGGGGCCAGAGGAGACGAGGAGGCACACGTTCCACATGAGCTCATTTACACGTTCAAACAGCAAAGGAGTCCTCCAGGGCTTTTCCTCGTCTCCTCCGTCCTCCAGGAGGCGGCAGGAGAAGGTAAGCAGGAGCTCAGGTGTCTCAGTTATACCACGTTTCCACTGACGAGGTGCCGGTGCTGGTTCCAATGAACCGGCGATCCGTTTAAGAACGAGCCCGCGTTTCCACCGCGCTTTGCGAGCCGATCCTTTATATATGAGTGTGGGCGGAGCCTCGTCTGGACACGGAAGCCGAAGGGCACAAACATGGGAGAACAGCTGTTGTGCTGCGATCACAGTTTACAGTCCAAACAAACTGCTGCAGCACCTGTGTGCAGCACACAGGTAAACACGGTGATTACGAGACGACAAGTACGCACTTTGTGTCCTTTTATCTGTGATATGATACAAAGCAGCAAGTTCAGCCTCACAGCCCGACCTGATTCACAGCATGGCTTTCCTCCTGTAACACACACCATGCAGTGAAACAGCTGTAGAAAACTTCACGCTGAGCCGGCGGAGTCACGCCCTTCTGCCGCTTTCGTCACGCGTTCTTGGTTCCAGACCAGCTAGCTTGCGGGGCTGGAGCGGAACCCGTTTTTCGGCCGAGTGCGTTCACGGCGGAAAAACTGCTGAACGGTTCAAATACCGGCACCGGCACCGGGACCCCGGCGGTGGAAAAAGGGCCTTAGAAATGTTTCAACCTTCAAAGTATAAAAGGGGCGTGGCCACCAACAATGTCCACGAGGCACATCAAAGAATAATTAACTGTGTTAGAAGAGCAGCTCATCGAGGAGAACGGTCAGGTATGTGCAGATGCACGTCGGTGCTTTAAGCAGAGATGGAAACATCATATAAACATCAGGGTTCTCCTCCAAAATAAAAGCTCCTTCTGTTTTCAAACATTACTGCCTCGCGAGTATCTGAAGCATTGTGTCAAACTCATGTAAAGGTCATTATATTTATGAATAGGAATATTAAGCAGATGAGACCGAGCACATTTAAATCAAGGAGCCCCTCTCCCCCTGCATACCTTAATGATGCGAGCCAGCCCAAAGTCGGCCACCTTACAGACGAGGTCGTCTCCGACCAGGATGTTCCTGGCAGCCAGGTCTCTGTGGACGATGTTTCTGTCCTCCAGGTACGCCATGCCCTCTGCCACCTGACTGCCCATGTAGATGAGATGAGCCGAGGTCAGCACCTGGCCTTCAGCAGCTGAGAAGCAGAGAGCCAATCAGAGAGGCAGATTTCTCTCCATTCAATGTACATGTGACAGAAGCAGCTTCCTTTTCTCTGGAATTAGATATTTGGCTCAGTTTGTGCCAGTTTCCTGTCTCCATTTTGGTTTGGGGCGTGAAGTCACCTCCTCCTGACAGCATCACCTTCAACCCCCACAGCCACCTGCTTCTTCTGCACACACGGAGCTCCTGCTGGGCTTTAACGCTGCCAACACCTGGAAACAGGCGCCATCGAGGGAGGACGTCCTGTCCAGAACCCTGAACTGAACCCTGAACAGAACCCTGAACTGCATCAGCATCCTCACAAAGCAGCAGATATCCACTAAAAACTAAAACCAGGTGTGACGATAATGTTTTAGCTAAAACAACAATTAGACTTCTAAAAAATTAATAAATGTTTTGCAAACTTGGAAAACTAAAACTAGGCCCTTTGCTGCGTGACCTCCCCCGCTCTCCCCCCTCCACCCTGTCCTCTTCTCTGACACACTGTCCAATAAAGGCAAACAATAATAAACTCAAACTAAACTTCATTAAACAATAAAAACAACAGAAGCTCATTTTCATCCTGCTGAACTCACAGAATCTGTACCAGAAGGCTTCAGATGGGGTTTGTAATCAAAACACAGTGAGTGTGTGTGCGTGCGTGCGTGTGTGCGTGTGTGCGTGTGTGTGTGTGTGCGTGCGTGTATTAATGGATGTTCACAACCATTTATGACTAACGCAGTTGTCAGTCAAATGGATTAAGTCATGTACCTGAATCCCTCAATAGGAATCACCTGGCTGATACTCTGACTCTACTTTCTACAGAGAGGCGTGACCAGGAAGCAGAATGACTCACCTGGATCAGGTGCTACCCTACATGCACCTCAGTGTTTGTCTTTAGAGTTCCAGCCTGCCATTCCCAGAAGCCAAGCTGTAGGTGTGAACCAGAGTGTTAACCGCTGTGCACCAATTAAAGCTTCCTGTCATGGCTGGACAGGCTGATCTGCAGCTGATCTGCAGGTGAAGCCGTCTTTCCTCCTGTTTGCTGTGATTAAGGTGATGGTGTGATGCTGAGGGGGAAGCACCGATTACAGACCGACACTCTTAGCAGAATCCAAATGAGCTCATTCTGCAGCAGGAGGAATAAAAAGGCACGAGCGCTCCGCGAGCCCCCCCCCCGGTGATTAAAGCCTTTTGATAAAGGCCTGAACCATGTTTGAGCTGCCACAGAACAGATTAGAATTCCTTCTGCTGTGGATTTAAGGGGCAGAGATTTAACGTCACTCGGCCTAAATACTGTTTCAGAACGCTCCGAGTCCCAGACTGACTTCCTGTTTGAACTCTCTGTGCTTATCGCCACCCTCCTAAAATAAGAGACTGAAACTGTCTGGAAAACTGAGGTGGGCCTGACTCCACTCATCAGCACCACTGTGGGCCCTGAGAAAGGCCCGGGTGCTTTCTGCTGCATGTCCGACCTCCATAACCAGGTTAATTTCACTGCATGTGTGACAGTAATGTTTCAAAGCACCCTCTGAGTTCAGGTGTGTGTGTGTGTGTGTGTGTGTGTGTGTGTGTGTGTGTGTGTGTTCACTCACAGCCCAGGTAGGACTTCAGGCTTCCCTTGCTCATGAGCTCGGTGATGATGTAGACCGGCTCTCCTCTGGAGCACATGGCCAGCAGCTGGATCAGCTTCGGGTGATGGAGGCTCTTCAGCGCCTGCACCTCCTTCACGAACTCGTCCTGCTTCGTGTCCTCTGGAGGAAGAGGAGGAGGAAGAGGACAGAAACTCCTGAGAGTTTATTTCTTGTTAGCGTCCTTGTTGTGTCCTTTAACACTTTACTGACATTAAAGTTTGTAGCGGGAGCTTTTTGTTCCTGCAGGTTCAGGAGGCAGAAAGAGTCATGCCATCATTTTATCTGCACATTTGAGCAGCTTTTCTTTTTTACCCTCACTTTAATCTCATCCACTTCCTTTTGTCTCTGTGTTAAACCAACAAACCAGCCATGATCTGCAGCTGAAACATCAGGCTGCAGTTCCTCTGCCGCCTGAACTGCACCTCTGGACCGTCTTTGTGCTGTTGGGGCCTTTTTAATGCAATTATCTGACCAATCATATGGCTGCTGTGGCTTCACTGGACTAACAGACCGTCCAAGAAGGCGGAGCTCCAGTTCCCTGAGTGAGATCCTGGGATTTGATTGGCTGTTACTGCTGAGCAGGTATCTGTGGATGCAGTCTTATTTACGGCCTGTGAGTGGATGTGGAGGTTTTCCCTCCTGCTGCATCTCATGTCTTCTTCATATTTAGCTTTAACTTTAAAACCTCTGAATCAACAGTTTTGCACAGTTGGCCAATCACATACCTGCACATCCACACTGTGTGCAGCAACAGGAGCACTCTGATGTTCATTCTGTCAGATATTTCCTCCTGCAGTCTCTGACACGTTTACAGCTTGTATGAACATTTAAAATAAAACATGCACAGATCAGATAAAAGCACTTAAACGCATCAACAGGTGAGATAAATATCAGCACTGCAGATTCTCACGGTTTCTGAGATTGGAGCATCAGCTGTGATGCCTCAAGAACTTGCAAACCTTAAAGTCACAAACTGCTTCTGAGGAGCCTTAAAGTGAACGTCCCAGCTCAGAGTTTCTCTGCAGCGAGAGGCGGAGTCAGAGCCACTGGAGGTCTGCAGAAAGATCTAAAGCTGATGGTTAGTGACTCCCAACAGCGACTGCCCGACTTCAGCGCCCTCATTAGAAGTGTTTGGTCTCTACTGACCCGGTGACCTTCAAAAAGGCCTAAACTTCAGCTCCAGCATATGACCTCCATGCAATAATCTTAATTCGGCTGAAAGGCGTCGGCCGGGGTTCGAGTCCGACCTGCGGCCCTTTGCTGCGTGACCTCCCCCGCTCTCTCCCCCTCCATCCTGTCCTCTTCACTGACACACTGACCAATAAAAGCAAACAATAATAAACTGAAACTAAACGTCGTGGACACAGCCAGCGGCACGGCCCCGTCACGACCCAAGCAGTTCGTACCGACTCAGGTCCATGAACACCAGTCAGCGGATTAAACAACACAAACCTTCAGTGTGAGTGAAGCAGGTGCATCTTACCTTGTTTGAGTGTCTTTATGGCCACCTTCCTTTTCTCTGTGGTCCAGAAAGCCTCCCACACCTCCCCAAAGTGACCTTCTCCCAGTTTCCTTTGGAGCCTGAACTCCTCTCGGGGCCTCTCCCATGGCTCCATGTCAAACAGCTCGCGCTGCACAGAAACAGCACAGTGAGTCCACACAGCGATCGCAGAAAACAGGCAGAGAGCGGCTCAAACCTCACGGTGGAAACTGCAGGAGCTGAAGAACGAGCCTGAAATCTGTTTAATCAGAGCGCACCTTCACTGCATTCATATTAAATGCTGTATTCTGGATGCTTTCCCTAAAAAGACCTGAAGTCCACCTGTTCATCTGTAAGAGAACCACAGAGGGAGTAAAGCTGTGACGGGGAAGCTCGTCATTACCATCCCTTCATTCTCACAGAGCCCAAACCTGCAGCACGGCCGCGACCTCGAGAACATCCTCACACTAAATCTTTGAGAGGATGCATCAACACTTGAGTGAGGATTTAGTAAACGGCACAGAGACTCCAGAAAATTAGATACATTAATTGAGAAACGATCGAGAGCTTCAAAGAAACAAATCAGCGCCTCAATGAGATGAAATTCAATAAATGAAATCACAACAAATCGTCTGGAATTACACTTGCTCGTCAGCTCAAAATATTAAAAATGATTTGTGGATAAAAAAACTGGACTGAAGGACAGTTTCAGGTCATTCAGCTGCTTTTCTGGAAATCGGTGCAGATGTTTCAGTCTGCAGTGTTTCAGACTCTTTCAGTCCTCGGTGAGTTCTCATGGACTCAAATGCTGCATTTATAAAAATGCTTTTAGAGCCTCAGCGGCCTCCTCTCTGCTCGACCGCGTAATTTAATCAGATTTAATCAGAAATCATCTCCATAACTAAATCAAACCAATTCAGGGTTATAAAGGGGAGAATAAATCTGCTTCAGTTGAAGAATTGAGTCCTCAGATCGCACTTTAATGACTCACTGAAGGTACTGAATTTAGTGATTGTTTTTATGTATGTATGTTTATCATGTGTATGCAAAGATGGGCTGAACATCTCAGCATGCCTCATTTAGTAAAAACTGATTTATTCTGTCCTGAAAATTCAAACGTTCGACTTTCTTTAAGGCAGCAAATTTAAATGGCAGAAAACAGCTGAAGCTCAGTTATGAATGCTGCTTCAGATTCATACACGGGTTCTGTTGTGCTTCACAGTTAATACACAAACTCAGATAGCATTAAAGTCCCTGACTGGAAGCTTATTGAAGTATTAACACAAAAAAAATCATCAACACTACAATAATACGACGGTGGCCGAAGCAAAAACTCGATGTGGGAGCAGTTCGGTGAGGCCATGGAAAAAGACTTTTGGACGGCCTCGAAGTGATTCTGGCAAACTGTCAGGTGACTCAGGAGGGAAAAGAGGTGCTCTACTCAGTCTATATTGCGGGTGGGGCGCTGCTGACTTCCAATGAGGCTATAGTCAGACAGTGGAAGGAATACTTTGAAGACCTCCTTAATCCCACTGACACGCCTTCTGTAGCGGAAGCAGAGTCTGGGGACGAGGGGGATGACTCACCCATTTCTGGGGGTGAGGTCACTGAGGTGGTTAAACAACTCCTTGGTGGCAGGACCCCTGGGGTGGACAAGATTCGCCCTGAGTTCCTGAAGGCTCTGAATGTTGTAGGGCTGTCTTGGTTGACACGCCTCTGCAACATCGCGTTGAGATCTGGGGCAGTGCCACTGGATTGGCAGACCGGGGTGGTGGTCCCCATCTTTAAGAAAGGAGACCAGATGGTGTGCTCCAACTATCGAGGAATCACACTCCTCAGCCTCCCCGCTTAGGTCTATGCCAGGGTGCTGGAAAGGAGGGTCCGTCCGTTAGTCGGACCTCAGATTCAAGAGGAACAATGCGGTTTTTGTCCTGGTCGTGGAACGCTGGACCAGCTCTTCAGCCTCTCGAGGATGTTCGAGTGTGCGTGGGGGTTTGCCCATCCAGTCTACATGTGCTTTGTGGACTTGAAGAAGGCATTCAACCGCGTCCCTCAGAGTGTCCTGTGGGGGGTTCTGCATGATTATGGGGTGTCTGGCCTGTTGTTGTGGGCCATTCAGTCCATGTACAACTGCACCGAAAGCTTGGTCCGTATAGCTGGCAATAAGTTGAACTCGTTTCCTGTGGGTGTTGGACTCTGCCAGGCCTGCCCTTTGTCACCGATTCTGTTCATAATTTTTATGGACAGAATTTCTAGGTGGGGCCTCAGAATCTCGTCTCTGCTCTTTGCGGATGATGCGGTCCTGTTGGCTTCATCAGGTGGTGGCCTCCAGCTCGCAGTGGAACTGCAGCTGAGTGTGAAGCAGCCAGCATGAGAATCAGCACCTCTAAGTCTGAGGTCATGGTCCTCAGCTGGAAAAGGGTGGAGTGCCCACTCCGGCTCAGGAACGAGTTCCTGCCCCAGGTGGAGGAATTCAATATCTCTGGGTTTGTTCACGAGTGACGGGAGAAGGGAGCGGGAGCTCGACAGACAGATTGGGAAGTGGGAGCTGAGTGTGAAAGCGAAGCTGTTGATTTACCGGTCGATCTACATTCCTACCCTCACCTATGGTCACAAGCTTTGGGTAGTGACCGAAAGAATGAGATCGCGAATACAAGCAGCAGAAGTGAGCTTCCTCCGAAGGGTGGCTGGCCCCTCCCTCAGAGATAGGGTGAGGAGTGCAGCCATTCAGGATGCATGAAAATAGAGCTGCTGCTCCTCCACATCGAAAGGAGCCAGTTGAGGTGGCTCGGGCATCTGACTAGGATGCCTCCTGGCCGCCTCTTGGGCGAGGTGTTCCGGGCATGTCCCACCAGGAGGAGGCCCCGGGGCAGACCCAGGACACGCTGGAGAGATTATATGTCTCGGCTGGCCTGGGAACGCCTTGGAGTCCCCGCCGGATGAACTGGAGGAGGTGACTGGGGAGAGGGATGCGGATGGATGGATGGATGAAATAACACACTGACTCAGTGTTTATGGTTACTAATGAAACTACTGAAACTGCAAGAACTGCAACATTAATAAAAAAGCAAAACAATCAAGACTGGCTCTGAAAGTTTCCAGTAGTCACATTTAGAGGTGTGTGTGTGTGTGTGTGTGTGTGTGTGTGTGTGTGCGCGCGAGTGTGTGTGTGTGTGTGAGAGAGTGTGTGAGAGTGAGAGAGAGAGATAAAGGAACCGCTCTTCAGTCTCAGCTGTGAGCTCTGGTTGGGTTTCTGAGAGCTGATCGTGGTTCTTCTGATGGTTCTGCAGCGTTCACAAATAAAATCATGCTTCTGAAGACATGAATCAAGAATTAGAACCAGTTGCTATGTTGCTATGAGAAATCTGAATGATTTTATTCTTCCAAAGACAAACTGGGATTATTTTTGGAATGTATAATCGGGGGGGGGGGGGGTGTTCGGTTTTCCTCACCTTCTTATAAATGTGGTGTTGATAATATTGGACTTTCTGCTCTGTGGCATACGCAGAGGTAAACAACACTCTTTACACGGAAACGTTTTTGTGGACCACGTTTATTGTGCAGGATTAAAAGCTGCACAGAGCAGTGGGAGTGGGCTCCACTTAAAGCTGCACTCAGCATTATTTTTAGATTTCACACCTACTGACCGTCTTCATATCTAAAACCAGCCTGAAGGAAAAAAGGAAAGACTTTCTCTGCTGTTCACTGATGTTCAGTAATTACTGCCATTATTATTGGTGCCACTCTTAATGACCTTCAGCATCACTCTTCACATGTGGAGTTCCAGATGTTTCCGAGGATGAAGGTTTAGCCGTGATCCATGTTTAGACTATTTGGGTCTTGTACTGTGTGTTTTATGGTGTGTGTTGGACTGCAGCCAACACACACACACACAACAGTCTCCTCTTTATAGCTTCTTGTTTCCAAACAAATCATCGTGGATTGAGCTGAGAAGCAGACTGAGAACTTCATTATTAATAAATGTGTTTTTCTCGTCAGCATCTTCAGTTTAAAATACCAACAGAAGTCCTTCGAACCTCCCGTGAGGAGAGTTTGTGTGTTTAGAGCTGTTTGTTTTCCACAGCGAGAGCACGGCTACAACGAGACGCTACAATGAGACTGTGTGCAGGTGAACTGCTGCAGGCTGAGAGCAGCCATCATCGCTCTCTACCTGCGGGGGGACGTCCACTGCATGTACTCCACTGCATGTGTCCCAAGGCTTTTATGTTTCTCAGAGATTTGAAATATGAAATGAAAGTGGCTTCAGAAGCAGCTGAAGCAGCAATAAAGTTCACAGCTGAGACTCAGTCAGGCCGCAGAGCAACACCTGATCTCATCACTGCGTGCACAAGTTTCTTCCTTTGGTGTGTTCAGAGTCCCTGTACACACTGTGTGTGTGTGTGTGTGTGTGTGTGTGTTTCTGCCTCAGTGTCCACGGCCGCAGTAAACAGAGGGAGGAGTCACTGATTGGCCTTCAGTTGAGAAAATGCTGCTGATGGATGTTTTAGATCTTCTGCGCTGCAGATTAAAGCTTAAACTTCCCCGACGTGACGAGCTGTTGGTGGGGGTTAGAAATGTCGGCGCACCGCCCTCCATCACCTCCCGCCGGACTGAAGAGCCGGGAATAAAGACCACAGCTCGCTTCAGGTTTCATTTACGCTGCAGCTCAGAGACGACATAATTATACCACTGCACGCTTTTATTCTGAAAGTCTTCCAAATATTTTACTCTTAAGTTTCAAATGAACCCAAAAGCGTGCTGAGCTGCTCCTTTCGGAGGTCTCTCTGCAGTGATGCTAAAGAAAACGTAAAGCCTGACATGCACAGACGTGCAGCGCGTTCTTGAGAACAGGAAGCAGGAAGATCTTTGATGCAAAGCATTTCCTGCTGGCGACGTGTTCAAATTCACGTTGATCATACAGTCACACCGAACACTTCACAGGCCAGTGGATGATGTCACGTTGTCTTTTATATACAGTCTGTGGATGTTTGATGCAACGCTGTGACTGGTATTACAGATGTAGATAGAAAAGGAGAAGAATAGTTTAGGCACATTTTAATATTCAGAATTAAACATAGCATCACTGGTTTCTCTTTAACACTAAAACCACGTGGGTGGATGGATGGATGGGTGGATGGATGGATGGATGGGTGGGTGGATGGATGGATGGATGGGTGGATGGGTGGGTGGGTGGGTGGGTGGATGGATGGATGGATGGATGGATCGATGGATCGATGGATGGGTGGATGGATCGATGGATGGGTGGATGGATGATATGTTCAGGCATGAAGAGTGTGGGATTTACTTTTAGAAAGAGAAGGTTTCTTTTAAAGAACTTCTCCCATCTGCAGCTCTTCTCAGTATTCTTACAGGGTTTCCGCGCGGTAGTAAAAGGTAGTAAATTGAATGAGCTCAAATTAAGGCTAGTAAAAGGTAGTAACAG
>JAVDPK010000763.1:8213-30796 GCA_034780415.1 Cichlasoma orientale | reverse complement strand
ATCAGGTGACCCTGAACCCTCCCTTAGTTATGCTGCTATAGGCCTAGGCTGCTGGGGGGTTCCCATAATGCACTGCTCCTTTTCATTCACCTCTTTTTACTCTGTTTTTACTCGCTATATAAATAAAATTGAACTGAAAAGTAAGTTTAAATGTAAATTCCTGTGGAAGTTGATCATTTTCATCTAATTGTTCTAATTATAAGTCCATCCATCTTCCTCCTCTGAGTCCTCACAATGACAGAAGTAAAAAGCTTTTGTTTGTCAGTCCTACCTGCTGCGAGCACGGTTCCACCAGCAGCACCCCGAGGCTGCGAGGGTTCCTCTGGTAGTAGGAGATGAGCTCTCCCAGCGTGCTGAAGGACAACTTATCTGAGACGAAGTACGCGCCGATGGAGGAGCGCTGGATCCGGAAGTGGAACACTTTCCCCTCGTTCCGAGCTGTAGGAGACAGAGAGGAGTTACTGTGGGTGGGAGTGTCTGTTTATGAGTAAAAACCATACTGCATGTTGAGGGTCTCTGACGGGCAGAGAAACACGATCATGTGACAGGAAGAAGACGCTCAAAATGGACCAAACTTCAGCCAAGAGAGCGTCTGAGGTGATCGATCCACAGCAGGAGGTCGGTCATTAACCTGCTGCTGTGTGGTCTGGATTACATTAGTCCCGACCCTCAGCGTCACGCCCACAGTGAGCCCGTGGGCTGCAGCTACACCGCGAGGCCGTGAACATGAACGGAGCTGATAAAAGGCTGCAGAGGCCGAGAGCGACGGTGGAAGGTTTGAGCTGTGTGCTGCTCATCGTAGCAAAGGTGGTAGATGGATCTCATACATCGCTTCTCTGCATGAGCACTCGTCGCATTCATACAAACACTTTCTACATCTGTGTGCTTTCTGATATTCACACTGCGATGAGTGAATCAGGAGCAGCTCAGGGTTCAGCATCGTGCTCCTGGACCGGAGGATGCTCATGAAGCCGTTAACGAAGCTGTGACGTTGTGTAACTGTGAGCATGTGTAGCAGCAGAGTAACCTGCAGCCTTATTGTGGGACACAGTCGCCGATCTTTGGAGACATGTTTTAAATCAGGTGATGTCATACGTGCAGTTTCGATGAAGTCACATTTGAATTTAAGTTGTTGACAAAAGCAGGATTCATTGAGAGGATTCTGGAAGGACCTCAGCACACAGCAGCTTAACAACAACTCAACAACTCACTGTCGTACAGCATTACTGTCAGCACGTTTACACAGAAACCAGCCTGACGCAGCACAATTAAAGACCTTTAAAGAGAAGTTCAGGAAAGCACATTAACCATCATTTGTTCAGCTTCGTGCTTTCTCCCAATGAAATATATATTTTAATGACTAAATATAAATGATTTGATGATGTAAGAGGGTTTTAATATTAGCTGAAAACGGCCTCTGTGGATGGAAGGATGCTTCAAATGCTCTCAGATTCTGGCTGAACACACACACACACGCACACACACACAGAGTGGAAGCACAGATGCAGCTATGCTGCAGAGGTACATGTAATGAGATTACATTCAGGAACATGAACATGGGTGTGAGAAGAAAATGCTGACATTAAATCAGACGGATGAGTGTGCAGGTTCACTGTGCCACTCTGCCGTGTGCAGAGCCCTGATGATGCATATTTCAGCAGGACTAGCACAGGGAAAATTGAGCATCTAACTGCAGCACCTTCCCCCTGGGACCGAAAGGACCTTGAAGGAGGGGGGGGGGATAGGTAAAGGATGGAGAGGAAAAGCTGCAGATGCAGGAGACAGAACAAAGAGTAGAGAACTGTGCTAGAGGACGCAATAACAGAGACTTCAAGGCCACAAATCACACAAATCCTCCAGCACCAAATCCTCATTAGAGAGCCGGCTCATTCAGTCCAAGAACAGGCTTCTGAATGTAGGTTACTACAGCGGGAGAGCTGAATGCACTCACACTGAGCTGCAGCCTCAAATTATCCACAGCGAGCTCATTCACTTCAAAAAGAATCAATTAGCTGCCAAAGCAGAACTACTCTGTTCATTTCCTCCATCAGAGCAGCTCTGCACGATTCAGCCCAAAATAATTCTTTATATGAAAAACCGTCCCACCATTTGGACTCTGCAAGCTCTGAAAACACTGGATGAAAAGCATGGTTACATTTGCAGATATATCGTGTATGTATAAAAGGACCCCATCCCCCATCAGTGAGTTCACTCAACATCACGCTGGCACATCCAGTGTTCTCCACAGAGGGCTGGCAGTCATGTTTTTCTTATCGAGCAGCACAAACCTGCAACATTAAACCCACAGAGAGGAAAAGCATCTCTGAACTCAAATCTAGAAATCAGCGGTTACTGTGCAGTCATACAAGTTTTCATAATCCGAATTAACGTCTCTTTTTACTTTCTAATGCTGCGTTTCCATTAGTACCTACTCAGCGCGGCTCGACTCAGCACGGTTTATAGGCATTTTCATTAGTACCAGGTACTTTTTTAGTACCCAGTCAGCCGGGGATCCGAGGCGATCCGAAAATGTGATATCAAAGAACAACATGCCACTGATTGGCCAGGGAGTGTCGTCACTAGCTGAGTCATGAGAGCGACTCCTTCACCAGAATCAACCGCGCCATTTTTAAAACCCGACACCAGGAAAATGGAGACACACAAACCAACACCGCGGTCGAATGAGGAGGTGCAGCCGTTTCTGTGCTCGGTGGGAGACGAGACGAGAAATGAGAAAGTTCATCATGAGGTCTCCGAGCTGATGGCTGCTCACGGGTACCATCGCACAACACAGCAGTGCAGACAAAAGCTAACACACTTTTCTCCCTTTCTGCTCTCGGTGGACACGGACGCCATTTTTTCCTCTCTCCCTCCCCCTTGTTATCTACCCTGCTGCCTCTCTTTACACATCGTCTCCAAACTGGAAATTAACTATGGAACTGGTCAGCTGGTCTCTCGACACCATCGACCAAATTCTCTCAACGACGAGATTGGGAAAAGGGGAACGTCTTGTCCGTCCGGGACCTTTCCAGCTGGGTACATTATGGACTCTTGGGGAACCTGGAAGATTCTGTGCCTGGCAGGTTTGTTAATTGAGGATGTGGAAGACGCTTACATATTTGGCTTATTGGTAACAGGATACCTTCTGATTGGACTTAGAGGGTACCTGATTTATCGGGAAATTCGGAAAGTCTGGGCAGCAGTTCGGGCCTTGGTCAGACTTCCTGGTCAATATGAAAGTGTATGCAGAGCAATTCACACTCACAATCTGCTGGACTTGAACTGGAAGCTGAAAGTGCGTCTTGCGGTCCAAAGGCCAGTTTCGGTTGTGGCCGCGGATGACATGGTTGATGACAAGGATCAGAAAGACTCAAGGCTGTTAGTCAATATCAGTGACAGCCTGCACCTAAACAACTGCATTATCTGGAATTTGGCACCCCCCTGCCTGGCCTTGATAGCTGGGAATCTCCTGGAAGTTATGTAAACAGATGCTCTCCCCCGGCACCCGTCCCGTCTTGTGATCTGTGTGAACTGATACGCCTCGCGAACGCTGGCTGATGAACAGTCCATCTTATCAGGACTGTTTAGTCGAGAGAGCTGGGCCAGCTCGACAGTAATCTAATCGTTTAATCTTTGTTTAATGTGTTATAAGAGTGTCTTTGTTTGGCTTCAGATAAATATACCTGAGTATCATCTGCATAGAAATGTATGCAGTATTTTCTAATGACCATATTACTTAAAGGAAGTATGCATAATGAGAAAATAATTTATTAATTTTATGTTTTTGTGTAAAGCACAAAGCTGGACAGAGAGGTGAATAGCTTAGCATAAAGACTGGAAACATGGGATAGTCAGCTGGCTGAATGAAGGATAAAATAAAAAATAACCAGCAAACTGAAATGTTATTAACTGATGTCAATTGTCTTAAGTGCTGGAATCAGTGACAGAAATTTAATGGTTTTTTTAAAGTGAAAACTTTTAACAGACTGCAATGTTTATATTTGATTAAGCACCTGTTTTATGTCAATTATTTAATTCCTATTTTCTACTTTACTGAAAACAACCTGTAACAAAATGGTTGAAATTCACAGTTTTGGGATAAATAATGTATATTTTATCTTAATAAAACATTATGTAAAAATACCATTCAGATTATTGTAACTGTAGTTTTGGGCCACAAAAATATTTTTACATTGTTTCGATGGGCCCAGTGATGACAGCTGACATCATTCAGATGAAAACCTGTCATTGAGACGGCCGAAAAGCAAACAGGAATGTCACAGCCCTGACGTTCACATACAGATACAAAGAGTCACACTGCTGTCAGACCGGTCGGACCTGCTCTGTAAACCCCTCACAGTCACGCCGGAGGCCAAAGTAATACCATCCATCTGATCACACCATGGTTCTGGGATTTTTAGAACTAAGCAGTAAATTATAATAGTAGAAATCTTTGCGTCCTATATGAAATTCCATTTGTGTCAAAAATACAAAGACAGGAATAACACCACCAAAAATTAAAGCACATCTATGGACAGTCTGACCAATAATCATCCCGTCACCATAACTCATATCAGTGCTGACAAATGCCACAACCAGCAGAGTCGGGCGGAGTGTAACCGGGTAAAGAAATAACTGCACATAACAAAAGTTACAATAATAAATCTGTTTATGTTTTGTGTGTCTGAAAGGAAAAAAAAAAAAAAGTCGGCTGATGTCAGAATATTGGATTTTTAAAATCACCAAAAAAAAAAAAAAAAAATCAGTGTCACCTCAAAAATCCTTCATCAGTCGGGTTCTAACATCACCTGCATTTATTCAGTTATACTGCAAGTTATCAAAGATCTGTGAATCCGAGCAGTTTGCAAAGGTCCGTCCTGATGGTAGTAAGACATATTCATGTTTTATGTGACCTGCCCTGGGACTACAGATGGAAATGAGTAGTTTTGCTATAATCTGAATGTTTGCATCTTATAGTTTTGGTATACCAGTGTTCAGTAGTATGTGCTGTCCTTGTTAATAAATGAATAAAGAAAGGGTGTGATAATCACTCAGGATCGCTCCTTTTTCAGCACTCAGGACTCTCACAGTTGTGTCATGCTGTGTTGTTGACCTGCGATGTTTCTGCTCATATTTACGATATTTTTTAACTGTGCATCATCTGCATAGTAAGGAAAAAGAATGCAGTGCCTTCTGATAATGCTGCCTAATTGAAGCATGTATAATGTAAATGGAACTGGTCCCAGCGCAGAACCCTGTGGAACTCCATATCTAACTCATGTGGGGAAGGCTCCTTGTTTACATGAATTAATTGGAATCAGATCAATATTGAATCAATATGATTCAAACGAGTGCAGTGGCTTCCTTTAATACCAGGCAGGCATTAAGAGCTGACCGGGCCTCTCAAACTCTGGAACTTTCATATCAGGTCTTTTATCAACATCAGATCCCACTGAACACACCTCGACTTACTGGTCTTTTCTGCTTGCATCCATTGCAGTGTTAATTACCCCAGTAGATGATCAAATAATGCTCCTAATTGTTTAAGTTCTTAACTGTTCTTTCTGTAACTGTTGTTAGTCATCATACAGACAACTTCACTACAAAGCAAGAACACCCAGCTCGTACTGTGATAAAAGCTCCAGTCAGAGCAGAGAGATCAGCCACAGGGGATCAGGGTGGCTGCTGACCTTGAATGACAGAGGGCCGGAGGAGGGCGGGAGGAGGTGATGGATGAAGACACGACAGGACAGGAGGAAGGGTGGAGGTGGAGGAGAAAGGTAGCAACTTCCAAGATTCTCACTGGCCTGGTCTGATGGCTGAAACAGCTCAAAACACTAAAAACTTAAAAAGGCAGGAAATGCCTTCGACTACTCAGTCACATGTTCCACTCATCCTCCAATGAGATTAGGTAACAAACGCTCTCTCTTTGTGTTGCCAGGTAGCAGAAACTCATGCTCCAGCATTAAGCTTGGATTCTGTCTTTGGCCAGTGAGACCTTTCCAGTGTGTTGGAACTGTGAACACAGCCCATCAAAGTACATGCAAAGCCTGCAGAGTGTTGATGCAATGTGTTGTCATTTCCTGTTTAAATACAGTACTTTGGTAACAACATGTTTATATGTGCAGATAATGCAGTTCTGAATGTGGGTAAACTTGGCTAACTAAGGTCTTTGGGTTTCACACAGTGATAAATGTGAATAAATCCAAAATGAATGCACCTGCTGTAGAAATGCTGCAGCAGGTGGTTAAATATGAGCCATGCTCCATTTTTAACCTTTTTAAACACTTCTGAATCACCAAATGTTGTAAAATAACAAACTGAGACCTTCTCGCCTCTCTGGGGACCTCTAACACCCTGTGGACCCATTTCTACCTGAAGGACTTTGAATGAACTTTCCATAAAATCTGAAGGATGTGACATTTGCTCCCAGCATCAACAGCGAGCAACACTAGCTAACGTTAGCTTAATGAGCAGCTCCGTCAGTGACCCTCCCTGCTTCCTGCTCCAGACCTGAAACCATGGACCGAAACCATAAACTCATCAGGAAAGTTTAGGAGTTCCACAGAGGTAGCGTTAGAGAGCGTACTGAGGTTAGCCAGCTAGCTGCTGTACTGGGCATGAAGCAGCAGGTAAGCTAACATCAGACTAAAGACTGCTGAAGCCCATCTGACCAAACAGGAACTTAACCAGCAGAAGAAAATAACCATGGATCCACAGAAGGATGGTGAGGTTTATCGAGCCGAGCCTGAGCTGCTTTTTCACCAAACTTTACATTCAAACTGTAATTAAACGACTCATTAAAACAAACAGAATAAAATCAATGACACGAAGTTCAATGAAGATGGAAAACAGGAGGAAGTGAGGTGTGGAAGTGATCTCCCATGCAGGAGCGAGGATTCTGGTCCCGCTGCTATAATAATGGTGTGGCTCTTTTATTGGAGGAGGACTCATTTTTAACTGAAGTGTAAGCAGAGCAGGTTTCTGACACTGTGGGGCTGCCTCTGAGGAGCCCATGTGTAGCTTCAGGGAGGGGGTGGCCAGCAGATGGAAGCAGCCAGGACAGGGCTGCACTCCCAGGACCTGGCATGGGAACACTCCCCACTAACACCAGGCCTCTCCTGTTGGGTGGAAACTTTGGAAATCTCAAACTCGACATGCTGATTGCCTGTTCTTTAAGTAACCCACCCTTCCCGTCCAGAGCCGGGCTGATAGCGCTGACCGTGGTGTCCTTGGGCCCTGGGCTGTAGGCCAGGATCACGGTCCTGCCCTTAAGTTTCCTTAGAAAAGTAAACTGTTGAGTACTTGTGGTTTTCTCCTGGGACTTATTTACTTTTTATACCTCAGGCAGTTTGTGCTTCACGGTGACCTCTGACCCTTGCTGCTTTTGTTAAAGACAGAGATGGATGGATCTCACTCACCAGAGATGGTGTACTCGTCACTGTGACTCTCACTGATGCGAACCAGGAAGGAGCCATCTTTGTTTTGGGAGGCGAGCAGCAGCTTCTCAGCTTTCCCACGGTTTATGTTCCCATAGTACCACCTGCACAGACGGGATGGAGGGGGCAGGATAACGGGATGAGAGGGAGCGGGTGGATGGAAAGAAAGAATAAAAAAGAGCAGTCAAAGAAGACATACAGGAGGAACAATGAGAACAAACACGTCACGTTCTGCACATGTCAGGATGAGACTGTGGGGAAAGAATGAGGTCCAGGCAGTTTGAACAGAGCACTGCAGATGAGCTGCAGCTCTGCATGCTGATTATGCTGAACTGAACATAAAGCAGAGCGTTGCAGAGTCCCGCCTTATCGGACTGTATTTACTTTAAGTTATCAGAGAGGGCGAGTCCGAGCGCCACGGTGCTCAGGTTTCACTGAAACCAGCAAGCACAGATCTTCAAGATAAAAGGCTCTGATACAGGCTCCCACAGAAACAAAGATCATCCATCAGCAGAAGAGGTTTCTGAAAAAGAGACTATGATGGTATTATAGGAGGAAATATTTCAGAGATGACTAATTATTAGTTTATGTCATTTATCCAGGCACAAATGTCACATACTTCCTGTCTTCAGCTTCTTCTTTGGTGGTTTTAAAGGGCTCAGATACAGGTTTTTGCTGCAGTTTACTGAAAAATGTTTCACCTTCTGAGGTGGAAATATGAGCCTGCAGTTCCTCTGCCATCCAGCAGAGGCGCCACAGTGGGTCAGTCCCCATAGACTCCCATGTTAAAGCTCTCCAGCAGAAATAAACATGTTTACAGCTGATACAGAAACTGCTTTGGTCTCTGTGGATAGTTTCCTTCATAACAGCCGTATAGGGAGGATGTTTCTATAACTCACCTGTTTAAATAAAGTTTGCAATATTAGGGGTGCGGCCTCTCTGACTGACAGGTGGATGGTGACACAGGCGGCTGTAGCTGCTAGCTGTCTGCTAGGCTTCACCTCAGCTAACTGGAGTCCCTGAACTGGACCTCTGGACCGTGGTTGTGCTGTTGGAGCCTTTTCGAGCATTTTTAATGCAATTATCTGACCAATCATATGGCTGCTGTGGCTTCATTGGACTAACAGACCGTCCAAGAAGGCAATTTAATTAATTTTTATGGCCACAGCGGCTTTTATTGGCAGTATAGAGACAGGAAACGGAGGAAGACACGGGGCAAATTGGCGACAAGCCTGGACTCGAACTCGCGCCACTGATTAGCAGGTATCTGTGTGTAAGTGATGCTCCCATACAGTCTATGCTAACCAAGCTAGCTAGCATTAGCTAAAAACACTGCAGAAATTACCACCAAAGTCGGATCTTCTCAGGTCACTTTTTGTTCAGTGTTAAAACAGTAACTCTCACACCAAAGACAGCAACCAAGACGAGCTTCTGTCAGACGGAGCTCCTCAGAGTCTCTCTGTGCCTTTTAGACTTGGATTAAGTATTTGGGCTCTGATGAAACTTAAAAGTATTCCATTAAATACATTTTTTATCTACTCCATTTTCACAGGCTGAAGGTAACTGACTGATAAGTGGTTTCATGGCAGGTGTGACCTGTTTCCAGCTAATTAAGGAGATAAAAGGTTTTGCATCTATTAGCTATTTATGGGAAATCTTGATATACGGCCCAAAGCAGAAATGAAAGCAATCATTAGGCCAAAAAACAAACAAAAAAAAAAACCTGGCCTATCAGAGCAGGAAGTTGAGGAGAGGCCAAACCAACAGCTTAGTTTAGTCTTAAAGAGAAGGAAATCACAGAAGAGCTCAAAGACACCAAACGATCTGAAAGACCGCAGAGGACACCTGAGGAGGATGATCGCAGGATCCTTTCCATGGTGAAGAAAACCCCTTCACTACAGGAGGCGGGAGGATCCCTGCTAAAGTCTAAAATTAAGAGAAGTTTAGCTCAAGATACAAAATGCATTTGAACCTGATTCAAATACAGTTTACAACTACAGCCAATTTCCAGCCCTCATAAATAAAATCTACAGTTTTCATCCTCAGAAAACCACGAGAAATGACCAAGCCGGTCACCAGCCTAACTGAGCATGCTCCCAACTGACTGTAGACAAGCCTGAGGGCATAAAGACCCACAAACAAGCAGCACCGGACCTGAGAAAGCATCAGTCAGTTTTTTACATTTTTGTTAAACGCCCTTTTTTGTTTGAAGCTGAAAATCTGGATTGCTTCCTTTAACTTCCCTGATGTTGATGAACTCGGTCGGTCCAAATCCTCGTGGACTCGACTGGATCATTTCCTGTTCTTTTAATTTTATCGTTAGATTAGCCTGACAACATCAAAGAGCTTCAGTTTCCCTCTGATGTTCTTAAACGATGAGAAATGTTCCGATTCTCGCTCATGTCTGAAGAACTGCAGTAAAAACAGCACAAACCTGTCTTCACGTGAACTTTGTTTTACTCTGAAACAACTTATTCTGAGCACTTCCTGTTGTGCTGCTGTCAGACGAACATGCAGCAGTCTTCTGTGGTTTCAGCACCGTGTTGGGTCAGCAGCGTGCGGAGCGCGCTCAGCTGAAACATGACGACTCCCTGCAGGCTGTATGAATAATGGAGGACCTGCAGCTGCTGAGCACATGCAGGCCTGTTACCGTCACACATTCACACCTGACTTTGTTTAATGGATGCTTTTCATCCTCCTGCACACAGAGCTCCTCTGACCTTTGAGCTTTTAGGGATGTAATCAAGTTTAAACCATTTCCAGGTCGCTCCTTCAGCCCCCCCAAAAACAAACAGCAGTGATGTTTGGAGGGTCGGTGAAGTCATCTGACAGAATGTTGTCTACAGCCCAGAAGATGGAGGATGCTCTCAATAAAGGTCCATGTTTAGGTCCCTGAGAGAGCAAACTTCAGCCCAGAGAGCGTCTGAGATGATCCGTCCACAGCACGAGGTCGTGTGGTTGGATTAGTGGCTGTGACCCCCCCCCCCCCCCCCCGGCTTCACACTGACCCGCACATTTTAGTTCAGAGAAAACCTTCAACTGTCAGAAAGTTTCCAGTAAGAAGTCAAAATAAGTCAGCTGACACTATAAAACATCATTTTGCTAGTCTGACAGAGATGGCACCGGTACCACCTGAGCCCAGGATTGTTTTTGCCTGTAAAGTGAAGTAAAACTGCCCCTCAGGGCTGTCAGGAAATTTCCACTTCACATACGTCCATGTCCAAACGTGACCTTTGACTGTCTGGATATTTAATGACACCACGTGATCCCGTTTAGGATTTCTGTTTCAACAGGAATCAAAGCAGTGAAATGCAGCAGCAGCTCAGCGGGACCGGCTTGTTTCATGTGTAAATAGAGCACACATGGAAAAACCACCTGGACCGCAGTTTTCCCACGTCCAGCCCTGAGAGCATCCTGAAAACACCTCCTGAAAGCTGACGGGAGGCTCGGGAGTCACGAGGCCTGCGGATGAACTGGATTCCAGTGTAACGCGTGTCATCACGTTACACCGGGAGGTTTTATGTTAGTACCATCTTCACTGTGACCTGTGACCCTGGTTCTCCTTCATCTCAGGCAAAGTGAGAGCATCAACCAAACCAGGAAACCTAAAGAGCTGTGCTTCCAAACCTGCCAAAGGTTTTTCTCCACTTTGGCTTCTTATCACATTTTAAATCAAGTTTCAAATTTCAGTCTTGATTTGTCTAATTTGATTGAAGCTGTAGGAATACAAAGACTGTCTGAGGTTTGGAGGAAGCTCATCACATGCCATCATTTCTCACATCAGCATCAGGAGGTTCAGTCTCAGCTTTTATTTTGAAGAATCATCTTTTTCTGAGCCACACTGGCTCCAGATTAAATATCACTCATTTATGTGTGATGTTCATGACGCAGCCTGTCAGACCGGACCTTCTAATCGGACCGAGGCAGCATGCTGGGATCAGCCTGAGGCTGAATGTTCCCGGTCAGCAGCACGGGATCCGGTTAGAATAAAGGAAGCAGGCTGCGGGACGCAGAGCTCAGCACTCACTTGTGTTTGGCGAACTCGTCCTGCAGCAGAGCCACGTAGTTGGCCGGGACCAGCCCGGACTCCAGGGACCCGGTCAGTTTCTTGGCCAGCACGTAGTCCCCCCGCTTCTCGATCACCGACAGCTTGTCCCCCTCCTTCACCGTGAGCTCGTCGTCGCTGCGGGCCTCGAAGTCGAAGAGCGCCGCGTACAGCTGCGCGGGCCGCTTCTTGGGCGCGGGGACGCGGATGTCCCCGGACACGGTGGGGATCTCGGCGGCTTGCGCCATCGGGTTGGTGATGACATGGTTCTGGTCGGGGATGTTCGGGTACCGCAGGTCGGGCCACATCCAGTTCCAGAGCCGGTCGAAACACGGCATACAGGAGCGGCAGCAGCCCTCCATCCCGGGACATGAAGCTTTTATTCCAGCACCGATCGATGAGCTCCGCCGCAGCCTCTCAGTCCTCAACAAAAAGCCTTCTCCAGCCTGCGGGCACCAGCCGGTCGCTCCTCCGCCTCGCCTCTCTCCCTCTCAGTGGAAGCATAGTGCGCCGCCAGCAGCAGCGGCCAGATTAACCGGAGGAACCGGTTTGTTCTGTTCAGATCATGGATAAGTGCTCCGCGCCTGCAGAGTGCGTGAGGAGGCTGCGGGAATGCGGAAACGGGAATGGAGGCCATCCAAGTCGGATCGGTTCTCTGCAGGGACCGGGTGATGAGCCGGGAGCGGGAGCATGGCTCCGGAGGAAACGTCAATCCACGCTAATCTGCGGGGAAACGCTGCAGCTGCTCGTGCTCAGCAGGAGGTGGAGAAAGGTGGAGGAGAGGCGGCTGCACGGTGCGTAAAAAGTTCAGGTTTGGCGCTCGGCGCACCTCCCGCCGCTCACACACCTGCACACTGATTGGGGGGAGGAGCCCAGCAGGTGTGAGTCAGAGAGGGCGGAGGTGTGTGAATAATAACGAGGGTGTGTGTGTGTTCGTGTCCCGGCAGTTTCTGTCATCATCGTGACTCTGACCTGCTGTGGAAATTACACTTTTCCATGTTGGAGATGAAATGATGTCAGACCACCAGAAGAAAATTAATTTCCAACAGCTGATTCATGTTTTCTGTCAGGAATTTAAAGTTCTGCTGGAGGTCCCAACGGATCTGATCAATCAAAACTTCAAAATAAAACACAAACCGCCATCAAAAATCAGCATAAACCTGGATTTGTATTGGATCACAGTCCTGAAAGACAACTGGGAGAAAAGGCTCAGCAGACTGCTGCTCAGACAGCTCGGTGACCTCAGAGACAAACTGAGGAGTCACACCTGAGGACATACCTGAGGGCACACCCAGGATCAAACCCGCTGGCTGTTCCTTTATTTAAACAGTCCACTGCAGGGGCGGCTCCAGAAATAGTTTTCTGCAGGGGGGGGGGGGGGGGTAAGCATTTTACTGAGGGTGCTATGAAGGATAATTTGTTCTTTCAGTTCTCAGCACACACAGACACAAGCTATTCCAGGGGGAGCTATAGCACCCCCTAGCGCCCCCCTGGTCCACTGTGACTCACTCCTTAAACCCTGCGTTCAGCATTTACTCCAGTAATCATACACAGGAAAATATACTGAAAAGTTAAAGTACTCATGGTACATATTACTGTAGCATCATCAGTACTGCTGCTGAAGCTGGATTTAGTGCACTGGTATCCAGCCTGAGCCGGTACATAAATCTGTAACCTTTGAGTTTTGTTTGTTGTATTAATGATGTGAGATGCCATCATATCCAAATATCTCTTTGGTTGTAATTCTAACAACTCCTAGCACCCGCCTCCAGGCTGGAAAATAAGCCAAGGCTGCAGTTCCTCTGTGTCCAGCAGAGGCAGCAGTGAGTCAGTTCCCATAGGCTCCCATGTTAAAACCTTATAGCAGAAATAAACATGTTTACAGCTGATACAGAACCTGCTTTGGTCTCTGTGGATAATTTCTTCCCTCATAACAGCTGTACGGGGGGGAGGATGTTTCTATAACTCACCTATTTAAATAAAGTTTGCATTATTAGGGGCGTGGCCTGTTTGACAGGCTGAGCACCAGTTTCGCTGGGATTTTATTTGGATGTAACTGAGCACTGAGTCGCAGGTATCTCAGTGTGTGTGTGTGTGTGTGACTCACATACAGTCTATGCTAACCACGCTAGCTAGCATTAGCTGATAACTCTGCCCTCTGATCCAAATATGGTCACTTCAGGAGATGAAAACAAAGATGGTGACAGCCATCAAGCTGACACAGACATGAAAATGGTGCTTCATAAACCAGCGGTGACATCAGGGTGGCTCCGCCCATCTTTTACTTACAGTCTGCATCATGCTGCGAAATGAAGCAACTTTGGGGGTCATGTGACTTCCCTAATGTGAAAGGCTTTTAACCCAAATCATGACAATTTCAAAGCGTGATTTGAAACTAAAAACCAGTAAATTCTCGCTCCTGCTCGGTGATTTGGACCTCAGCCTGGCAGCGCTCCCGTCTCACACTGACGGGGTTAAACAGGAAGCTTTTCTGTAAGCGGTCCCGGGAGGCCAGGAAGCCTTAATGTGATCTGCAGCTCCTAACATTAAGGCTGTTCCTGTCCTGCTCTCACTGACGAGGGGAACAAAGTGAGCGTGGACACTGATGTTTGATAGATAGCACACCATTTTTATTAGTATATTTAGCTTTGTGATGTACAGCTCGGGAGGAAACAAACCCAACAAACAGAAAAACAAACCCAACGGTCACAATTTTTTTTTAAAGTCCAGAAACATTTCAGCCTCAGCAGTGACATCACACAAAGAAAGCTCAGTCTGTTTAATCATTGGTTTCTTCGTCATGGACCAGAGTGATATGTTGTCATCGTAGCGCTATCCAACAAACAGAAATAATAAGGATAACCCCAGATTTCTTCTTTTTTCCTCCGTCATTTAAGTTGCTTCACATATATTATCAACACTTTTCTAAAGAATCAAAATATTCAGCCACAGGTACTGCAAAAGGTATCCACTGTTATATAGAAGAATAATAAACACAATAAATATAAAAAGAATTGATTTGATATAATTTATATGGTATCAAAGAGAGAGGGAAATGGGCCTTCAGTTGCTTTTATAAAAGTGATGTCCTTTTTTCTTTTCCTGAGGTTGAGTTTCGCCATCTGCAGTTTAAGTTTTGCTAAATATACGAACACACCGAAGACTCGACGCCCGAAATGGCTTTTCATTCGCTGAGGAATCGTCTCCACCGCATCGTGGAGCGTCGCTGTGGCCCCGCTGGGATTCTGTGTGCTGTGGAGTTAGCTGAGAGGTCAAAGGTCACCAGCCCCCACCCCTTCAGAGCCAAACAATCACATAACTCAACCCACCCCCACCCCCCCACCCGAACGACCGTACGGTGACGCCTCGCAGACCTCCGTCACGTTTCTTCCCGAGCACGTTAGCATTTCTGATTCTAATTCAATGCTAACGCGGCTAACGGGAAAAAATCCAATCAGGTGAACGTGACCGCTGAAACGTGTCCCCTGGAGCTCTACGGAGGACTGAAACTGCCAAAATGTACGCACCAATAACTCAAATACATTAATATGGAATCAAATGCATCAACATATTAATATATTCATCACCCATCTCATAATACCAAAAACAAAACTAACCTGTATCGTGTTCATTCGAAACAAAAGTTTTAAATGAAATTTAAACTAATGGAAATACTAAAGAATCACTGCTCTGAAAACATATAGCTGAGCCCTAAACACGCCTCCTGTACGGGTACCTGCATGCCAATTCAATTTAACTTTTCACTTCATTAATTCATTTATTTATGTAACAATTTTGTACTTTATTCCCTCTGCATTTGTTACCTCATTTATTTAGAAAATTAAACATTAAATGGGAAATAAAGAGAAAAATTAATGCATACAGGCCGAATGTCATAAATTAATTAAAGTCTAGGTTAATTTCTAATCTTAATTTGTTGCATTTAATGGCATATTAATTAAGTTTTTGAGACATTTACAGAGTTACATTTTTTTTTGGCACTTTCGGGCCTCCCTAGGTCGATATGCTTACGTGTGAAATTGATAATCGTATTTAGTCTCAGTCCCATTTCCCTTCAGAGTGAGGAAGGAGTCAGAGGAACTCAGGAGGGGAAAGAGAGGGATGAAGGGCAGAAAGATGAAGGGAAAGAAAACCGAAAACAAAAAGAATCAGAAAGAATCGCAAAAATCTGTACATGTAAACATCACACTTCCACTGAGTCAAATCATGAGGAGAGTTACAGGTTTCACATTGGTATTACTGAAGGTACAAAGGCCCGGCAGGGGACGTCGAGACAATCACGAGTCCGGTACAAAGAAGTGAAGACAGAAAGGAAAAGCAGAGGAAACCAAAGGGCCACGAGGCCGTTCTTATAGTTAGACTGAAGCTGTACAGATAGAAAAATAAAAAAAGGTCCATTGCTTTGTCTCCTTTCTTTTTTTTACTATGTTTTGAGCTTTGATTCAGATCTGATGGGACCCGACTGGCATCACAGCGCGACCGCACGGGCTGCCCCGAAGCATCTCGATCTGCTGAAGGCTGACGCCACGGCGACGCGTGACTCAAGACTTCACCGCGAGCCGACCAGCAGAAGAATACGAGCCCCAAAACATCCTCGATAATATTTATGCCCGCTAACGGAGCTGGAATGGTTTCCAGGACCATCCAGCACGTCTCCCTGTCATAAAGGCCTAATTAGCTGATACAGTGAAAGAAGCATGTTCATCAACTTTAGAGGTGCTGAGGGGACGATTTCCTTTGGACACAGGTAGGATCTTCATGCTCAGCTAACTGAGTTCTGCTGGAGGACTCTGACCTCAGGGTCATCATGGCAGTTCTCTGTTTTCACGAGGCCCGACTCTTAGACCGGCAGAAATACAGAAAGAAGTGCAGCCTCTAAATAACGGTTCTTTTGGTAAAAGATCTGCAGATGGTTCTGAGTAACAACAGCTTCATGGTGAGGGTCTCCTCAATGAAGTGGAGAGGGTCTTCACTTCGGAGCAGTCTCCCCTGAAGAGGAGAAGCTGCAGGAGTCTGTTTGTGACTCCACCGAAGGTTACCTCTGCTCACTTTCAGCTGCTCTGCACATACCAGAGTCGTCTCTAAAGAGAAGTCTGAAAGGTCAACGAGGGGCCGTGACCTTCGTGACGGATTTAACGCCTTCGTGCACTGGACGGATGCTGGAGGGCTGTAAACAGGACCTTCACACAGAGAATACACTGTGGAAGACGGGGATCTAAAGATCCTCCGTCTTTGAAAAACCGATGAAGTTCAGAGTGCAGCTCTGAGCTCAGCCCCACGCCGGCCGGGTCCCGTCGGCTGAATGTGCAGGAGAGGCATTGAGAGCGAAACCGCCGCGATATAAAAAGACCACTTTACTCACACTACAAAAGATAGAAATCAGAAGAAGAATCATGTCATACTAAAAAATAGAAATCAGATAGAAATGTGTTTGCTCGGCCGCGGAGATGTTAACAGGAGGAGGAGGAGGAGGAGGAGGAGTATGGCTCAAACACCCAGATTACCTCCTGCTGTGTCCGGCTGTGCGCAGACAGCAGGGAAACAAACAGGGAGCAAATTCCACCTTTCTACAGATTGTCATTTGCTTTTTTGTCTTTTTGTTGCTGCTGTGTGGCTTTGAGGTGTAAACCTTCAGAACATCTTCTCTGAGGAACACAGGAAGTGACGCGACAAGCTGCAAGCGGGTCCGATTCCGTCAGACGATCTCAAAGGTTCACCGCGTTTGGCGAGATGACGTTTTCCTTAAGAAACAATAGAAACTAACAATGATCCAGACGCCACATCAAAGCTGGCGGCACTGAGGATGATGGTTAGAAACCTGATGTGATGAGAAGGTTCAAATGTGAGCAGGAAGTGCTGCATAAACCTCTCAGCTGGAGCTCTGACTCCGCCGCGCTGTTCTGATGTTACGGAGCCCTAAAAGTCCCGTAAAGGCGGTTTTTCAATCTGAGCACAAGAAGATCACAGAAGTGTGACTCCTGCATACGAGATAAAACGGCACCTTTGGAGACTCCAGGAGCTCCGCAGAAATTCAGCGCCTTCCTTCCTGACAGCAGGAAGCCACGTTTGGGAGGCTTTCAGAGCGGCAGCAGCAGAGGTCAAACTGGCCAAACCCGCCCGACCCCGCTGCGGTCCGAGGGATCCGGTCCCACGTCTGCTGCCAAGGCTTCGTGCGTGGTTGGGAAAATGCGGTAAAGCGAGTGTTGTTGTGCAGCTGACACTGATGTGTCATCGCCGTTTACTGTGTGTGATTCAGGTCCCTCAGCCGGGGGGGGTGTCAGTCAACCACAGCACATCTGGACCGATCCCGGTAATCCGGAGGCGTGGAGTCGCTCTGATTCGGAAAACCAGGAAGCCGAAGCGGAGGCAGTATCGGAGAGCACAGTGAGGATCGGACAGAGGAAGAGGAGGACGGGACGCTCGTGTCGAAGCTCGAATCTTTATGTGAATGAGGACGTGTGAAGTTTAGGAGAAAAGAAATGAAGACGTGATTGATCATCCTCGGGTTCTTAAATGCTTTAAGGTAAAGACTACATTCAGGTACTGGGAGCACTGGTCCGAAGCCGTCCCCTCCTGCTCTTCTTCTCTTCTCGCTTTTTTTTTTTTGCATATTTGTCTCCAGTTTTTCTTTCAGTGATCTTTAAGCGCAGCTTTCCAAAACATCTAATTCAGTAACTTCCATCTGAAGCCAAAGACGGACGCCGCACGCGAGTGTGTGGATGTTTGGGTGGAGGCTGTGAGCTACGTCACAAACCTGCTGAAGTCCAGGATGATTATCAGCTGCATTACAGAGAAACCCCACCACACCTCCCCCTCCGCGCTCACCTCACCTACAGCCGGGGGGGCGGTCCCTCCAAGGAAACATGCATATACTCACAGAGAGCCCCGCCCCTTCAAATCACGACTGCTGCTTCGCTCAGTGTGCAAAAAAAGAAAAAAAATCACAAGTTGAACTGAGCAGAAACAGAGCAATGCTTCATCTCCTCTGATCGTCAGGCGCCCAGGAAACCAGGAGCTTAACGAGCCCGAGGTCCTAATGAGCCCGAGGTCCTAACGAGCACGAGGTCCTAACGAGCACGAGGTCCTAACGAGCACGAGGTCCTAACGAGCCGAGACGCCGAGGCTCAAAACGCACTTTGAAGCTAAAGTTAACAAAATCATTTTCTTTAAGCAGCAACCTGCGATGAAACTGAGAATTAAAGGGAAAGTTTGACGGGAAATAATTTGCTTTCTTCCAGAGAGACGTTTGAAGTTCAGGTGCCACAGCTAGCTTAGCCTAGCTTAGCTCAGAGGCTGCACGCAGGAACAAACAGCTAGCCCGGCTCTGCCCAAAGCTCAGAAAACCTGCTTACATTCACCTGCACAGGGCACCAATCAGCATGTTATGGTTTATTTTTAATTTTTTTTTTTAGTATGGCTTCATCAAACAGGACATAACATGCTAATGAGTGAGCTAGCTTCCTCCCGCAGCTTCTGGTCCTGAAGCTAAGCTAGCTGCTGCTGTCTGCTGTGCTATCTCCTTCCTGTTTCCTGTTACAGTCTGTGGGGACTGGCTCACAGCGGAGCCTCCGGTGGATGTTAGAGGAACTGCAGGGTTGGAAGTTTATGATATGAGAATGACGTCAATCTTTCACCAAACTCGGCAAGAAAGCAAAAAAGAACATTTCCCAAAAACTCAAACTGTTCCCGCAGCAGTCACCAGGTACGACACCTGAAGGAGGAGCTCCTTCTCGGGGTCTCTGCTGCTTCTGTCCTTACAGATTACATCACAAGTTACCCCACCATTAAACAAACAGATAATCAGTAATCTACACGCGACTGTTTTTCCCCCTGAAGAGGTCAAAGTTTGTACATCCCTCCCCCCGACAGGCAGAGGACGAGGGGAGGGTCCGAACAGAAGATTCACAGTTAGAAAGTCACAGAACACCACATGAATCGAGCCCTATGAAGCAGAAACAAAGAAACCGACCGACCGGCGAGACAGAGAGGAGAGCTGAAGCCAAACCGCCGCGGCCGCGGACGGCTGGTCGATCGCGTTTTCATGGGGCACTGCGGCTAGCTACCGCCCGGCTTTGTTGAGGTTTCAGGTCTATGGCAGAAGGTCCGGTTTTTAAATAGCAGCGGCAACATGAAAGTTCATCAATATAATCATAGTAATAATAACAATAATAGTAATGGCCATCTCAGAGTTTAACAGACAAACACGACAGGACGAAGCAGTCCTCCTCATCCTCGCAAACCTGAGGAAGAGGGACATGTTTAGGTCCACGAAGAAGAGGTGCAGAGTAGGTCCAAGAGAAGCGGAGGAGGAGGGACGGGGGGGTGGAACAGAACGATGCTGCGGGGTCGTTGGCGTCTACATTTGGGAACAGTAGAAGCACGCACACACACACACACACACACACACACACACACACACCCTCCCATCAGCAGCACACGGACGCTTCGTTTTAGTTCGACTCTCCTCGTAAAGAAAGGAACGCTGATGACATCAGGAGGTGGAGAAAACCGACTTCACCTGCAGGAGCGTTTGATTGGCAGGTCTGATCTGAGGTATTTCCTGGCGGTCAAAATGGCGTCTTGGATGCATAAGTAAGCAGGTTGCTCCCTGGGTAAAGGGGGGGGGGGGTTGGAGCTGAGGGAAAAGTGCTGAAGGACACAGAGAGCTTATATACAAGCGAGTTTTTTTTTTCTTAAACTTTTTTCTTTCTTTCTTCTCTTCATTTAAAAAACACAAAAAACCGACTCCGAAAAGAGAAAACGTCGAGCCGAAGGAACCAAAAGCGTCCGTTAACAAATAGCTTCAGCACTATTATTTATTATTTTTTCATTTTGTAATCATCAGAAGTCAAAACTCCCAGAGGAGCAACTCAAAACTGCACTTTTCCTCCCACAAAGTCTCCGTTTTCCGCTCCTCCTCCTCCTCCTCTCGTCCACGCTCTTTGATTGTGAGGCGCCTCCGGAGAGGAGAAGAAGAGATTCCTGCAGACTTCCTGTTTTTGCCCCTCAGGCAGATTTGGGTGGATTGAGGTTCTCGGAGGCTGGGATTCTTCGCCTTCACTCCTTGCCCGGTTTTTCCTCCAAAAAGTGGCCACAGGTTCGAAGAGAAGGCGCTGCACCCCGATTTAAAACGAGGAGGTCCAGAGTTCAGCGAGGATGAGGAGGGACGAGGACACAGACGGCCACGAAACAAACATGATGGGGAAGCGTGTGTGTGTGTGTGTGTGTGTGTGTGTGTGTGAGATCAGTTCTGCTGCAGGATGAGGTTTTCCAGCTCGTCTGCCGAGCGGAGCAAGAAGGCGGCCGATTCCCGGTAGCCGGCGATCAGCTGACGCACGGCCGTGATCTCCGGCTGGCTGAGCTGGGTCGACGCCCCGCCCCCTCCACCGCCCCCACTGCCCCGCCCTCCAAGGCTGTTGGCGGCGGCAGAGGAGGAGGAGTTAGCGATGGTGACGGAGGAGAGAGATTTCATGCTGAGGTCCGTGGGGCCTGAAGAGGAAGAGGAGGGTGAGAAGGAAGAGTTAGTCACACTGCAGGAACATTAAAACATTTCTCTCTATTACAGAACGTTTATTACACGAGGAAATATTTAAAGTGGAGCCTGATATGCGCTGACATCAATAACTTTGAATAGGAAACATTTAAATATCTCCTCCAGCAAAAACACATCAGCCTGATCAACATCCCAGCGTTCCCGGGCGGCTCCCGCCAGGAATCTGGGAGTAGAAACACGGGAGTCCGGTCCGATCTTTGGAGATCATCCAGACTGTCTTCATTCCTTCTACGCCCAACCAACTGTGTGTGTCGCCCCCTCTCCGCTCGTACGCGCTCTGTCACGTGACTTTTCCCTCCATCGTGTTTTCCTTACCGTTGGTCTGAGCAGCAGCGGCGGTGCCGGTCGTCAGGGAAACGGGGTGTTGCATGGTGGCGCCCAGTCCTGGGTATCCACGGTAACCGTAGCTGAGGCCGGCGCCGTTGATGTAGAGCTGGGAATCCTGGGAGGAGAAGGCCGAGGCGGCCAGCGAGTAGGCGGAGTGGGCGAGCGAGGCCGGCTCTCTCAGACCGCCTCCAACGCCGGACGGCTTATCCAGAGAGATCTGCTCATCCTGAGGGAGGAACAGGAAGTCAGGGCTTTTCTTACAAAATAAAATACAGCAACAGGTCAGGAACTTTGTTTGTGCAGGCAGGAAGCAGGAATGATAACGCTGACAGCAGCGTTCCCACTAACGTTACTCATGTTTGTCACATGACTGACGCAGGCTCACAAACAGGCTGCAGATTTGGGAGCTTCCTAAACGATGATGAACACTCTGAACTGAACTGAAACGATCGGCAGGATTGATCCGACCTGGACTCTGCGTGCCAGGAATGAACTCACCTGAGGTGGAATGTTTGAAAACGAGGAGTAATCTGATAGGATATCAGATGACCAATCGGTGAACCAGGACTGTGTGACCTTCACCTTCACAGCAGCCTCACTGCCTGACATAAAGCAAAGGATGGAGGGCTGCCATCACTAGTTTAGCCACGCCCCCACGAGTCTGCACACAGCTGCTGCTCCCCCGTCCTCCAACAATTTACTGTTGGGTGGGTACATGAAAACCGAAGGAGGACCACCGGGGTGCAGACCTGTGGAGGGAGGAGTCCAGCATGCAGGTGCTGTGAGTTCAGTTCTCTAAAGCACAGCCAATCACACTGACTAAAAAATGACTTTTAAGGAAGTCAGATCTCACAGGCTCGGGGGAACCCTGAGACGGGTCGTCTTCTCCTGTCCAAAGAATCCAAAACTTCTTCACAAAGTTTGGCAGGATTCAACAGCTCGGATCAGAGCAGCTTTTAGAGGTTCGTCAGTCACATGATTGTGTCTTTTTTAATGAGCAGGGCAGGAGAGGGAGAGCAGAGGGCAGGCGAGCCTCTGGGAGAGCTGGGGGAGAGCTGGGGGAGACCTGAGGGAGACCTGAGGGAGAGCTGGGGGAGAGCTGAGGGAGAGCTGAGGGAGAGCTGGGGGAGAGCTGGGGGAGAGCTGGGGGAGACCTGTGGGAGACCTGAGGGAGAGCTGAGGGAGAGCTGAGGGAGAG
>JAVDPK010000762.1:108681-126332 GCA_034780415.1 Cichlasoma orientale | reverse complement strand
GGCTCTACAGAGCTCTGACTCTTTGTCAGCCTGGCTACAGTGCTGAAAACAAACCTGGGCTTGTTCTTATTGTCTTCCATTAATGATGAATAGTAAGATGTCCTAGCTTAACGGAGGGCTTTCAGTCTTTAAGATAAGATGGGGCCTGATTATTCAAGACCTTGTATGTGAGAAGAAGGATTTTAAACTCTGTTGTCAGGCGTTCTTATTTTTGTGAAGGAAGACATCACATTAGTTCACATTTAAAACATTTAATATTAAAGAATAAGAAGATTTAGACATGTACACGGGCACTCTCGGTTCAGGAAATCGCAGGCCATACAAGCAGCTGGCTGTGACTCCCCTCCTGAGAAGGGTAGAGATTCTAGGCTAAGCATAACACTTTATACTACCACTATCTCCAAGCAAAACAGATACAGTGAGCTGCGATTTGGCGTTCGTCATTAGTCTGTCCAGTGGCTGGCTCTCATGGCTCAGATTTCTTCCATCAGCGATAAAAGCTCTGTAAAAGAAGCACATGCCTTCCTGCCCTCACATGTCCATAATCATGACATGGCAGTTTTATTCTACTTAGCAACAGGGCGCGGTGACATGTACTCACCTTCCTTAGACAGAGAAATACATGCTTTAGTAAAACCTTCAAGGATAAGATAAACATATTTTCCCCGAGACCAGGAAGGCCATAAATAAGATAAACATGTTTCCCAAAGGCCGTGAAGTTAGTCTGGCGTCCACTGGTCCACTATCTGTCTGCTCTCTATCTAATGTATTTATTTAATCATCTATTGTTTTCGTCAGCCACTACTTATTAATTAATTTCCTGCAGTTTACTTTTAATCATTTGTCATTTTATTCATTGAGTAAAAAATAAAAACCAACACTAACAGGGAGCCAATGAAGAGAAGCCAATATGGGAGAAATCTGCTCTCTCTTTCTAGTCCCTGTCAGTACTCTAGCTGCAGCATTTTCAGGGAGATTTTAGGACAGCCTGATAATAATGAATTACAATAGTCCAGCCTAGAAGTAATAAATGCATGAATTAGCTTCTCAGCATCAGTCTGAGAAAGGATGTTTCTAAAGATATTGTGCAAATGTATATCCACGATATGCTCATTGGATAATGACCTGTGATTAATAAGTATATTGTTAAGTTCAGTTTTATTAGCATAGTGCCA
The DNA here is from genome assembly GCA_034780415.1 of Cichlasoma orientale. Lineage (NCBI taxonomy): Eukaryota > Metazoa > Chordata > Actinopteri > Cichliformes > Cichlidae > Cichlasoma > Cichlasoma orientale. Next base: position 125,157 of record JAVDPK010000762.1, on the reverse strand, counting down.
GTTCAACAACAGTTGCCTCAGTTAACCAATGACGGTGTGGTGTTACAGTCAGATCTGCCCCTCACTCAAGTTTTGGAACACCAGGATGGCAGCAGTGAAAAAAATATTGAAATACTTCAAGTGTATAAAACATGTGGCAAAATTAACTCTGTGTAACAGGAAGTACTTAGAATAGAATCTCTTTGTGTCATGATGCAGAATGTACAATGAGATTGGAGGGCCACTCCTGTTCAGTGCCATGCTGTAGAAAGTCACACTTTCTAAAAAATATAAAATAAAACTTCTAAGAATATACAGAAAATAAAATAGAATGTATAAAAAATATACATTATAAAAAAATAAAATAAATAGATAAGTATATACATATAAAAATGAAGATGTGAGTATTGCATTTTGGTGAATGAATATTGGATATTGCACATTATAGGAGTGATAGATATCAGTATGAATAATATAATACTGCACAGAGATGTGGGTATTGCACAGTTAGAGTGGGTGAGTGTGAGAGTTCAGGGTGGTGATGGCTCTGGGGGAAGAAACTGATCTTGAGTCTGTTTGTTCTGGCTTTGATGCACCTGTAGCGCCTGCCAGAGGACAGCAGGTCAAACAGGTCAAAGCCAGGGTGTGAGCTGTCCTTCATGATGTTTTTGGTTCTGCTGAGGCAGCGGGAGGTGTAGATGTCCATCGGGGAGGGGAGAGGGCAGCCAACAATTCTCTGTGCTGTCTTGACCCCTCTGAAGCCTCCCCGTCTGCCTCAGTGCAGCTGCCGTACCATACTGTGATACAGTACGTCAGCAGGCTCTCGATGGATGAGCGGTAGAAGGTCAGGAGCAGGTTTGAGTCCAAGTTGTTCTTCCTGAGGACCCTCAGGAAGTGAAGTCACTGCTGAGCCTTCTTGATAACAGCTGTGATGTTATCTGACCAAGAAAGATCAGCAGAGAATACTTCGAATAGTTCTTTCATCTAAACTGTAATATTAAAGGAAAGAAGTAATAACAGAAAACAAACTAATAGAAAGAAATAAGACTCATACACAGGGAAATCCATTTTTCCACTGATGAATTTGATATTCTGTGATTTCTTAGACCTCGGCCAAACATTGTGGATGAGAGCGGTCGAGACTGGACTCATCCAGTAATTCTCAAACAGAACAGCGATGTACTGGAACAGGAAGAGGATGACTTGGATGAAGAAGCATGTCACTGGTTAAAGGACATTATAAAGATCGGTGAGAACCTTGTTTTTATTTTATATATTTTATATATATTTTTTATTTTTTTAAATTATTATCATCACGAGTGGATATTATTCTTATTATTATCCCTACCACCCAGCGCCGGTCTCAGCTCCTCCCTCAACTCTGTGCAACATTCTTCCTTCTCCAGCTTCCATCAGTTGATCCTTGCCTCCACCTTCACTTGCTGCTTCTTCTCAGTGTCCAAAGTCATCCTACAGAGTACCATCCTATTAAATGATGATCCTATTAAGTGATTAAATGTATATATGAAAAATTAATTTTGGTCCCGTTTAAAAGTACACACCCAAAATTTTGATTGGCAAACTTTTTTCCTGTCATTCCAAAACAGGAATGGTGTTACAGGTGGAGGACACTCGCATTTTTCCCTTTTCATATTTTTTCCGACTGTTTTTCTCTAGTTCTGCATTTGGCTAGGGTCATTGTCAGAGCTACAAAATGATCTCCAGCAGCCACTGGTGTGAACGTCTCGGACCAAACAATCAGAAACAGATTCCATGAGGGGGGCCTGAGGGCCCAACCTTCTCTAGTGGGCGCTGTGCTCACTGCCTGGCACCGTGGAGCCTGATTGGCATTTGCCATAGAATAGCAGAACTGGCAGGTCCACCAATTCAATGCAATTTTATTTGTATAGTGCCAAATCACAACAAACTGTCACCTCAAGGCACTTTGTATTGTAGGCAAAGACCTTACACCACAGGTGCCCTGTGCTCTTCACAGATTAGAGCAAGTTCACCCTGAACAACGACTGTCATCAGGTATCAGGATGAAATCCTTGGACCCACTGTCAGACCCTACACTGGTGCAGTGGGTCCTGGGTTCCTCCTGGTGCACGATAATGCCCGGCCTCATGTGGTGAGAGTATGCAGGCAGTTCCTGGAGGATGAAGGAACTGATACAATTTGCTTTCCCCTACACTTCCTGACCTAAATCCAGTAGAACACCTCTGAGACATTATGTTTCAGTCCATCCGATGCTGCCAGGCTGCACCTCAGACTGTCCAGGAGATCAGTGATGTCCTGGTCCAGGACACCTGGCATCTCATTAGGAGCCCTGACATTTCAATCACATTTCAGCAAAATGTTCCAGCCTGCTGCCTCATTTTTCACTTTCAGCCTCTGTAGGTTCATCATTTTCATTTCCATCAAACAATGTGGTATCCTTTCATTCCTAACACATTACCCAGTCCAGATCAGTACAGATATGCAGCAGGATTTCTTTCCCATTGAGATCTGATGTGTTTTCTGTTTGGTGTTTTTGAGCATGTATTTTATACTACGTTCAGAAGGTGCAGGTATTACTGTGAAGGTGAACAGTCTCTGTTTCCAGGTTGTGTTACTCTTGTTCAGTTTTCATTGTACAAACTGCACAATGGAACAGGCGCATACTTTGGTGTGCTTAATTGTGTTGCACATTGTCATCTAAAGTTTTTCAGTCCTTTAGGCAGCATCCGCTGTTGGAGAGCAAACTCACAGCTGTCAACATACATTTGCATCTGTACAAGTAGGACAGTGAAAATAGGAAATGCCACCAAAACTGGAATTTCTCATTATACAATCTTGACAAATGCAAATGAATTATAGTTCATACACAGACCAATACCTGTGTCTTTTTTTTAATCTTAATTTTTTTGCTTCTCCTTCAGATTCTGGGAAGGAAATCTTTGAAAAGTCCTCCATCCTAGGCAGTGCATGTGTTGTAAATGGACTGAACTGGTGCTTATATAGTGCCTTTCTGCTCTGTTTGTCACTCAAAGCACTTTCTACTATGAGCCTCAATCACCTGCACACATTGATGAAGGCACTTCTTTCTATGCCCACACTCACACTGCAATGGACACATTGGGGGCAACGTGGGGTTCAATATGTTCCCTAAGGGGAGTTTGACATGCAGACTAGAGGAGCTAGGGATTGAACTGCTGACCTGCAATTAGTAGACAACCTGCTCCATCTCCTGAACCACAGTCACTCCACTATCATGTGCAGTGTCAGCCATTTCTTAGCCATTGGCGTGACTGTTCTTTAAAGCAACTGCTTTCAGCTGCCTCAATACAAACACATGCAGCAGTAAACTGGTAAACAAAAGAAGGTGACAGTAGCATCCAGTGTGTGTGTGTATGTGTGTTTAATAAATGAATCCCATCTATTCACAGAGCACACAATGGCCACACCCTTGGAGGATGTTGGCAAACAGGTGAGTTTATTTAGCAATTAATTCTTGTGTGTTGATGCAGTGGTTTCATTAAACTAGCAACATGTAACTTGCAGCATTTCCTCTTCTTATGTTTAAAGATTTTTTTAATTTATCAAAAGAAACCTCACACATGCAGCAACTGTTAGTAGCATAATGTGGGCAAATTGGCATTGATTCAACCGCTTCAGCTACTAATCCAGCAAGATAATTTAAGAAGTTACTAATAAACTGCTTCTCCTCATGACCAGGCTGTCTACAGCAGACACAATGAATATAAGCAGGAGTTGTGAACACGGGAAGGAAACTGTAACATGACTCAGAGTAAATCACAGAAAACACAGGCAGCAACTTTACATATGAAACATTAACTGCTACTGAACACACGATGGTGAGGGAGTGAAAGATTCTCTACAGCGGCGTTCCGGTGGAGACATTTATATGGAAGGGAGATTTCAGACCAACCAATGAATGTGCAGTCTTACCTCAGAGGCACATCCCAGAGAGAACTATGCATCTGTTTATGATAGATTTACTGTAACTATAATAACTGCTGAGGATAAGATCATTACAAAGAGACTAATCACAGTTATCTCTTATTGTTATTGAGATATTTATATGAAGGTTAAACATGTATAATCAATTTAAAAAAGTCAAAATCAGTCATACTTGTATTATTAAGAAGTATATGAACATTAAATCAGTAGATAATGAATAAAAGTTTTTAAAACCAGATGGGCACTCATAGAGCGCATACCTTGCCCACCCGATACTACGCTGCTATGATCCCACCCGGTGTCATCATACTCCATCATAAATCATTTTCAGCATTCTGGATCATTAGACCTGGAATCCTCCTTCAGTCATGAACAAACAGATGTTCATGCAGCAGCATAATTCTTTTCAGAGGGTTCTGACTCCTCCTCACATTAGACACAAATATGTGAATATTGTTGCTGTCTCACAATCGTAAAGAATCCTTCTAAAACTTCCTGGATCCAGATTGTGATCCGGATCACCACCAAAATTTATTACATTGTTCCCTGTACCGCCCCAACAATTCATAACTTTCCGAGTTATCCTGCTAACAAACAGACAGACCGACCCCACCAAAAACAAAACCTTCCTCCACCTGTCAGTGGGCGAGGTAATCAGTAAAGGAGGGAAATGACTAAGGTGCTGGAAGACTGAGTATCACACAAACTCTGCTTCAGGCATTTTTCCAATTTTAAGTTGTTATGAGGTTTTGAGGATTTATTGGAAAGTGGAGTCCAGATACTTGGATTTTTTGCAATTGCAGGTTTTTATTCATCAAGATGTGTGTGGTGACAAAGGTGATCTAGAGGTGAAACTGATTTCTTACCCAAGGACTCAACTCACCTGTGAGGTCCCAGGGTTGAAACCCTGAGCCGTTGAAAAGCATCTGCTCTTGACTTCAGAGGGCACGGACTGTCCTTTGTCTTGGTGGTGTTGTTCTTCAGTCCGTTATCTGTCAGAACATCACCCAAACGGTTCCACATTTCCAGCTATGGTTGATGAAAGGAGAGCTGTGTCTGGATATGGAGGTTTTTGAGCTAAACAGGAATTCTCTGTTATGTTTCTGTGACTTGTCAGCATCATTTGTTAAATGACAGGTTGCTGCATTTACAAAACTGTGCAGGCAGCACAATGTTTCCGAGCAGTACAGACACGGAGCACATATCAAAAGTGGAGCATGGTGCACATCAACATTTGTGACATAACGTCTGGCATGCATGGCTGTTCATGAGAGTGACAACAGTGAATGAGGTGTTTGAGGCAAAACAGGATAAGCAGAAGAGAATGGACGGATGGATGGAGACTGTTTTATCAGAGGTTTCTAAGCAGGCATGCTTTCAGTGACAAACTGTGAATTTTTGAAAAGGTTGCAGTCAACTGGTAATTGTTTGACTGTGTATGTCCATTGGTATGCCTCTAATGTTAATGGAAATATGTAATGCTGAACTGTGCCATGAAATTCTTTGATATTAAGATAACATTGGAGCGCATGTGTTTGTGACTCACATCAGGTGTGGCGGGGGGCATTACTCTTGGCTGACTTCATCCTCTCTTACCCGGACATTTTCAGAGGAGCTACAGTCCTAGAACTTGGAGCAGGGACTGGCCTAACCAGCATCATCATGACAACCGTAGCCAAAACAGTCTACTGCACAGGTACACTGCCTTCAAGCATGTACGATCCTGTTTTTAAACTTACACTGAGCAGATTGCATTAACAAAGTAAAGGCAGCATATCAAATGTTCAGCATTGTTTTTATTCAGTGAAAGTAAACATTGTAAACACGGGGAGTCGGGGGTACGAGATGAAAGCAGCACGTGGGATGTAAAGAATGGAAACCATGTCAGTTTCTGTGGGCAGTGCGAACTTTAATGTTAAATTCGTGCACCTAACAGTGAAGTGTTGTTTTCCACTCTTTTCAGGACTTAAATCAAACAACAGTTTGTTTCCCACTTTGTTTTACAGATGTGGGGGAAGACCTTTTAAGCATGTGCAAAAGAAACATTGCATTAAATAAACACATGCTGGAACCTGCAGGTGAGACAACACTGTCAGATTGCTTCCTTTCACCACTGTGGTGCCCATTTACCCCCTAAACATGTCACATGCAGGCGGTCATAAAGTTACTGTTACAAACATGGGACAGCTATATGGATACACTTGCTGAATGTCTGTGTGCGTGTGAGTTTAAAATATGACTATACAGAACAGGAAGGTTCTGTTTTGCAGCTTTCTTGAGAAGCGTTAATCCAAACAAAATGGGGTTGGTTGCTGTAAGCAGCTTATAGCAGGCTACTCCAGATGTCCCTCTCCTCAGGATAAGTTCCAGAGGCATTCTGTGACACTAGCATCAGCTACTCGTGGATTCCCAGTGTACAGAACAGACAAGGAGAGGGGTTTTAAAAAACAGAATGTTCTTCCTTTTATCACACTGCGTCCAACCCTCTCTTCCTCGGTTCCAGCACACAGTAGCATAAGGAGGCAGAGTTCAGCAGATTGATTTCAGGTGTGCATCCATCTACTTGATGGTGCTCCTTGAGGCACTTCAAGCATTCTCCAGTGTGTAGAGGTCCTGAACATATATCAGTGAGGTTCAGCTCAGCCACTATTTGGACCAGACTCATTTGGCTGACTATTTGAGAGAACTGAGATAGCAGCCATCTTGCTCCTCTTCTGTGGAACCAGCTCCCACTTTGAGTTTGGGACAAAATTTCAAAGTTTATAGTTAATGCTGGGTGAGGTGACCCTGAACTAGCTTTAATAATGCTGCTGCACAGTCAGGGTGCTGGGGGTCCCTAACATGCTGTACTCCCCTATCTTCGTTCCCAGTGTATTTATACACCACTTTTGCATGCCATTAGCTTTTGTCAACTGTCCTCTGTGATTTGTGTTTTCTCATGTTTGTTGTTCATGCTCCACTTTACTGCATTTTTTATCCTGTCACTTGGTTGAGGCAGATGGTTGCCCCACACTGAGCCTAATTGTGCCAAGATAGATTACTTTTTAAAAGGAGTTCGTCCTCTCGACTGTCACCAAGTGCTGCTTAAAAGGGATCATCACATATTGTGTGGGTCTTTACCTTACAATATAAAGTACTTTGAGACCGTTGTTGTTATGAACTGGCACTACGCTGTATAACTAAAATTGAAGTGAATTGATCTCATGACGATAAGTAAAGGCTTGAACTTAGTTTGACTGGTAAATGGAAGCTTTGCTCTTCACCTCAGCCTTCCTCACCACAGTGTTCTGTTCAGCACTCGCATTCCTGCTCTCACACTGCACCAATCTTCCTGTCAGTGTTCTGATTGATTTTTTTAATTTTACAATTTAATTTCTAAATCACATGAAAAAAGTGTAAAGGTTTATCTTATCTAATGCAGTCTTTCTCTCCATCAGGTGGGGAGGTGAAAGTGAGACAGTTGGACTGGCTCCAGGATGACTTTTGCACAGGTAACACACAGGTAGATGTTACTTTTTAAACATTCTGTGCACAGGTAGGACTGGAAATATTTGAACAATGACACCACTTTTGAAAATGTTCGCCATGACACTGACTTTAAATTAAAATTTTAGTGTAGACTTTCAGCTTTAATTCAAGTCAGTCACTGAGGGTGGATAAGCATGTACCTGGATAAAAATCAGAATCAGAATCAGAATACTTCATTCATCCCAGAGGGAAATTCCTATTGTTACAGCAGCATCCGTTTATAGAAAGAATAAAAAGAATAAAAACACTAATAATAATTTAACTAAATTACAACTAAAACACACAAGTATAAAACCAAAGATCAGTTTGAAATATATACACTTGTACCCATATATACACATAATACACATATACACACAATACACATAATAATAATAATATAAAGTGGAAGGCAGTGGCTGATAATTTTTTTTTTCTTTTTTCAGAAAAATGGTTAGTGCAGCCATTTTTGTAACCATGTGATATGCCTAAATTAGAATATGTAGAACATGTTAACACCAATGTTGGTTCTCTATTTTCACAAGTTACATTCATGTATGTTAGAGTGTAACCATCCATCCATCCACTTTCTTATCTGGGGCCAGGCTGCAGGGGCAGCAGCCTAAGCAGAGAACCCCAGACCTCCCTCTCCCTAGCCACCTCCTCCAGCTCATCCAGGGAGGACCTAAGGTGTTCCCAGGCCGGCCAAGAGATATAATCTCTCCAGCGTATCCTGCGTCTGCCCCGAGGCCTTCTCCTGGTAGGACATGCCCAGAACACTTCAGCCAAGAGGAGCACAGGAGGCATCCTAGTCAGATGCCCGAACCACCTCAACTGGCTCCTTTTGATGTGGAGGAGCAGCGACTCTACTCTGAGCCCCTTCTGAATGACTGCGCTCCTTACCCTATTTATAAGGGAGAGGCCAGCCACCCTTCAGTCGAAGCTCACTTCTGCTGCTTGTATCCGCTAGCTTGTTCTTTTGGTCACTACCCAAAACTCGTGACCATAGATGAGGGTAGGGATGCAGATTGACTGGAAAATCGACAGCTTCGCTTTCACATTCAGCTCCTTCTTTACCATGACAGACCGGTGCAGCTTCCGCAGACAGCCTTAATCTGTCTTTCAATCTCCCGCCCCTTTTCCCGTTACTTGTGAACCCAAGATATTTAAACTCCTCCACTTGCGGCAGCAACTTGTCTGGGACGAAAACCGCATTGTTCCTCTTGAATCTGAGGTCTGACTAACGGATGGAACCTCCTTTCCAGCACTGTGGCATAGACCTTACCAGGGAGGATGAGGAGTGTGATTCCCGATAGTTGGAGCACACCCTCCGGTCCCTCTTCTTAAAGATGGGGACCACCACCCTGGTCTGCTAATCCAGTGGCAGCGGCCCAGATCTCCACGTGATGTCACAGAGGTGTGTCAACCAAGACAGCCCTACAACATCCAGAGCCTTCACAGGCTTCACGGCAACAACCTCGAACGCAGATCTGATGATACAATTACAAAATTGATCATCAACCTGTGACCTAGGGTGTCCTGGTGCCAAGTGCACTCATGGACATCCTTCTCCCAGTAGGACGACGGAGTCACCGGATGGAGCACCCTCAAGCACCCACCCCACAACTCCAAAAAGGTTGGGTGCTCTGAACTGTCATTTGGTGCATAAGAACAGTCAACAGTTAGGACCTGCTCCACAGCCCGAAGGCACAGGAAAGCAGCTCTCTCATTCACTGGTGAAAACTCCAAAGTACAGGCAAAGGGTATACAAGGATGTCCAATTCCCAGGCCCCAGGCTCCAGGCTTCAGGCCTGGGGAGGGAGCTAGTAGTGGAATGAAATTCAGGCTGAAAATCTCTGATAGCTTGGGGGAAATAATGATGATGACTTGTGAAAAAATATGTTATAACCATAAAAGATTCTTATAAGGACAAATGAGGGTCTTGGAGGAGTAATAAAACATTGTCTGCATAGAATATGATTTTTGTGTTCTGTATTGGTTGAGTACATGTTATAGTTTGCGTTTGTCTTTTTTTGCAGCTGCTAGTAGTTCCGTAAATAGAGCAAAGAGAGCGGACATCCTTGTCTGGTCTTTGAATTCTTTGAATCCAAACTTTTGAAGGGTTTCAAATGGCAAAGGAGGCTGAGGGGAGCACTGGCAGCCAGAGTTTTTTTAATTCTTTAATTTTTGCTTCCAATTTGAAATCTAATTCATTGCCTTTGTTCTTTTTATGAGGTGATTATGAAACTTTATACAGTTTTGCCAGTTTCCCAGAGGAGTGATGGAGAGTTGCTCTAAGAAACATTTATGTCTATGAAACATGTCCTCTCAGTCAATTCTTCATCCTTTAGTAGATGTATTGAAACACCATGTGGTGTTGATTTGAGTTTTTTCTGTATCTTAAACAGGTGAGGGATTGTTGATTGTTTTTGGATAAATTGGTGTGTCAAAAATATTTGAGTGATATTTGAGGGATTTTCGTGTAAGAAATGTATATTGTGACTTTGCAGTGTTTGATCCATTAGCTGTTACCATCCTAGCACAGCATTTTGATAACAGGTCAAGTAATCCTAACTAATCCCACTAATTGTCCACCTCATTAATATCAACTATGTTATGTTTACTAACAACAATGCAGGGAAATATTTTTCACATTGTAACCAGGCCTGCTGTAGTTGATAGGATAGCTCAAGTAAGATGTTCAAATTTTTACTTTGAGGGATTAGTATACACATCCTATACCATTCAATCATCACTAAAGGTGATATCTAAGGGGAGCACATACTTGACCACACATGGACCTTCTGTTATACCAAACCTCAGGATTTCAGGGATTTCTTTGTGCTGGAGGCATTTCAAAAAGACAATTGTACCACCTCAAAATGTTGGACATTCTGCTACTATATGAACATCGTGAAAATACCTCAAAGGTCTTATGGTCTGTCTTTGTTTTATGTTGCATAGAAATAAATCCCACGTCAGTGTCATATGAACGTAGCATGAGTGCGCAGCTGTGCAGGTCAACTGAGTATAGTAGAGACCTTGACAATGCGCCTCAATCTCGAGTTTGGATCTATGAGTTGCTTCTACAATAAGAACTGAGCACCAAAAACCCCAAACCAAAATATAATTTAAAGTATTTTCTTTTGTTTAAACTTTGTAGATCCCACCGTGGAGTTTAGTTGGACAAAGGAGGAGGTAGAAGATCTGAATAACACCAGCTTCATCATTGCTGCTGATGGTAACTCTTTGATTCTAAAAGCAGAGCTCTTCTTCACTATGTGTGGTCTGTTCAAAAGGTTATTGAAAAAGACAGGAAGCTAAATAATTTTTAATACATTTTTCTGAATGTAAAGTTCCAAAGACTGTGTAATTTTTATCATCTGTGGTAGATTCTGACAATTCTGAAGGAACAAGGCTGAAAATTGAATGTGTTTTAAAAGACTGCAGGGGTTAAGGAACAGTTCAACAATCCATTCGAAAACAGTTTGTCACTGCATCCAGAAACATTGGCTGAAACTTTACCGTGCAAAGACGCACACAGCTCAAAAAATAAGCATCAGTCTAGACCCACTTGAAATCCACTATATTGCCAAAAGTATTAGGAGTGTGTTTATAGGAATTTCTGACCATTCTTCCAGAAGCACATTTGTGAGGTCAGACACTGATGTTGGAGAGAAGGCCTGGCTCACAGTCTCCACTCTAATTCATCCCAAAGGTGTTCTATCAAGTTGAGGTCAGGACTCTGTGCAGGCTAGTCAGGTTCTTCCACACCAAACTGGCTCATCCATGTCTTTGTGGAGCTGCTTTGTGCACTGGTGTGCAGTCACGTTGGAACAGGAAGGGGCCATCCCCAAACTGTTCCCACAAAATTGGGAGCATGAAATTGTCCCAAATGTCTTGGTATGCTGAGGCATTAAGAGTTCCTTTCACTGGAACTAAAGCCGCGTTTCCATTAGTATCTACTCAGCGCGGCTCGACTCGACTTGCCGCGGTTTGAAGGCATTTCCATTAGTACCTGATACCAAGTACCAGGTACTTTTATAGTACTCACTCAACCGGGGTCCCAAGCGATCCAAGTGATCCTAAAATGTGATGCGGAAGAACAGCATGCCACTGATTGGGCAGGGAGTGTCGTTGCTAGCGGGATCATGAGAGCGACTCCTTCACCACCCAAAGCACAGGTTGAATGCCCAGACCAAAAGTTTGCAGTGGCAGTTTTGCAACAAGAGAGCCATCTGAAATGCACATACGGCATACATATTTTATCCCTAGTTGGTGACCTCTGTGCACTATGACCCTCAGCATCCACTGACCCCAATCTGTGATTTTACGTGGCCTACCACTTCATGGCTGAGTTGCTGTCTTTCCCAATTGCTTCCACTTTGTTATAATCCCACTAACAGCTGACTGTGGAATATTTAGCAGTGAGGAAATTTCATGACTGGACTTGTTGCACAGGTATCATCCTATCACGGTACCACGCTGGAACTCACTGAGCTCCTGAGAGCGACCCATTCTTTCACTGATGTTTGTAGAAGCAGTCTGCATGCCTAGGTGCTTGGTTTATACACCTGTGGCCATGGAAGTGACTGGAACACCTGAACTCAATGATTTGGATGGTGAGTGAATACTTTTGGCAGTATAGTGTATGTGTCAAAGGAGGCCGAAAACTGTTGAGCAGCTGAAATCCTTTATATGCATGAATAGAAGTACATCTCACTTTCAGAACTATGGGAATTGGTTTCTTGAGTTCCTAAACAAAGAAAATGTGCTGCAACACAGTGGTGAACAGACCCCCGTCCACCACCCCACCCCACCCCACCCCCTGGCAATTTTAATGAAATGTGTTACTGGCATCTAAATCAAGTGTGTATTTTCAAAGAACACAAAATGCTTGTTTCTGTCATCTTTGCACTGTTGAAATTGAATTTGTGAAGTGAAATAACGTAAAAACCGTATCATGTACTGACAAAGTTGTAAGTTCAGATTTTGAGTTTAATGAAGCCTACAGTGTAGATATGCAGACTGTACGGCGCAATAATAATTTGAATTTGTGTCACCAGTTTGCTATGATGATGATCTGACTGATGGCCTTTTCCGAACATTGTGCCGACTCTGCAGCAACTTTCCACATACCTGCACTATCTTCATCTCCATGGAGAAAAGGTGTGGCGAGAACATTTATTAGTATGCCTGAGCACATTTGGCCTTTGGAATGATTATGTTTCTTAAGTTGTTAAAAATAGTGAGGTTAGCCAATTCAATGAAGAAGGAAATGTACAGAATTAATATTTATTCTCTAGGTTCTGATCTTACGTAGTTCATGAGAATCTATATAATGCCTATTAAGTTACATCATATTTCTGCCAATATTTCAGATGTGTGTGCTAAATGCCTAGATGAAAAATGTACTTCTCATTGTCTGAGAATATCCAAACTTTTAGAACGATGTTCTAAAAGTATTTGACAAGATCAAGAAGTTTATAGTCTTATATACTGCAAAAACATAATAGTTACACTGAGCAGTGAAATTCTTACTTCACAAGTTCCCTTGTGAAGTAAGAATAAATAAATAAATAACTAAACTAAGCCAAAAATAACCATTCTACTGACATAACACTTCTGACAATATACAATCTAATGGGGAATCGAATGTGTTCAGAATAGTTTCTTTAATATGGGACATGAGTCTCCTCTCAAAATACTTCATTGCAATCGAAGTGAGTGCGTTGGGGCAACAGTCATTCAAACAGGTTAGGTAATTTTTCTTAAGGAGGGGCACTATGGAGACTTCTGAGAACTCCATTATGGCCGCAGCGTAAAAGGAGAGCTCCCCAACCTAGATTTTTGTAAGTCCGATTATCCTGAAAAATCAGCAACAATAAGTCTGGTAAATAATATTTAAAAAAGGGACATTTACTATGACAAGAGGGAAATATAGCAGAAAATCTCAAAAACCTGAGTTAGAAAACAGAGGGGACGACGAAAGCGAAACATTAGCTTCGGAGCGAGCTAAATCAGCTAAAGAAGCAACAGTGTATCCAGAGTCGAACCTAAAGAGCCAAAACGCAGAGGCCCGTTCTGCCTTAAACATGGCAAATTTGGAAACGATTCTTCAAGAGCTGCAAGAGTTTCACCAGGAAAATTCGGGACACTCTGGGAGAAATTAAAGATGAGATTAAAGTCGCCAAACAATAGGATTGATAACGCAGAGAGGCGGATTGAGGATGCAACAATTGAATTCCTGGAGCTATAGAAACAGTTTCAAACACAGCTGGTGGATCAAGAGGGACGATTGAGGAGGGGGAATATTAGGATCCACAGACTCAAGGAGGGAGCGGAAGACTGATGACGGAATTCATAGAGAACCTTTTGGGAGAGAAATTGGAGCCGCTGCTGTCCTTACCCTTCCAGATAGAGAGAAGTCATAGGGCTATGGTGCCACATCCCTCCGCGGATTCACCACCGAGATCTATTGTGGTAAAGTTTGAGTTTCAGAGTAAAAGAAGAGATTCTAAACTTGGCAGAAGAAGGGCTTTGTGTACGAGGGGAAGAAAGTGTTTCTGGACCACAATTATGCTCCGGAGGTGCTGAAGAAACGGAAGGAATATACAGAGGCAAACAGAGTTCTGCGAGAGAAGAACATATGCTTCCAGACGCCATTCTCGGCGAGACTATGCATGCTCTACAAGGGAGCAAAGAGGGTCTACAACACAGCTGAAGAGGCGACTAAGGACATGGTGGAGCGAGGATTTCAGGTGGTGGTGGTCAGACTGGCGGAGAACAGCTTGGAGAACATCAGAACCTAACTTGGAAGACAAGCGGGACCAAGAAGGGACAGACACCCAAGGAAACAGGGGAAGGATAAAAACAAAGACTGCAATGTTTTAGAAGAGTTTAGGATAAGATCTAAGGTCCACTGCATTTAAAATATGAGTTTTTTTTTTTTTTGACATTTTCTTTGGGTGGTGATATCCAAGATTAAGGTGAGAAACATGGGGTCCTACATAAATTTACTCGGGTCAAATCAGTAAGGAAATTTTCCTGATGTAATCCCATAGGGGTTGGGGGATTCCCCCCCCCCCCCCCAATTTTTTCTCTTCTTTTGTTTGTTTGCTTTTCTGAATCTTTGGAGCTGTGGAATACACATGAACAAATCTAACTACAATGTAAAGGGCCCACTTCCTCTGGCAGGGAGAGGACATCCCATTGTGCAGATTTCCCATCATAGCTTAAAAAGGGTCAAAACACAGACCTCACAAAAGGAGTTCTTGGTTAATCACGAGTTCATTGGTGAAAGTTCTAAAAATGTTCTGTTATGTGTTTAATATTGCTCTGTTTATCTGTAGCCCAAGGGCCCTTCAGGGTGTAGAGATGGTTGAAAATAGGGAAACACATGGTGAAAATGACAACACAGAGAAAGTTATTAAAGGTAGCCTCATTTAATGTGAATGGGATACTCAACCCAATTAAAAGGTCTAAAGTATTAGGGAAGTTGAGAAGGGAGGGGGTGGGAGTGACATTGTTGCAGGAGACTCACCACCAATGCCTCACTACAGTCGGGCAACATTAGATATTTAGTTATAAACTTTTCCCCCAGGCTGTCAGACCTAGTACAATTGAATCATACTCCTCTACTAAAAACAATAGAGGATGATCTCACACATTGGAACTCTCTACCTATATCTCTCATGGGGAGAGTTGCCACAGTAAAAATTATAATTTTGCCTAAAATCAATTATCTGTTCTCACTGATCCCTAATAAACCTTCTGTTGCTTGGTTTAAGTCACTAGACTCAAACATTTCTAAATTTTTATGGAAAAGTAAAACATCGAGAATAAGTTTGAAGACTTTACAAAAGCTAAAATGCAATGTGGTCTAGAACTTCCAAACTTCTATCACTATTTCTTAGCCTATAGATTACAGTATATTTCAAGGTGGATCAAATCAAGCCCTTTAGACAGCCCATGGCTGGATCTAGAACAAACACAAATTGAAAATCTCTGACTTACCTTTCATTAGCTCCAATATTAAACATTATAACTGCTTCACCCTGACAGCCTGGTGGTGTGATAGAGTAGGAGGAGGGGGAAGGGTCAGGAGGCATATGACCGGGGGTAGACGACTACCCCCAGAGGGAGAGAGCCATAGTTCTTAATGCCTTATGCATTGCTAAGAAAACTATCCTCATGAATTGGAAATCAAAAAATTATTTATGTACTACTCACTATAGGAATCTACTTTTAGACCACATTAAGCTGGAAAGCATGTCTGCTACCTCTAGAAGCGGACACACCCCCAGGGCACTGCCACGTCCAGGGCCAGCACCCACCACCCACATCACAGACAAACACAAATACAAACACACACCCCTCCACGTACACACACACACCCCTCCACACACACACACACACACACACACACACACACACACACACACACACACACACACACACTCACACTCATACCAGACTACAACAAACATCACACCCACATACACAAACACAGTGGTCCTGAGTCCAGGACCTACTGGTTCCCAGTGGAAACTGCTGCCCCCTCATCTGCCCACCCCCCAGAGGACATGCGGGCACCCCAGGGCCCCAAAATGCAGGCCTGACATCCTGACACAGGCCAACCCGCTCCACATGGCGGTGCGCCTGAGGGGGAGCAGACCCCCCCCAGCGCAGGGAGAGGCCCAACCAGGAAACGGGTGACCCCGGACACCAGGGACCCAGACCCGCATCCCGAACCCCGCGAAGGAGGCTGGCCACCCGGCCCGGGGCCGGCACCCACCACCATGGGCACCCCAGCCCCACACCCAAAGACCACAAGAGCATCCATCCAAGTCCTCACCACCACCATCCAGGGCCCGCACACAGACATCACAGAACAGCAGCCACAGTCCTCCAGCTCAAGAGCCATCAGACACCCGAATCCCCCCGGCCTGCCCCAGCCACCCGCCAGGCCCATGACGAGACCAGACTACAGCCGATCACCCCCACTACATGATGGAATTGATCAGA
>JAVDPK010000762.1:64722-86702 GCA_034780415.1 Cichlasoma orientale | reverse complement strand
ACAATATTATCGTTAATCGCAATAATTTCTGAGACAATTAATCGATTAGCAAAATTTGTTATCGTGACAGGCCTACAGGTGAGGTGACTAACACTGATTATATCTTCACTGCGGCATGTGTTAATGGTACATTAGAGAGCAAGTGAACATTTTTGACCTCAAAGTTGGTGCTAGGAGTGTTAGCAGTAGGAAAAATGGGTGAGAGTAAGGATTTGAGTGAGTATGACAAGGGCCAAATTGTGATGGCTAGACAGCTGGGTCAGTGCATCTCCAAAACTACAGCTCATGTGTAGTGTTCCCAGTGCAGTGGTCAGCATCTATCAAAAGGGGTCCAAGGAAGGAACAGTGGAGAACCAGCGACAGGGTGATGGGCGGCTGAGGCGCAGTGATAAACCAAAGGCTGCCCCATGTGGTCCGTATGGGGTTGCTTAGCTAGCAGAGCAGTTGGTGCCCATGCTGACCCGTTCACGGCTGAAAGCACTAACAATGGGCATGTGAGCATCAATTCAATTCAGTTTTTTTTTTTTTTTATCTAGCCCCAAATCACCCTACAAGATAAAGACCCTACAATAATTAGAGAAAACCCAGCAATCAAGCACTATGAGCAGCACTTGGTGACGGTGGGAAGGAAAAACTCCCTTTTAACAGGAAGAAACCTCCAGCAGAACCAGGCTCAGGGAGGGGCAGTCATCTGCTGTGACCGGTTGGGGCTGTGGAGAGAGAGACAGGACAAAAGACGCTTCATCCGTAAATCATGCAGGAAGCAACAGCATGGCAGTGTTGCCAACTTAGTCGCTAGATTTAGCAGCTTTTCCGACCCGTGTTTTGTGTACATACAGCCTTCGTACTGCGTCCGTTCATATGTTTTGGCATCACCCAGACCCCCAAGAGTACCTGGCTGCAGGCAGTCACGTGACCTTAATAGTGAAAGTGGGTATTTTTTGTGTGCCACATTGAGCGGGTGGACCCATTGCTGTGATACGTCAGCGCATATGTCTATGGATTTACTGAGCTGGCTAGAATCCTGCTGACTGAAGGATGGAAGTTTGTTCATTCAGTCTGTTTACATGTTTTGTTATTTGCACAGAGTACTAGATGTACAGGAGGAAGCACTTTGGTGAAGTCTACTTCACTGCAGACTGGCTTTTTAAAGAATAAGTCAGCCTATTGCTATTTTTGCTCTATCTTTTTTGTTTACATGTTAATAGCACAGCTGTGAGTCTTTTGTTAGAGAGGAAAAAAGCATTAATTTATTTGAGCATTGTTATTTAAATATGCCAATAGTCTCTGGTGACTTTCCATAATAATGCCAATCAGTGGTTTATATTTATTAGGATTTTAGCATTTCTTACTGCTGGTTCTTACTGAGCCATTTGCTTTTGGATTGATATGCTGAATAAAGTCACTGAGACTCGTATTCCCCCCATCAACATCTGCTGAGACCTGTAGTTGTGTGTTCTAGGACTTCCAGGGGATTCTTGCAACCTAAAGAGTCTACTGGCAGGAGGCTGAGGGGAGCACTAGTGGCTGACAGTGTTTTTGTTTTACCTTCAGAGACTGTGTATGCTGTCTTTTAGACAAGAGATTGCTTCATTGGCATTTTCAAATGGGAGGCATTTTTCACAGGTAGATGCATTGACTTTTGCAAAGCTGGAAATCAACTGCAGTGACCACTGACCTAACCATTTTGTGACATACGTAAAGTTTCGTAAAGTTTCGTTTTGAGAAGGGTACAGAGTTCTTCAGGCGTATTGCATAAACAGTACATGTACTTTGATGGTTCAACCAAATTTCTTCCCAGGTCTCTAGTGTTCTTAAAAAACAAACTTGTAATTAACAAGTTGCTACCGAAGCAGCATGCAGCATCTTCTGTCACATACAGAAGTGTTGCTTGAGGTACTGCTGCTTCTGCAGCCAGGAGTGACCATCAAAAGGAAAAAATGGCAGTCAATATCCAAAGAAAGCTTCGAGTGGCCTTCAAGAAGTCTGGAGAACTGTTCCTGAAGACTGCTTAAAGAAATTACAAGAAAGCTGCCTCAGAGTTCAGGCTGTGTTGAAGAATAAAGGTCATACCAAATATTGACTTTCAACCTTGTTAAGAGTTGTACAAACTCTTTTGCCTTATATACTGTATTTCCATGTATGTTTGCATGTCACAATAAACCACTGTACCCATTCCCCATTTTCCTAGCAAAATATAAAGAAATGAGGGGTGGCTCTTGTGCCCAGTACTGTATTTCAATAAAGCAACGCTGGGGCTACATTTCATGTACATGTATTTGAAATTTGGAAGCCTCATGTAATGTTCCAAGACAAAAAGTCATCCTAAAACCAACAGAAAGTCAGCCATTTTGAATTCAAGATGCAATTTTGGCAGCATTTTTGCTATTTTGTGCCATTGTACTTTAACTTCTCCTGTAGATTTAATTGGGTTGATGTGATTTTGAGGCTTTACCTTTGGCACTGCTAAACTGCAAAACTTTTGAATTTTCTTCAAAGGATGTATCGGTGGCAGCGTGCCAGATTTTGACAATTTGCCACAAGGCAATTGTAAGGTAAAGACTACAATCAAAACGACCCCCTATGAGCAGCACTTGGCAACAGTGGGAAGGAAAAAGTCCCTTTTAACAGGAAGAAACCTCCAGCAGAACCAGGCTCAGGGAGGGGCAGCCATTTCCTGCAACTGATTAGGAGGGCTGCAAGAGAAATTAACACTTAAACATTGTTCAACATGCCCCAGAATCCACTCGCTTGATGAGAAGTCTGGAGACATTCAATCTGCCAATGTTGGGTCACAATCATAGCACCACCTAGTGGCAACAAAACATTCAAACGATGGCAGGAAATGCATCACAAAGTGCATCCAGGTGTGAGGGCTTTGTCATCGCTGCCTGCAGCTTTAATGTGCATTTGGTGCTATAGTGTAATATTAACCTGTTAACTGGCAGCGGCCCGCCCGCGGGCCGTTTGTAGCACTTTCCGAATTTGAAGCGTCATGGCGTCACAGTAACACTGCAATCTGCCCTTACGATGCTTTTATATGACAGACTAGATCCTCTGAATTGGATTGACATCTCATTTGGCCAATCATGTTATGAAATGGATTTTCCAAAGCCAATAATAACCAGACAGCATCATGTGACTTCTCTGGACCTGCCCCAAATGTTCTCCAATCGATTGGTGAACTCTGACCCAAAATATAAAACCACAGATGTATAGCGAATAAAATTCCTGACACGTGGGTATACGGCACCTTGGGGTGTGTTTTCACTTGAATACACAAAGTTGTTGTACAATGCGTGCGTATTACGTGCACAAAGCCGAGCCGGAAGAAAGACTCCGTGCACCATACTGACTCGACAGTGTTTTCAGTCTTTTTTCTCACTAACGGATTGTATAAATATCTCAAAACCAGGTATATTTCTTCAACAAAGGGTCAAAGTGACTCACGAGAGTGGATTATAATTTATTAGAGGACTTTGTCGCTGATTCGACTGTTTTATCGCTGCATAATCCCACGAATGAACAGCTGTTACTCAGAAGGCGATTCATAGTAAGTTTAAGTTTGTATCCTCAGCTCGTGCTCGTATTATACGCCGTTCAGATGTAAATATGAATGTCTCGATGGGGCTTTCACGGCGGTTGCACAATGGCTCAGAGCATTGTTTATTGATATTTGGTGATATTCGCTTTGTGTAAGTTCCTTTGTGTTTGTGCGGGGTGGGGGTAATTGTTTGCGAGGAGGTTCTAGGTTGTATATCAGAGAAGGACAATTGGGAGGATTGTGGGGTTTTTTTTATTTTATGTGTATATTTAGTGTTTATCAATATATGTTTTTATCAACATACAATTTAATTTGGGTATGTGAAGGAATCACTGTAAATAGACTGGGTGTTTTGTGAATGAAGGCCCAACATTTTTCTTCTTTTACTAATTAGGGCAACCTCTGATTTATATTCTAATTAATTCATACTATCAGTAAATTTGTATATAGCAGAGGATTCCTCTGAATATTGTCTTTCATTGGAGTCCTCATTGATGACTGTATGTTGAAGCATTGAGCCATTTGTAGTTTGCATATCAGGCATTGTCCCATTGGTGCAACTTGGAGTCTCCAAATGGCACCAGTTGGACAACGCCTGGACATCAACACACAAAAACCTGTCCAAAACAGTAAGTTTTTGTGCTATTTTGATAACATTTGAAATACAAGTAGACAAGACTTCATTTTATTTTCCAGTCCATACCTTCAACAGTCAGTGTGTAGTTACATAAAAACAAACGTGAAAAATCTAGGCAAGGCAAAAGGTATCTAATTTTTCTTTGTTCCAAACTTAACAGCTACATACTCATTACAGTTACAGCATTTTTGACTGCAAAAATGAAAAATATAGCTTGATATCCTCACAAAAAGACCAAGCTTTTGTATGTACTCCAAAGAGTTCAAGAATAGCAGCTGATTTAATTTGGGTATCCTTCTCCAGCCGTTTTTGGTGGTTTTGGTGCAGCCAGTTAACAGGTTAAGATGGGTATGTTGTAGGTTCTGTAGTCAACCAAAGAGACGCTACAGCGTCTGGACTCCACCTGCAGCCTTATTAGCCTAAACGGACCGTAGATATAACGTGAAATAATTTTAACCCTTTTCCCTAATAAAATAATGCCATGTGTCTGAAAGAGGAGATTTCTCATCCAGTTTGATCAGAGTGGTGCTGCTGTGACTGACAGATGGTGAAGGTCAGTGAAAGTGGTGCAGAATGTGTCTGCCATTACCAAACGATGATTGTCAGTGTTACATAGTCATAGTGGTCTCTGTCAAGTTGAGTGAGTCCAAACTTGTTAAAAACACAATGTTTTGTAGTTTTGGGTTCTTGTTTTTTTCTCCTCTTGCTGCTAAAAGGAGCAGATTATTTTGGTTGGATTAGAGGACACTGACTAAATATTTGAGCAGTCAACTCTGAGCCTTAAGCTTTAGTATGTGGAAGTCAAAATAAAACTAATGGGGTGTGTATGTGTTTTCATGGTACATGCATAAAGTGCCTAGTTTTGACAGTGTGGTTCACTGATCTATGATCATTTTTAGATTGCAATGGACCTCTGTTCAACATAGGAAGGAAATACTCATTGGTCACCTAATTAGAAACACCTTATCAGTCCCAGGTTGGACCCCCTTTAATTCTTTGTGGCACAAATTCAACAGGGTGCTTGGAAACATTCCTTAGAGATTTTTGGTTCATGTTGACATGATAGCATCACGTAGTTGGTACGCTGGCCAGTGGCTGTTGGGTTATCCACTTTTTACTGGGACCAGTATTTTATGTCTGGATTTCCAAAGGTGAGGCTCAGGCTTATTATTTGGAAGTTTAGATTAATATCAGCTTGTGCTGTTTTTCCAGATGCTGGCAAGTCAACCATTGGTGGTCAGATCATGTGAGTTGCAGTCTCTCTTTTTTTTTCTTAGAGTAAAGTTATACCCATCATAGAATGCCGTTTGACATGATGTGTTTTATCTTGTTTTTCTTTTCCTAAAGGTATCTGACTGGCATGGTAGACAAGAGGACCTTAGAAAAATATGAAAGAGAAGCGAAGGAAAAGAACCGGGAAACCTGGTGAGTGGGTGTACTGCTGTGTTTACATGAACTGACCTGTTTTTGGTTTAATGTGTTAGTGTTCAACCAGGTCACCGCTGGTGTGTATAGCACCCTTTAGATATGGATTTCTTAAGTGACCCTGAAAACAGTAGCATGCCCTTTTTTTTATTTAATGTTTCAGGTACCTGTCCTGGGCTTTGGACACCAACCAAGAGGAAAGAGACAAAGGCAAGACGGTGGAGGTTGGCCGAGCGTACTTTGAGACAGAAAAAAAACACTTTACCATCCTAGATGCTCCAGGCCACAAGAGTTTTGTGCCCAATATGATTGGAGGTGCATCACAAGCAGACTTGGCTGTCCTGGTGAGTCGAGGAAATAATCAGTGTTATTAAACTTTAAAAAGGTAACTTCCTCTTACTCTTGAACTAAAACGGTTCAGGAACTACAATTGTTTCGAGAGGAAACGGCCTGGTTTTGCCATTGTCATTTCCGAAAAGTGACGCACTTAGACTGAGACGTTTCAGAAACGACCTCTTTTTACACATAAGCGCAAAATGCTGAAAATGCTGCAGTTCCCATCGCCAGGCCACAAGTTGGCGGTGTAGATATAGGAGCCACAACCATAGTGCGCATGTGCGAGTGCCCGTTTCCAAAAGGTAGCGTTTTTGTCCTTTTACATGGAAACAGAGGCCGGAGTATTTTGGAAACATTTCTTCTCTTCAGAAAAAAAGTAAAATAGAAGTCTCCTTCACTTGTAATTTAACTATCAATATACCTTTTCCACTCTAACATGCCTGGAGCCTGATATATCACTAAGGCCCATCACAGATGCACTTCTTTTTTTAAATTGTGAACTTCATATCAGATCAAACATCACGTTTCTTTAAAAGTTTAGTCAGCAGGGTTACACAGCACAAGTCTGAATGCATACTCTCACAGATCTGAGACTTGCTCATCTTAATAAGACTTGATTGGTTTGAAGAATGCCCTAAACAGCAATCACATGCTTGTGGCATGACACTCATTTCAGTTTGTGCCTTGTGGTCTCATACTACCTAAAGTAAATGAGCTGAATCAAATCATTGTTGTTTATGCACAAAGGTGTCTATGTAATAGGGGTGGGCAGTATAGCTTCAAAATTATAGTAGAATATTTCAAAACATAATACAGTGGAAAAAATACTGAATGTTTTGTTATCCTCCCACTCAAAAGAAAGTGGGAGTATGATGTCGTCATCCCGTCTGTCCGTGAGGCTTTACCTTCTAGTCTATAGACTCCAAGTCTACAAGGAGTTGAGCCATGAGATTTGGTGTATATGTTCTTTGCAACACAATATTCATGTTCCTGGATGTTTAGTACACTTTGGCTGTTTTAATCTGAAGTAGAGATAAAACAACATGGAGATTTTCAGGCTGCTAATACTATGAGAATATATGCTAATGATATGCAGCCTCTTTTTCATACCTGATTCGCTTACATAATCATGTAATCATATTGTGCTGTCTGATTGGCTATACCTACCTGACCATTATTGAATGAAAGGGAGAAAGTGGAGATTCCCCATATCTATCAGCTGACCTCGGTCCCTGAACAGCTGGCAGTAGCTGATAGTGAGAAATTTCCAGGTAAAGAGCCAGTCTGTTCATAGGAACATCAGTTCTAGGCTGCAGCCTTATTGATTAGCCTGTGATGCCAGCTTCTGATTGGCTGACTCGTGGCCATAAATAGTACAGACTATGACTCATTGTTGACCAATATTAAACCCATACCTACTGCTCAGCAATATTGCTCAAATGTAAGCATGGTTGCCTCATGATTATAGTGGTTATACATAATGCATTTATATCAGCAGATTATGTAGTAATATTCCTGTACAGACGTGAGTATAATATGAGGTGAATACCTTGTATGTAGGCATTATATCTGACTCATTGTTATAGATTATGTAAACAGAAAGATATTATGTAGTATACATATGTACTTTGTCTAATTGACAATGTTGTGTGTTTGTTCTAGAAGTATTTGTAGAAATGTTAAAGATAATCACAGATTATTAATATGTAACAGCATGTTTAAAAAGTAAATGAAGGGCATTTTTTATCCTTTTCCAGTGTGTTACTGCCTTTGATGACACACTGCTGTATTGAAAGTGTGAATCTGTTGAAACAAGGTGCCAGCAGCAGCATTACAGTGCAGCAGTAGTGAGTAAGCACCAAAATAGCCTTTTTAATGTCCCTGGGAATTTTAAGTAGAAGAATAACACAACTGCTTAACATTTTAGTTCAACATTAACTAAAGTAACTTAACCTTGTAACTCTGCAGGAGCTGCACAATATTGCCACATAATAAAACTGAAAAACCTTTTTACCTGCGATGTTGTATCTTAGGTCGAGCTTTTAAAAAGTCCTATTTTTCCAGCATGTGACCACATCAGTAATTTCCATTCACTGCGTGCTCTTCCTGTCATATGGATGCAGCCAGCGATGCCTGGTCGAGTTATTTGTTTACATCTGGGTTGCACATCACCAGCTGCTCATATGTCTTCCTCGCATTCTTTCATAGCCTGGTTGTACTCAAAGGTGTGTGTGTGTGTGTGTGTGTGTGTGTGTGTGTTTTTGTTTGTTTGTTTTTGTTTGTTTTTGCCTCGTGGTGAAAGGTTTGTTTCCATCTTTCCTCAAAATAACCAGCCTCTCAAAAATCACCAAACAGCTTTTGTATGTGAGGCAGAATTTGTCCTTAATATACTTTTCTTCCAAAGTGCTCAAAAGTACTGCAGATTAATAAATAATACTAGACTTAAGTATTGACACACTTTTTAACTTTGTCATACTTGAAAAGAATATAAAATGTCAGTGCTCAGAATTATCTTACACTTTGACAGTTTTTTTGCAGGACCCTACTACAAAAGTCACAATTACTTCACTATAGGGTTAGTGGTTAGGGTTTAATTATGACTAAAAATGGGTACCAGGGTGGCTCAGGGCGTGAGCAGGCGACCATGTTTATATCACATGGTGGACGGCGCTGGTTCGAGTCCCGACCGGTCGCTAGTTACCGCATGTCTTCCCTATCTCTCCTCCCGGTTTCCTGTCTCTCTTCACTACGAACTGTCGAATAAAGGCCAAAAAAAACAAACCCTAAAACTAAAAATGTCAAATTCCTAGGCCTTCTGAAATCTTTGTTTTTGGGACTGTAAAAGCAGGATACGCCACCTGAACACCATTCAGTCAAGTGTTAGCTGTGATTAAGGACTGCCCAGTGAAGAGGGCCGAGGCTATTGCAGTGATTCCAAGTTTACCACTGTACACTCCATCGAGGAGTTCAGGAGCACTTGGTGAGCAGTTTCAAAGATTAAGGTCAGAAAACCAAAGTCTCCCAGCT
This sequence comes from Cichlasoma orientale, assembly GCA_034780415.1. Lineage (NCBI taxonomy): Eukaryota > Metazoa > Chordata > Actinopteri > Cichliformes > Cichlidae > Cichlasoma > Cichlasoma orientale. Next base: position 77,733 of record JAVDPK010000762.1, on the reverse strand, counting down.
TGGCCCGGAACGTTGTGCTAGGATTCAGCAGTAATCCAAGAACCACTTTCAAGGCCAGCTTGAAGAATTTGTCAGATTCTGTCATACACATTGCAAGGACTACACTTCAGTAAACTCTATAATGCTGCCTGAGACCCAGGAAGACTCCAGTGTCAAGCCCAAGCACCTGGAGGCAGGTTTGGCATTTGCAGAGCAGCACTTAGAGAAGGCAGAAGCTTCCTGGGTGAGGATTTTGTGGTCTGATGAAATGAAACTGAGTGTTTTGGACACAGCCTGACATTTTCTGTTATTTGTAACAATCTTTTATGAGTAAAAGTTAAAAACGGTTAATGCTTTCTATTCGAGTATTGCTTGTTTATTTGTGACACTTTTGAGCACTTGGCCAGCAAAGTTAGGTTAGGAATGGATGCTGCTTCATAAACACAGGGGGTGTAATTGGGTTTAACCCTGTGTACCCTTAGTCACTCATTGAAAACATTGGAATATTTTTACAATCTTAACCATTAAAAAAAAAAAATTAATCGTTGTTTTTGTTTTTATCCAGTTTTTCTCATGATGAAGACAGTCTGTGACACATCACACGACCTGTATACCTGTAATCAGTTTTGATAAAACCCTGCGATAGACTGGCCACCTGTCCAGTGTGTACCCTGTCACTGCTGGGATCGGCTAATCTAAAGCTAATCTTGTTTCAGTGTATTTTTATTACACCAGGCGATGCCACAAAGTGAGTGAGTGTTTTGTCCCCCAGGTGATCTCTGCCAGGAAAGGCGAGTTTGAAACTGGCTTTGAGAAAGGCGGGCAGACACGGGAGCATGCCATGCTGGCCAAAACAGCTGGTGTCAAGCACCTGATAGTTCTGGTGAATAAAATGGATGATCCTACAGTCAACTGGAGCCTGGAGAGGTGTGTTCACTAAACAGCAGCTCAAGCTCAGCATGTATGCAACACAATCCTAAAGATTTAAGCACCAGTCTTTCACTGGCTTAATCTGTAATCATATGGTGTAGCTTATCAGTGGATTTGCATTTCATAATAATCAAATAACTGTTAACCAAAGCTTTTAAAGTACATGTAGTGGTGTTTTAAGAGACCTCAGTCTTATGTAGTGATTACTGGCACCCACATTTTGTTCTGCTGTCCTGTAAATGCTGTTTTCATTTTCACTTCAATATGAACTTCATTTTAGGAGCCTGAAATGAAATCCATGAGAGGTCATTTACACTCATCCTGTCAGCATTTGACCTCATTCAACAGAAGTGTGTTTGAAATGTTGTTTTAAAAAAAGGCTGGGAACACGTCACATTTTCCTCACACCATGCATGCTGATATGTGTTGGTCAGGCTGCCACCTCTCCTTCTTTGAAGGTGTTTACATTCACCCTGTCTCTGAACCCTGCAGGTATGAAGAGTGTAAAGAGAAACTAGTGCCATTTTTGAAGAAAGTGGGCTTCAACCCCAAGAAAGACATACACTTCATGCCGTGCTCTGGGCTGACAGGAGCCAACCTGAAGGAGCCTGCTGACATGTGCTCGTGGTATACGTAAGTCTCCCCCCCCCAGCACCTCCATCACTATGGGGACTGAATAGACAAATGATTTCTCATGTCTAACTTTGATCTTATTGCAGAGGCCTACCTTTTATTCCACACTTGGACAGTTTGCCAAATTTCAACAGATCAAGCGATGGTCCTGTAAGATTGCCCATCGTAGACAAATACAAGGTAACAGTCTCTCATTCCCACATTAGATAATGCAACAAACAGCAAAACATTTCCAACTTCTTTCCACTGCATGACCAAGCGTTTGATGACTGAGTGCATGTGATGAAATAAAGGTGTCGTGGTTGGAATGTGTTTTCAGTCACCACATATGAATGTGAGGTATTTGTCAGTGCTCAGTTTACTGAGCTAGAACAGAGCTCAGTTGGTGTCGTTCTGCAGGGCTGTTTCGTGCTTCAAGTCTGGTGCAAAAGCACAAGTCACAGTTGACTTATTGTTAGATTTGTTGTGTTGCAGTTGCATTGTTGTACTTTCAGTTGCATTTGAGGGCGTTTTTTGCACAAACACTGCTTGGTTAGATTTAGCCAACAAAGCAGGTTCAGGGCAGTGGTTTGGGTAAAAACGAGCTGTTTTACAAAGTGTTAGCCAAAAAAACACATTTTCTACACAATTCTCACACATGGATGGTGCAACTGCACCCACAAGGTGTGTCACAAAGTGTATACCAGCCAGAAATATAAAATGAGAACATTTACTGCTCAGTTGGTTAAAGATTGACTCATAATCCCAACACTTCCTCCTGGCTCTTTGTTTTGATACCAGACTCGGGGCTGTGTGCTAAGTTGAAGGCGTGCGAGCTTCATTAAAATCATTGTGCCATCACCCAGCATCTAGACATGGGGTGACTAAGTGAGCATGAAATCTGACACAGGCCAGCCTTTTCCTCACATGCACTGAACCTTTGTTGGCATCAGCTGAAAGAGGCGCATGTGAAAACACAAATGTCCAACACAGTCCCAGCTGAGATATCTGCCTTGAACCTTCCCCCTCCCAGACTACACCAGTGTGTGAATACAGCATATCATGGTGCTTTCACAGCTAGTGAGTGGGTGCCATATATGTGTCACCTGTCTTCTTGCAACTGAACTTGATGCAATTAAGTCATTTGTTGTCATGTTGAACTTGGACCAATTGTGAAGTTTTGCTGCATTATTGGAAGTGGCAAGCTGGGTAAGTTAAACCTGCTCTGTGACCCTCTGTGTCTCCATCAGGACATGGGCACTGTGATTCTGGGCAAACTGGAGTCCGGCTCTATCAGTAAAGCACAGCAGCTGGTCATGATGCCAAACAGGGTAAGACATCTTCTTCTATAAGATTTAGATAGATTTAAGAGTACTACTCTCACTGGTTGCTCACCAGCTTACAGTTGCATTGTTGTGTGCGTTCAGATGTAATCGGCTACATTCAACCAACTGGTATAGAGTTTATCTGGAAAATGAACTAGTGCAGTCCCAAGAATTACTGAATGAAGGAGATCACTGCCAGTGTTGTCAGTTTTAGTGTGTATAATGTGGGTACACTTTTCTGTTCTCTCATCAATTTGATCTGGCTCTCACAGCATGTGGTGGAAGTGTTGAGTCTCCTGTCCGATGATGTGGAGACGGACGACGCTGGGCCCGGCGAAAACCTCAAGCTGCGGCTGAAAGGCATAGAGGAGGAGGAGATCCTGCCAGGCTTCATCCTGTGCAATGCTGAGAGCCTGTGTCACTCAGGGCGCACCTTTGACGCACAGGTCAGTGCACACAAGCATCTCTGCTGGCTTTATGAGGCCATCAACACAACATGCACAGCAGCATTTCTTCCTGTGATGGGTCTCACGCTTTACAGCTAGAGGGGCTGTCGCAGAGAAACTGTTAGATTCATGTCAAAAATGAAACTGATCACTGGAACTGTTTCCTCTGCAGATTGTCATCATTGAACACAAGTCCATCATCTGTCCAGGTTACAATGCAGTCCTTCACATTCACACCTGCATCGAAGAAGTGCAAATTACGGTAAAATTAATACCCAATTCATTTTCTCGAGGGTCTAAGCCGCCTCTCATTTCTTTATTCTTTGCTTCCAGGTAGCCGCACCTTTTGACTTTACAAGTCAGTGAACTGAAACATGGAGGGGGAACAGGTTTATGAAAGAGTGATATTTACTCTAGTTCTTGTAGATGATTTCCCTCTTTAAAAAAAAAAAATACAAACTACTGTAAGTCATGTGACTAAAGGACCAATGAGGCAAACTGTTCAGAAGGGTGATCTTAACAGGGGACACAACTTATTTCAAAGACTTTAAAAAAAACTGTATAAATAGAAAAAATAACATTTGGTGTACAATATTAAGGCTATGCAACAGTAATGAAAAAGTAACATATATTTTGGATTTTTATAACTAGAATTAGAAGTAACTGCCCAATTTAATAAAAAGATCCATTCAGTTCTGTCATGAACTCAATTGGCACTGAATACTAGGAATGAGCCACTGCCAGCCCGTCACAGAAACCCATCGTCTGTTTCCATTTCTTTAGTTGAATCTATGAAAAATGCCAACAGTAACAGTTTGACAGGCATAAAGTCTTTGGTTTGGGGCTGCGTATCAACCAATGGTGTTGGAGATCTTGTCAAAAAATTCTGAACACAGAAAAGTACCATCAGATTTTGATCCACCATGCAATGCAATCTAGAAAGTGTCTGATTGGCAACGCCTTCAGTTTTACAGTTTTTGCCTTATACACTGTGCATTCGCCCATACATTGCTGCACCTATTTCCCATTTTCCATTCAAAATATAAAGACATAAGGGGTTGTGCAATACCATACATCTTTATCTGGCTGTAGTTTGAAAATAATAAAAAGCAACACACGTGCTGAAAGTTGTCTTAAAGTTATTCTGTTGTTTGGCTGCAGGCCTTAATCTGTCTGGTAGACAAGAAAACAGGAGAGAAGAGCAAGACACGACCACGATTTGTCAAACAGGACCAGGTCTGCATCGCCCGCCTGCGCACTGCAGGGACCATTTGTCTCGAGACATTTAAAGACTTCCCTCAGATGGGACGGTTTACCTTACGGGATGAAGGTAGGACACCTGTGTGCACGTGTGTGTGTGTATGCGTCACTTGTTGTAAAAGTCTGAAAGGCCTCTTAGCAGTCAGCCTGTACCTGCACAGAGATGTTTAATCCTATAACCCTGAAGGCGTCGGCCGTGGCACAATGTACTTCAAAAGTGACACCGATCGCGGACTTGTGGCAACAAATACCGTAATACCCCTATATGGCTGTGAAGTGCAATTTCTGAGCATTCAGGAACCATTTGAATTTTTCCGATAGGACAAACGGTCGCAGAGTTACGGTAAGAAGTCGACTGATCAAAGGAACTTTGATCAGTCGACTTGGCGGTGATAGGCTACGTCTTAACAGGCTGTTTGCGGTTAGTAAGGGCAGGAAACCGGCGTGTTGGCGGTGATCACCCGGCGTTAAAGGGTTACAGACCTATTTGGCTCATTTCCAGCATATTCTTATTTTAAAGGCTCTGCTGCTAAGTTCAGCATAGCCAGCTAAAGCTAAGAGAGCCTGAAACCCCAGTCAGTGATGGTTACCTCAGGCTTTCTGCTTCATGAGATGTGTAAAGAATTTAAAATCATTGGTGCTGTAAATAATGCTGCAGTAGTGCACAGAATGCTATGACAAATATATTAACTGGAGTTTATATTATATTACAGCTCAGTGCTGCTGCTCATTTCAAACGTGGCAGCTGCGACTTAATATGGATATCACAATACCAGAAATGTAGTACCAGTACTTCGGTACCAGTAACAGTAGAATGACATGATTCCTTTATTAAGAAGTAAGCGCTGACATGGTGGGAGATCTTTTATTTGAAATGTTAGCACTTCAAATAAAAGAAAGACGCAGACTGAAGCGTTAGGCTGGTCCTGAATAGCCAACGAATACTAGCCACATTATGTAGAACCAGGCTGACTTCATGGCAGTGCCAGCACTTCAGGGCTACATAAGAAGGATAATGCTTATATAATGCTTTGGATGTTTTTTTTAACATGAATTGGAACTCAGCTTGGATTCTTTGAGGAGACCTTTTAGCTCCTGAGTCGCAGCAGATGCGCTCACTTTTTCCTCGTGGGTTTCGATACAAACACGAGCTACTGTTGCAGAATTCACACGACTCACATCTACGTTTCCTCTGCCTGTGGGCGTCCCCTTCTTCAGTATATAAGGACAGCATAGAACACTTTTGGCCGTATGCTGCCCCCTTTGGTTCTGAGTTTCCACAGACGCTGCCTACAGCACCAAAAAAAAGTTGGTATCAGATGGCAGTGTAAGTATTGGTTCTGCTGACATCTCTACTCTTTAGAGAAAGTGGTGTTTTTAAACTCAAACTCTGAACATGACCTGCTTCCCACCAGGTTGTGTTCAGAGTAAGTTACCATGGGTATCTTGCCAGGTAAGGAGAGCCATCTTTGGGACTTAGGTAACAGTTCAAAGTAATCCTCCTTGTCTTATACTGAGTCTTAGTGCAGCCCCTCAGTTCAACCACTGTCTTAAAAAAGCTCCTTTATGGCCCACCCTCCCTTTAAGCTACCTGTTTTCTGATTGGCTGCACATCACAGACCAAAGGTTTGAACAGCAGGCCGGTGGGGCTTCAGTGCTCACAGTCAGAGCTGTGTGCCCGAGGCAACCGTAGGATTTCTGCTCTTTGATGTCATACAGAGCAAAGATACACTGGAGTACGTGTAGGAAAGCAGTGAGAAGCAGAGCAGGTCTGACAGTAGAGCTGTGTCAGGGTTCGGTTTGGTCCACACACAACATTGTTTTTGTTTGTGTTCCAGGGAAGACCATCGCTATCGGAAAAGTGCTGAAGCTGGTTGCCGAGCGGGACTGAAGAGGACGGCGAGCCTCTGAGCGTCTCTGAGTGAGGAGGAGCGGGCGGAGTTCGGTCATAACCCGCCCACACTGTTATCAGCGGCGACAGCACCTCCCTGTCACGCCCCCTTTCTGCGTGCCGAAGATCAGCTTCAGAAAAATAAACTCATGTGAAAAAGAAACATGTTTTTAAGCAAATGACAAACCAAGATGATGTCCACACGAGTCAGCTTTCTCATATTGAGAGCTCAGCTATGCCATTCTGGGTTAGCCCTCCCTCCACCTCTCCCCACCTCCTCGCTCTGGTCTGCTTATCGTACATGATTTCTTTCTTTTTTTTTCTTCATTTTTTTGTTTTCAGAAATGACAAATGGCAGAATTTATATCTGTAAACAGATGTGGACCAGGATTCTGCTGGGCGTGTAAAATGATTTTCAGAATAACTTGCAAAGGAAATTGAAAGAACTTGAAACCAAATGTTGATCTTGGGTGTACATGTTTCCCTTTGCTTTGACCCACTTTTTGGTTTCTCATGTGGCGTTCTGGCAGTGTGCTTGAGCGTGTTCAAATGTTATTCAAGCAAACAACTATGACAATAAAATCATAAATTGGGGAAAACAAAGTGTTTGTGTCAGATGTTCAGCCAGCAGATGAATTAATTTCACAGTTGCTGTAAGTGGGTTAGTTCAGCAGCTCAGTGGATTCTAAAGAAGAGCTCCGAGAACTGCTCCATAAAAATCAAAAACCCTTCCCTGACTTTGAATTTAGGACCTGTTTAGTGTCATATTGTTGCTAAGTGGTGAATCAGCTGTAAGGTCTGAAGGTTAGATAAAACTTTATTAATCCCTTTAGGAAGAGTCCGTCAGGGAAATTAAAGTTGTGAGTGTGAAAGCTAGTCTGTTAGCCGTGAGATGAGCCCAGTTCAGTTTTAGTTCAGCGGGTCTGTGCAGCATTGCTGTCCTGCCTTATTAGCCATTACATTTATTTAGATCATAAACGTTTCTGCCTGAAGCAGGCGGCACTCGGTTGATCCATTCAGTGTGGAGGAGGACTGATGCATCAGACACCCCGTTATGTGAGTGCACAGAAAGTCGAGGATAACAAAGTTGTGGTAGCATCATCACTGACTGAAGTTTTAGGTTTTCTCGAGCAGTCTTACCCAAAGAACCTGCTCGTGTGCAACATGCTTCATAGCACTCTGATTTGTGTTTGAGGAGATGCAACTGAAGCCCATTTGATGGGTGTCTTCTCCCAGCTGTCAGTCTGAGCTCTTTCCACAGTCATCTGGATCAAAGTGGAGACTCATCTCAGTCACTTCTTGCTCTTTTTTTTTTTTTTTTTTTTTTACTGCTTTTTATGTTTTGGGTATCAACTTACATAAGAAAATATTCTTTGCTTCCATGTCTGAAAAGTAAAGCCAGTGCTTAAGTGCCTTAAACCTGCTTCTTTGTGATGGTCAGCAGGGAAGAGAAGTCGGGTTTTATAGAAGTCTATGGAGAAAATGGCTTTTCTCTCTCTTCCTCTGTGACCTCAGTACTTTTGGTTTTATGGGCTTACCATTGGTTAAGTCTTATTTAATGTAACATTAATATAACAAAGTTAATTTTGTCCATAATGGTCTCATTTAGCCTAAAGTGATGATAAAGTAGGATGTGCTTTAGGCATGTCTTTTGACTAGTAAGGCATGGTTAAAATAACCCTAACCCATATAAGCTTGGAGCATTGACACAAAGTTTTCATTTATTAGAGTCACAGAGGAGGATAAACCAGGGTATGCTTTACTGTGATTGACAAGTCAATGCCATGCAAGATTGAGGTGCCCCTCAGTTTCACAGTCACATCTGCCCCTGCTCAAAATACCATTATCACAGACGCTCAGCTTCATGGCAGGACCTTCATTAACCAACGGGTAACACCACAGTGGCTACATCAGTCGTTTTGACGTGGTTTTTACCCCTCAGCCTTAAAAGGCTGGTGGGGTGTTGTTACCCTGCTGGGCAGGTGTCTGACTTTGTGAACACGATAACTCGAGAACCATGTGACCTAGCATAGCTGCATGTACTAAAAATCTCAGATGCCAAACTGACGTTTTGGCTGATTTGAACAGTCTGTGTCACAACCATGTCACTCTCCAAACACTGAGTCACTGAGATAACACAGGTCCTATTGTCCATGCCCAGGATTTTCCTTTGACCTTTGACCTGAGATTTAGTAGATGTATCTATGGTGTCAATTTGAACGTCCTACCTCACATTCTCGAGTTATCATGCACAAGGTTTTCACAAAATATAATAATAAACATACCAAAACAATACCCCTCTCCGGTGGGGAAAAATCTTGGACAGTTTGAATCTTGCTGACCTTGACCTCATGAAAATAAGGTCTTTAAGATAAGATGGGGCCTGATTATTCAAGACCTTGTATGTGAGAAGAAGGATTTTAAATTCTATTCTGGATTTAACAGGGAGCCAATGAAGAGAAGCCAATATGGGAGAAATCTGCTCTCTTTCTAGTCCCTGTCAGTACCTGCCGAAGGGAAGCATGTATGATATAATGTAAATAGAATTGATCCTAGCATGTAACCTGTGGAGCTCCATAATTAACCTTAATGTGTGAAGAAGACTCCCCATTGAGGTCTAGCAGGACAAGGGCTGGACTAGTTGGGAAGTCAGAGCTAACATCCTTGTGCAGTAAACTTAGACCGGAGGTGTCAAACTCAGTCATAGGATGGGCCAAAATTGAAGACACAGTCTGAGCCGCGGGCCTGAATTTGAATGGCCAGAATACAGCAGCTTTTTCCTCAACACATTAAATAAAATATAAAATTATATTTATTTTTCTTCAAAAATCACACCAGAAAAAAATAATAAATTTTCAAGCTGATGAAAATGTGCAAATTTTTCAGGTAAAAACTGTGATGCGAATTTCTGCACTTCACAGTTGTAAAAATGCTGCGTAAACTGCTCCGTGTGTCAGATTATCAGTAAAAGCGCAGCTGCAATCACAGCGGTGGAGACGCGTAATCACGTGGTCCCATCCCCGAAGCTGCAGGGGTGTATTAAGATACTTAATGAGAAAAGTCGACGCACAGCCACCTTTTGTCCCGGAGCCCTGCTGAGTCTTATACTTTACTTTTCATGAACTGACAGATTTCAGGTAGCTCATCTCACCTGTGTGATAAGGCACGTCACCAAATTCAGAAGCTATTTCCTCCAGAAAGACTGAAACTGCTGGTGATTTAAACCTTTGCCTCTTATAAAGTTCACTGTCTGTGTTACGGTGCTTATGGTGCATTCTGTCTGCAGGACTTTCCTGCTGTGTGATGCAGTGATGCACTGTCAGCTCACCTGTGCAGGTCTCTCTGCATCTTCTCCTGTATATGTCCCACCAATCCGCATCAGGTCCTTTACCTTGCCTGTCTGGAAAATCCCTGCTTTCCACTTGGTCATTTTTGGGGTCAGGCAGCATAAATGTCTCTGTAAAAAGTGATGAGTGACGCATTCGCTGATCACTGATCAATATGTCACTGGCAACACAGAAAAAAGGTTAGTGCACAGGTCTTGGCCTGCGCGGCAACTGTTGCAGTGCATTGTGGGATTTGTAGTATAAGTGGTGGGAGCCCTATTTACCCGCGGGCTATTAATAATAGCCATTTGAAATCATCTCGCAGGCCATATACAATTCGATCGCGGACCGGATGTGGCCCGCGGGCCTTGAGTCTGACACGTGACTTAGACACAAACATTTTATCTTCCCCTGGGAAATAGGACAAAATGTCAACACTTGCGAGCGACTCTCACCTATAAAAACACAACAAACTTGAAGTGACATTTGCAGATGAATCATCCTGAAATCCATGCCAAGGTAAACAGAAGGGGCAAAGTACAGACATTCTTTACTTGGGTAGATCCTAGATAGGTAGTGTTAAAAATTTTATGCAAATAAAAGTTAAAAAAAAGTACAGGCTTTGAAATGTACTCAAAGTAAAAAGTACCTCTTTGAAGGACATTTCTACCAGCTATTTTTGTGCAAAGCTAACTGACCCTTGTGCTATAGTAATATAATAATACAATATATTTGTGTGTTTGTAACTGGATGCAGGATCAGGGTATACCAAATGAAAAGATCATGATTGTAATAAAAGACAATGTGAGTAATATGGTGGCAACATTTAAACACACCAGAGGGAGAAGAACCCATCTCTGAGGGTTCTGAAGACTCCTAAAATTGAATTGAATTCAAACTTGTGATTTTGCTACAATAAATCAGAAGAATACAAATGCAGAAGCGTCTGTGTAAAACAAGATATAAGTCAACAAGCAAGATAAAATAAAAACAAGAAAAGGACATGGCAGTCATTGGAAAGTTTTAAACAATATAAAAGTAATTCCATAATTAATCAAAACCCAACACAATGCACACAAGACTAACTGAACAACTTGGGGTTCAGTATCTTGCCCAAGAATACTTTGGCATGCAGACCGGAGCAGTCAGGAATCAAACCACCAACTTTCCAGTTTGTAGGTAACCTCCTCTGCCTCCTAAGCTACATCCACCCCATAAAGGTGGAAGGTGGCAGGGGAGTTTGATTGTGTAGTGGTGTTTCTTCAGTCTTTTTCATGCCACTTCTGGGCTGCTAGCACAGTAACTCAATCCTGACGTGTGTTACAGTAGTAGTAGTTCAGACTTCAGACGTTTATTTTGAAATAATCACAACATGATCACACGGTAGAAAAACTGTATGCTCCCGTGCCCAATGCAGCCCTCCATTCCTTCCCCTCACCTGATGTCACTTGTTACATTAAAAAGATTAATACAACCAATCAAATGGACATTCAAAAATCTTTATACATCATGTTTTAATTATTCAAGAGCTAGAAATGAGTAATAAACTTTATCCAAACTTTTAGATTTAACTTCTTATAAAGTTTCTCTTACAGATTGTCTCCGCCCAGTGCAGTACCTGAGAGTGAACAGATGAGGGAACCTACAGAGGACGGCCTTTTAAACATTTGGTTGTGGGATGTACAGTACCAGTCTGGTTACTGTATGCTAGGTTCTTATGATTAGTCCAGACCACGAAAGAATGTTCTACACCCTCTTGCCAGTGTCGCCACTCCTCCAAAGCAGCTTGATGGCTAGGAGTTCATGATCTCCAACACTGTAGTTTCTTTCTTCTGGGGATAGATGGCAAGAAAAGAAAGCACAGGTATGCATTTTGTTATTCCAAGGTGGACTGCAGTCACCCTGCAATCTGATGCATGCACTTCTTGACCTGGCAAGAAGGAAGAAGAAGACGAACTTTATTGATCCCAGAGGGAAATTCATATGTCTGACATGGCTCATCTGCTATCTGTATGAGAACTGAAAAGCCTGATGGCTGTGGGAACAAATGATTTTCTGTATCTCTCTATTTAGCAACAGAGAGAGGAGTCTTCCAGTACTGCTGTTTTTTGATTTTTTGTTCCATAAAGATGTTATAAAGTGGGTGATCAGAATTCAGGATGGCTTCTGTGATGGTAAGACAGTAGCTCTGTAAGCGTCTGTGGCACTGGCATACAGCAGATCAAGGGTTTTATTTTCTTTGGTAGGACAGTCAACAAACTGTGAATCCAGTCAGGTGGGAGGAGAGAGAAACATGACTGAAGTCTCTTGAAATTATTAAGAGCGCCTCTGGACATTTAGTCTGTATCCTAGCAACAGTTTGATGGAGAACTTCACATATGGAACCTAGGCTGTTGCCTTGGGTGGAATGTACACAAGTATTGTTATGATATGACTGAATTCTCTTAGTACATAATATGGTCACGTATCAGCTGCCAATAATTCAATATCAGGACATCACATCTTCTCCGTGGCAGTGCCTTGTGCGGGACTGCACCATCTCCAGTTCACAAACAAAGCCAGACCCCCCAGGGTGTCTGCCAGAAAGGGATCACCTTTGTACCAGCATGGCAACCACTAAAACATCTCTTTATCGCAGCTGGAATAGGGTGGGATCTTCCAGGTTTGTTCCATTTCAATGAAAAAAAGCTCTTCTCATTAGTAAACTCTTCTCCCCTCAGAAGTATCCATCCGTACTTGACAAAAACAAAAAATCTATAAAAATACAACAAAAATAAAGCAAAGTTTGAGTAAAGATGAGAGCCACCAGACTTTGCTGCTACCAGCTGAAGTGCATGTTCTAGAAAGGATGAACGAGAACAGAAGCTGTAATGAACTTTTCTTTCAGAGCAGTGAAGGCCTGCTTTACTGCTGCAAATGAATCTTAACTAAGGTGTATCTGCGGAGAGGGGCTCATATTTTGCTGTTATCTCTAATAAGTAAAAGTTTGCAAAGCCAATGAACTTCTGTAAGTTTTTTCTCATATTCACACCATAGGTAATAGAAGGCAATTTTTTTTAAAACTGCTTTCGCACGCACCACATTAAAACATATGTGTGTGTCTGTGTATGGAGCTAAGCTGTGGAACACCTTGGATTTTAAATTGAAGTGTTGTTCCAGTGTTTTGAAATTTAAGAAAATGTATAAGCAAGAAATAATGGAATACTATACAACAAATAATGCTAAATAAGTTTAAAAATATG
>JAVDPK010000762.1:31566-43264 GCA_034780415.1 Cichlasoma orientale | reverse complement strand
AGATTGAATGAGCTGGGGGCTAGACATCATTCTGCCCAAAAAGTAGTGATGTTCGATACCACAGATTTTCTTTCTACAAAGGAGTATTAGCGCCACAGTGAGAAAAAAAATAAATTGTGCATTTCGAGAGTAAAGTCTAAATTTCGAGAATAAAGTCTAAATTTCGAGAATAAAGTCAAACAGTCACCACAAGGCACTTAATCTCTCCCACAGTTCATTTGTTCTGCTTTTAAGGACTTTTGTGAAAAGCTTGATAATGTTTTAGTCATATCCATGTGAAATGTATCAAATATTTAAGAGTTCTGAAACTTTCCTGTGGCTGTAAGTCTCGCTGCTAAAGCCCAGATTGCCAGTTAAATGCAAAAACTAAATGTAACTGTTTGCTCATATTACATGCACATAATGTGGGAAGTACTGACCAGTCTGAAGCTGCAGAGGTAAAACAGTGTGTACTGCACATGACAAGAAGCGTGTGTTGGCAGAATGAGCTTGTCAAACACAGTCAACAAATCTCTGTACAGCTCCTTCGTCCTTTCCGCATGAAAAGAACCTGGAAGAGAAGACAAACATACACTCTATGCATAAAATTATTCCCTAAAAGGGATGCAAAGACTTTCAGCTTAGTACAACTATTTTTCATCTTCCTACATAAAAAAGATCTAGATTTTCTTGGAATCAGAATCATCCAGTATTAGTCAGGGCCTGGAACAAGCTGGTCTCATTTTAAGAGCTCTGGGTTAAACACTTTTTACAGTTAGTCCGTAAGTATTTGGACAATTAGACAAGTTTTGTAATTTTGTATCTGTATACCACTGCAGTGGATTTTAAAATCACTCACTCAAAATGTGACTGAAGTGCAGACTTTTGTCTTAAATTCAAAGACGAACAAAAGTACTGCTTTAACTGTTTGGGAATTATAGCCATTTTTACACAAAGACCCCCATTTTCAGAGGGTGCTTGATTGGAAAATCCACTTTGGTGGCATACAGAGGTGAAATTGTAAAAATGTTATCACTGTCCAAATAATTATGCATGCTTAATACAACTACCGTTGACATGGCAGATGTCCCTGATGTAAGCCATAAGCACAACCATTAGAGTGTCCAGCCTCTCGGCCACAGGATGGGCCATCACAGTCATCTTGGAGGGCTGATCTGGTGGCACGTCTTCATCCTAACAGAACCCCCACCACCACCACCACCATAAACACACACACACACACACACACACACACACACACACACATTTGGAGAGAAGCTGTTAGGATGAAAAGAATGAGTAAATTCAAATCTGGGTTCAGGACAGTGCCATGTTTCGTTGTTTCCTAATTTGGATTTCAGATCAAAAAGTCCAGAAGCAATTCGTTTTTATTCAAGCTGTCCATTGGTACTCCTGTTCTGGTCAACCAAACCCAATTTTCTCATGTTGAGAGTGTTATGTGTGGTCCCTTACAGGTGATTGTTCCTGTGTTCAACTACAGACTTAAAGGTGGAAGTAACTGCTGGGTCTGAACTGTATAAAGTAGCACACTATATGGGCAAAAGAACTGGGACACAAATTTTTATTCCCCAGTAAACACCTGAATGTTTGAATTCAGGTTTTTTATTCAATCCCATTGCCACGTGTATAAAATCAAGCACCTAGCCATGTAGAATTAATTGTGAAACAATATGTCCATTCAAAGAGCTCACTGAATTCAAACATAATACTGGTACTGTAATAGGTTGCCAGTGTTTAAACAAGTCAGTTTATGAAATTTCCTCCCTCCCAGATAGATGAACAGTAACTGGTATTATTGCAAATTGGAAGTGTTTAGGAGCCACAGAAACTCAGTCATGAAGTGGCAGACCCCATAATGTTACAGAGCGAGGCTGCCAAGTTCTGAGGTGCATAGTGCATAAAAGTCACCAAAGCTCTACTGATTCAATGACTTCCAAACCTCCTCTGGCATTAACATCGGCACAAAAACTGTGCCAGGAGCTTCTGGAATGCCATATTTCAAATCACGTCCCTGTGTGTTCTCTGTGTATCCTGTCAGTTACTCCAAGGAAACTGTCGTTTGGACACTACTTGCTCTCACCTATTGTCAAAACCTTTGGTTAGTGGGCAAAAGAATGAGATCATGGACACAACCACTGGAAATGAGCTTTCTCCGAAGGGTGGCTGGCCTCACCCCTAGAGATAGGGTGAAGAGTGCAGTTTTTTGGGGGCTCAGAGTAGAGCTGCTACTCCTGCACATCAAAAGGAGCCAGTTGAGCCTACTGGGAGGAGGCCCCGGGGCAAACCCAGGACATGTTGGAGTGATTATGTCCTGAAAATGCCTTGGTCTTCCCCTGGATAAGCTAGAGGAGGTGACTGGGGAGAGGGAGGTCTGGGGTTCTGTTGCCCCCGCAAAAAAAGAAAGGTGGGAGGGGGGGGGGGTTGATGGATAGACGGACACTTATTCATTTACTGTACTTGTGAACACACAGTCACCTCTATTTTATGTGTGGAAAAACTTTGTCGCTATCAACAAACCCTGCTGGCTGTTACCATGTCAAAGAGACCCTCCTCGGTCTGCTCCTCTGCCCTCTTTTTCTGCCCTCCATTTTCTTCAGCCTCCTCAATATCTGTTCGGGATGCGCTCACCTAAAATGTACCACACACACATACATACACACCTTTAACGCATCATTTCTCCTGAAGAAGAATTAATCAATTTTATGCCTGAATATGTCTTTCTGCAACAAATAACTCAGAGTTAGCATCTGTGAACAGACGCCAACTCTGACAGCATCTGTCCACATCAATACATTTTGGCATTTGGATGGCTGTAGCTCAGGAGGTAGAGCAGGTCACCAACTAATCGGAAGGTTGGTGGTTCAATTGCTGGCTGCTCCAGACTGCATGTCAAAGTATCCTTGGGCAAGATACTGAACCCCAAGTTGCTCTCTGATGCAACCATTGAACTATGAATGTGTGTGAATGTTAGATAGAAAGCACTTAGCTGTAGGAAAAAAGTGCTTGTATGAATGTGTGTGAATGGGTGAATGAGGCATGTTGTATAAAGCCCTTTGAGTCCTCAAAGCAGAGTAGAAAAGTGCTATATAAAAACCAGTCCATTAACCATTTACCATTGAAGGGCCTCTAAGAGATCATACACAGTTAGACCCCTAAGTTTTTGGATGAAGACATTTTTTGTAATTTTGCCTCTGTAAACTGCCACAGATTCCAGATACTTGCATACAATTTGTGGGCAGCAACGACTTCTTAGTGGACACTTGCTAGAGGTGCAATTTCTCATTCCTGTTGATTCACATTTGGCTGCAAATTGGAGTGGCCTTCATCAGGTCACCGCCTGACGAATACCTCCTCTGAATACCTCCTCCAAATCCACAAAACACATGTTGACTGGCTGGGAAAACCTATGCACCCTCGAATATCCTCAACAAGATAAGAGCTGATCCAGCGTTGCACAACCAGGACAGAAACCACATTGTTCCTTCTGAAACAGGGGGAGGCTAAGGAGTGAGATTCCCCTCAAGTTGGTGCACACCTTCTGGTTCAATTTTTTGAAAAGGGTAGCCACCATTCCAGTCTACTAATCCAGAAGCACTGTTGCTGTGTCAACCAAGATAGCTCCACAACATCCAGTGCCTTGAGAAACTCAGGGTAAACCTCATCCATACTACTGTGCTTATTTGTGACCTCAAGCAGAGTGATGGGTGAGTCAGCCCTTCATCCCCAGACTTTTCTTCCCCCACAGAAGGCATGTCAGTGGGATTGAGGAGTTCCTCACAGTGCTCCTTCTACCACATGACAATATTCTCAGTTGAAGTCAGCAGCATTCCATTCCCCATTGTATACACTTGTGAGCAGGAAGTCATTTCTCCTTTATGAGTTATCTGCCAGAAACGCCTCAAGGCAGACCAAAACTGCACTCCATTTTGCATGCCGGTACCTGTCAGCTGCCTTCAAAGTCCCACAGGCTAACAAAGCTTGATAGGACTCCATGAGCTTGATGGCTCCCTTCCTTCTGGCATCCACCATCTGGTCTGGGAGTTACTACCACGACAGGCACCAACCACTTTACAGTCACAACTCCATACAACTGCTTCAGCAATGGAAGTCCAGAACATGGTCCACTCAGACTCAATGTCCCCAACCTCTCTCAGAATGCTATCAAAGCTCTGTCTGAAGCAAACACTCATATGTTTGGGCGCGCCCGGCCTATCCAGCATCGTTCTCTGCCACTACCAGGTTGTGATCATTTTACAGCTTACTGTTACCCCCTATGTCTCGGACACTTGAGCAAAATGACCAAGACATACAAGGTACATCTGATGTTAAAATTACAAAATCAATCATCAACCTGTGACCTAGAGTGTCTTGTTGCTAAGTGAGCTTTTGAACACTCCTATGCTCAACATGGTGTTAAGGACATAAAGGGCAGGCCATTGTCCAAGTAACACCCCTGCAGGTCTCAGGTCCTGTTTACGCGACAACGGGACTCAGTGCGATGCGCGGCAACAATTTGTTCATTATTTACAAAAGGGTCAATGTGAGAACCTTTGTGTGGACTGATGACGAGGTTGGATTGCTGCTGCACACAACACTAAATTGTAAAACTGCAAAAACGCAGAAAAATATTGACTGGGAATCGTGCCACTCGAAGTTCGCAGATATTTAAGTTAAAGTTTAAGATAAATTCAAAAGACTGAGCAGCACAAGAAGCACTAGTGAATCCGCCATTGCGATTGATGTTGTTCTTTTAGCGCATGCGCGGAAAACTGTGGCTGTCGCAACTATAGTATGCACTATAGTGCCCCCATTTCCAAAAAGCAGCGTATTTGTGTGTTTACACAGAGAAGTAGGCCGGAGCATTTCTGAAATGCTCCACTCTGGACCCCGTTTCCAAAACGCATCGTTTTCACTCTGTTCCCGTGTAAACAGGAGACCGAAACGCATCAAAATGACACTGTATTGGTCCACTGTGGTGAAAAGACCACCGAATGTAAAAGCAAAGCTGTTAGTTTACTGGTCAATCTACATTCCCAAGAGCTGTGGGTAGTGACAAAAAACGTGCCAGAAAAATTACCTTCCTCCAAAGAGTGGCATGGCTCTCTCTTAGAGATAGGGTAAAGAGCTCAGTCATTTGGGAGAGGCTTAAGACTTGGTTATACTCTATTGTGGACACAGACATGGACCACTGAACACCCAACGACCGAGTCACACTTCTTTTAAGTCAGCTTTAAGTCTAATGCCTGGGGTGCATGCATAGTTGGTGCATTGTAATGTAAGTTATCTATAGATAAGTCCACGCAATTGCAAAAAACCGGCAGGTACGCAGACATCTGCACAGACCCTCGCACTCACAGTCTGATGATGAAATTTATGTCACTTGAACCCAAGCAGACTCTAGGGGACGCAAAAAGTGTAATCGAGGCTTTAGAGTAGAGCTACTAGTCCTCCACACTGAAAGAGAACAGATGAGGTGGTTTTGGACTCTGGCTAGTATCCCTCTTTGACACCTCCTAGGTGTTAGCATCCATCCTAGGGATGCTAACACAATGACTTTTAAATCAAACAGTCAAGACGTGACTAAAGAGCAGCTTTAATTAAAGATAACGTGTGTTTTAACAGTTTAGCTGTGTGCTGGACTATTGATTTTGGTACCCTTCAAGTTCTTGCTGTGTCTCCGATAGTTTTTGTTTGTTTATTTATTTTTTTAAATTGTATTTTTAAAACTTACCACACAACAAAACTTAGACAACATAGCAGCTCAGACCCAATATGTCATAAAATACACAGAGGGGAAAAAGTAAATAAATTTGAATACATTTTAAAATATAATAATAATAATAATAATAATAAATAAACAGCAGCAACACATTAATTTAAGCAACACCCTGAAACCTGATGGCTGTCAGATTCGATATAGTCCAGATACAGTTCTCAAACCTTAAGGAAAAAGTCTGTCTTAGAGTGTAAGACGCATGTCAGATATTCCAAAGGCATTAAGTCCTGCAGTATCCTTTGCCAGTCTTTAACAGTAGGTATTTTTGCACTAGTCCATTGCATCAGGATATTTTTCCTTGCAGCGAATGTGAGTATGCAATACAGTCTTTTTTATCCTTCGAGGTTACATTTTTATCAGGTAACCCTAATAGTAAGGACAGAGGGTTCAACTGTATACATATTCCCAATAATTTCTTTATTTCACAAATTATATCAGACCAATATTTTTGCACCTGAAGACACGACCAAAAACAATGTGTCAAAGTCCCAATTTCTGTTTTATACTTAAGACATGTGGGAGAGAAATCAGAACAAAAGTAGTGTCTACGGTTAGGTGAAATATGCATGCTATGAAGAATTTTAAGCTGTATTGATCTTATTCTATTGCATACAGAAATAGATTTAGCATATTTTCAAATCTTACACCAATTCTTGCCGTCAATTAGAACTGAAAGTTCACGATCCCAAGTGTCCTTCAGTTTGTGTAAAGAGGCCATAGAAACAGAGGATAATACCTTGTATAACATGCTTATAGACATCTTCATATTTCCCAGAAACAATGCTCTTTCAACTGATGAGACTATCGAATTTTCTGTCAAAGTTGTACTATGCTGAATATAATGTCTTATTTGGGGAGATTATGTTTCATGGACAGTTGTGTAAATGACATCAGTGTGCTGGCAGAAAAAACATCTTTCAGCATTACAATCCCTCTATCCCCCCCATACACTGAAACCCTTATCGGTCAAGCCTGGCTGAAATTCGGGATTGTTTATTATGGGGGTGAAAGGTGAAGTGATTTTAGATTTCCCTTCCAGACGACATACCAAACGCCAGGCTTTAACTGTGTTAATAATAATAATAATAATAATAACAATAATAATGCCTTAGACTTATATAGCACTTTTCAAGGTACTCAAAGCGCTTTAGAATTCTACGCACTATTCATTCACACCTCAATCATACTTGGTGGCTACTAATGTAGCCACAGCTGCCCTGGGGCAGTCTGACAGAGGCGTGGCTGCCAATTCGCACCTACGGCATGAAGTATAATAGGATTGCTGGTACTCAGCCTCACATCACTCATCCTATTAAAAAACAGCAAACATCTCAAATTATACCTTGAAAGAGAAGTTTCAACATCCAACCAGACAGAATGTGAATCGTCTGTAAACCAATCATGTAGATATTTAAGGTGACTACACAGCTGATACACTCTGATATTTGGCAGATCCACACCACCCTCACGGCCTGGCAGTTGCAAAGTTGACATCTTGAGTTTGGAGTTGCGTTTACTCCATATAAAAGAGCTCAGCCAGCCACTAATGATTTTAAGCTCCTTGTGTGAGAACACTATTGGGATCATCCTAATAGGATATAATAGACAGGGCAATATATTCATCTTGATCAGTGACACCAAGCCATGATATGGGTAAAGAGTTCCACCTATCCAAATCGTGTTTGATTTTATTCAATAAAGGGCAAAAGTTTGTTTTATACATCTCGTTAAATCTCGGGGTAATGAAAATGCCCAGATATTCAAAACCTGCTGGTGACCATCTGAAAGGGAATGGGGGCTGGGTTACAGGCTTGTTTGTTTATTTTTAAGTCTAATGATTACCTCCTTTACATCTCTGTGGTGCTCATTTTGAGAGTTCCAGTAAAAAGCTAGCAAATGCAACTTTAACAACGAGATTTGACCCCAGATTTTTTGTCTGCATAATCTGTTACAAAATAAAAAGGGAACATGCCTCATCTATCCATTAAACTGCCTGTTAGTCAATTGTTCAATTATTTTTGAGCCTTTGAAACTAGGTTTGTCTGCTAGTTATGTATGTTATGTATAAAAATAGCTGTAATTCCAGCCATCAGCTTCAAAATGGCACATACTGAGTGAATCCTGTACGGATGCAGCTTTAATGCAATATTTTTTTAAACCCCTTGAATTAAAGTTGTATGCACTTCAATCACATCTTGATTCTTTTGATTTAATATCAACTGTGGTGGTATCCAGAGACAAAATTACACAAATTGTGTCAATGTCCAAAACCTGATGAACTCAGCTGTACATCTATCACACAACCCCTGTTACTTCTGGTAAGTTAAAATAAAACTGAAAGTAGCAGAATTTGGAGGTGTAACACTCACATCCAGTTTTAGTAGCTTTCCAATGATCACCTCCAGTACGTCTCGTCGAATGGAGGGGATGTACACCGTTATCCTCAGTAGGTTATGGACATAACACTCCTGTGAAGTATCACTCAGTTAACAGGGAAGTACACTTTGCAAAAGAATCAACAGCTCATTCAAAATATAACTGATGAGGTGTCATTTTGCACAAAGACCTTTTCATCTCCTCACTGTACCTAATCCAGAACTTATTATTATTTAGTATTCAATTTCAGACTACTTCCTGGTTCAAATGGAAAAAACTTAATGACAAAAGTAGGACTACAGTAAGGAGGCTAAAGCATTTTGTTAAATCAGAGGTGGAAAGAGAAGAACAGGGAAATAAAAAAATAATAGAATAAGGTCTCTTTTTACATGGATGTTTACACAGTAGTATTATGAGGGAGGGCAGCACGTGGTGGTTAGCACTACTGCATCACAGCTAGAATGCCATCTAGAAGGCCTGGGTTAGATTCCACCTTGGCCCGGGCTTCTCTGTGTGGAGTTTGCATGTTCTCCCCGTGTCCTCTGCATGGGCTTCCTCCCGCAGACATACAGTTACTGGGGTTAGGTTAATTGGTCACTCTTGCACACTTACATTCACACATAGGTGTGAATGTGAGCGTGAATGTTGCCTGTCTCTCTGTGTTGGCCCTATGTCAGCTGGGATAGGCTACACCCCCCCCCCCCCCGACCCTAAACAGGATAAGCGGAAGAGAATGGATGGATGGATATTATGAGGGAATAAAAATTGTAAAAAATAACTGTTAAAACAGCTGTAATAAAAATACAGTAAATGGATGAGAACGGGCCACATAGGGAACATGAAATAAGATTGGGCCCATACCTTTTAACCCTAAATCTAATAATGGAATAGATAAAAACCTAAATATTTAATCTTGACACATACTTAAAAATCAGCTGGTTTTGAAACAGAAATATTTTGAGGTCAGTAAGAACTGATCAGTTATTTAAAAAAAAATACATTAAGCTGAGAGAACTATTAAAATATAACTTGGGTGTTATTAGCAAGAGCTTTGAAATGTACCAAAAAAAATTGAAACTTCTATGAAGAAGGAAAAAAAAACAGGGTGGACTGTTGAAATTATAGACCACAAAGTATAAACAGTATGCCTGTCTCTTACCAGTGTTCTTGAGGATTTCTGTATGAAGGGGAAGCTTTCTTGCAGAATAGGCATCAGAAAGCGACTTGTGCTAAAAGAAGGGGACAAATCTTTACATTACAAAATATTAAAAAATTACAACATGAGAAGTGATGAAGATCATGCTGCAAACAATGATGCAAGCTGGTTGACATGGACACCAAATAAGAAGAAAACACACACACAGTAAACGTTAGTGTAAGTTGAGGTTTCTCTTTCATCAGAACTGGTTACATATACGCTGCTCAAAAAAATTAAAGGAAAATGTTTTCTTTTGATCAATCCAATGACACCAGGTTGCAGCTCAGACTGTCCAGGAACTCTGATGTCCTAGTCCAGATCTGGGAGAAGATCCTCCAGGACATCATCCATCTCATTAGGAGCCCCAACATTGTCAGGCATGCATAGAAGCCATACAAACTCCCTGCTGCATCATTTTTTTCACTTTGATTTTTGAGGTGTTTTTGAATTCAGCCTCTGCAGGTTGATCATTTTTGTTTCCATCAAACAATGTGCTTTTACCAAGCATGATTTTTTTCTCACTGAGATTTGTTTCCAACTTATTCCTTTAATTTTTTTGAGCAATGTATATTAATATGTGGTGTTGATGTTGCAGTACACAGTGATTGATACCAATGATGACTGATTGTTGGAATGTGTTTACGCCTTTATTTTTGGCTGTTACCCTTTACTGTGTCAGTGGGTAAAATATGAACTGCCAAATAAATAAATAACCAAATTTTACAAATAACAATTACACCATACACAGTATATCATTAACAAGAGTTTCCCATTTTTTTCAGTGACTTCCTGCTTGACAAACTAGTACAAAACAAGGGCTTCTCCCCACAGGACCGTTAAATTCTTTTTACCAATGTCTGAACCCCATGACTCTCAGGTGCCTCTAACAGCCTGTATGATTTCTATGTGAACCACATGCAGATTTACAGTGAAAATCCAAAGGATGTGACGCTTATGCTCGCTCCTGTGTGCTTTGCAATAACATTGTAGAGAAAGCAAGCTAAACATCCAAGCTAGCTGAACTTGTCCACATCAGCAGGCAAGATAATGTTATATATTAAGAAGAAAGCCAGTTAAATATAATGAAGCCCCCCCCGCGACCCTGAAAAGGATAAGCGGAAGCGAATGGATGGATGGATGGATGGATGGTTTTGCAAGGTTACAGAGTTCCTTTACACTGTACTGTTAAGATAAGCTAGCCTGCACACATACATATCAAGTTACAAACAGAGATGACACTTTTAGACAAGGGGTGAAATAATTGCAGTGATCAGTCAAAACCTAAGTGGCCAACTTCACAGTTTAAAGAACAAAAATTTAAAAAGGAGGAGAAAAATTAGCAGAATGATATGAGACTTACGATGGAACATATCTGATGATGAGCTGCAGCGCCTGGTGACAGTGATCGAAGTTTCTGGGTAGATCTTACAAAAAATAAAGAAACAGCACAGAGTTGATTTATCTGTATTTACACAGCGACTAAAGAACAGCCATATAAGCTATTACTTAACGCAGCACTGATTCACAATCACACCTCTACAATCCCACGTTTAAGATACATAACACACACGTGAACCACTGAAAGGTTATGATGTTTGAAACAACCACATAATAAGAGAAAAAACTTACTCTCATCTTCATCATCTGAATCAGAGATATCCACTCCTCCTTCACAGACACTCACTCTCTCTGAAAAATACACAAGTTGTTTTTTTAATGACACAGCAGGGCAGTAATGGCAAAAGAAACAACAATACTGTGTAGGGCTGTCAAAAAAACTGATTCTCAGATCCTAAGGGAAACTAAAAATTACTACTGGTTTAGATACTCATTTGCAGCAGTACAGACACCAACAGTGCCGTGTTTGCCTCCTCCAGCTGATGCATAATTTCACACTCCCTGCCTGTCTACGAACAGCCCCTCCCCCCACTATCAGCTGTACATGTGAACAGTAGCGGACATTCATGACACTGAACAAGTCTTTATTAAGAATAACCACTTCCACGACACTAGATATCGCTAATAATAAAGCTAAAATGTTCATTTGGGAGCTAGGCAGTGAACGCAGTCAGTCCTGCCCGTCTGTAACGCTGTAATGGACGGTGTTAATTTAACAGGATAACACAATTATTTGTGTCTAAAACCTGTTGTGTCCCAGACTGAAGCTGAGAAAAGTCTAGCATTAAGTCCACAGAAGCAGTTTCAGCCTACCTTACTGACCCCATTTAATCAGCAACAAAAATACGGAGCCAATTCACCAGAAGCACAGCACTACATTAGACAACCTAAAATATTTTTGCCTTTTTTTGGCTTTCTGGACATCCTGAGAGAATCTTTAAATATTATAT
>JAVDPK010000761.1:605855-623710 GCA_034780415.1 Cichlasoma orientale | reverse complement strand
GTATGGAGTATCTTTCTCTCTCTATATATATATATATATATATATATATATTTTTTTTTTTTTAATTAATTAATTTATTTTTTACACACGTATCTGATGAGAGCGCAGTTGCAAAAAAGTGGGACAATTTCGCCGAAACACGTTGTTTGGGCTTTCACGGTGTCCGTAGTCCGCTGGTTACGAGCGCTGAACAAGCACGCGCGTTTTTTGCCGTGTGGGCGGCGAGGAGACGCTGGGGAAACAGTATCTGATGGGGAAACGTGAATCGACGTAACACTTGTATTTTCGGAAAGTCGGATATTTCGGATATTGAAGGACATAAACAAATGGATGCCTCCAAGAAGTACCTCCCATCTCGTTTCCTAACCACGGGGACTTAGAAAATGAGAAAAGCAGTGCGCTGAGAATCCGATTGACCTTACACTGTCTCCTTCACAGTGTGACACCAGATCAGATGCTGAAACTAGTGTGTAGAAAATGGACAGCAGAATGTGCATCTTACTTCACAGCGATGTGTTTTACCCTTTATACAGGTCATATAAACAAGAACATCCTGTGAAAAATATCTCTTCATTTCAAAGCTTTGAATTTGAAAGAAGAAGAGACATAAAGGGTCAGATTTACTAACCGTCTGTGACACAAATTGTGCTAAATCTAATGCAAAAAGCATGCCAAAAGCACGTCTCATGGTTGTGTGTGTGAGTGTGTAACAGGGTGGATGGCTCATACCTGTGAGTGCACTGTCCTAAAACTCTTCACTCATTCCTTACACTAAGTGTTTGGATCATTTGTTTCTGCTCTGCAGTTATCTTCTTTCAGCTGCTGGGAGCAGGACTCCACCTGGTCCATCTCACCCCGTCCTTAGCATCCTCTCACGTCAACCCTCTTCATGTCCTCCTTCACGTCTGCTCCTCGATATTTCTGGTATTTTCATGAAACACAAGCTGTCTTCTTCTCAGTAATGCACACACAACAACTCTAAATGAAATTTTCAGGGGGCTGCATTTCAGCCAGTTCCAGAGGTGATAAAAATTAGCGGTAAGCCCGTCTGTTTAAAGCCATTTTCATGACCACGTAATCCAGGTCCTCAGTTTTAAATTCAGACTCACACGAATCTTTAAAGGGGTCCTCAATACAGGGGACCCCATTGTGCCTTTTATCAAAGAAGCCAACAAGATTGTCTGCCAATGATCTGAGGAGCACAGTTTGGAATAGTCCTTCAGTCACCAGCAGGCCTGTGATTACAGTTCTGTGCATTTCTCTAGATTACTGAAACATGATGACTCTTTCTTCACCTCGACTCTCAACCTTACAAAGCCCCCCTGGACCTTCTCAGGATAAATAATCTCATTTAGTCTGTGACTCCCATCAGTTAATTTTTCTTTTCTTTACAGTGATCTCCCAGACTTCATCACTTTCATATTTATTCCTGATAATCCCTTACAGAATTTTATAGTAAATTCTCTGATCTTAAATTGAACAAGTTCATATTTACACTGTGAAAAAAGTGAATAAAACAACAGTGAAAAACTGCCAACACTGCAGCAGTGACAGACTGTATAATGTAAAGTGGTATCTCACTGTGGTAGAAACATTTAATTACTGTAA
This sequence comes from Cichlasoma orientale, assembly GCA_034780415.1. Classification (NCBI taxonomy): domain Eukaryota; kingdom Metazoa; phylum Chordata; class Actinopteri; order Cichliformes; family Cichlidae; genus Cichlasoma; species Cichlasoma orientale. The sequence continues at coordinate 622,102 of JAVDPK010000761.1, read as the reverse complement.
TGAAAGAAACAATACTATTTACTTTTTTTAATATGTAGAAATCACACATTTTTACTGTGAAAATTAATTTTATTTTTTAAAAATAATGTCACTAGCAAGTATTTGTTTCTGTTTTTCTGCATTTTGCTGAATTGTTCCTTTAAATTTATGTCTAAAACTTTGGACCATTCAGAACATTCATACCTTAATTTCTACAGAAACACGATGTCAAACATTTGGTTTATGTTTGATAAATAATTTTAATTTCAAGGTAAAACATTTGCATTAGAAGTGACAGAAATGTAATCATCAGGTATTTTAATAATAGTGTCAGTTTTTGTTTTTTAAAGAGGTTATTTAGTCTATGTGTATAAACTGTGTGGTAAACACAACAACTTTGGACTGTTCGTCATACAAAAATATTTTACATGCACCTGTGAGTGCTCAGAAATATTCTGCTTGTTACCAGGTAACCTGCTACTTTAAAATGAGTGAGAGAGAGAGCCATGCATGCCTGGCAAAGACTGTGTCCAATCAGCAACTGGTTCAAAGGTTCAAAGGTGCTGAGCCCCGTTCCCCTCTGTGGGATAACAACGCCACAGTACCTGCAGCTGGCTTTGCTGCTAGTTATTTAAGGTAAGTTAACGGGATGGATTAGCAGCATGTTATAACATCGTGGATGTAAAGTAGGGTTAACGTTAACCTGAGAACACGTTTAGCTGTAATCTTTAGTTGGTTAAGACTCTGAAAGATTGTTTTGTTTTCTTTTTGTTGGTTTTTTGTTTGTTTTGGGATTTTTTTGGGATGTGTAATCATGTGTGTGTCGTCCTCTTAAATGTAACTGCTCAGATGTATCATTGATATGGCAAAAACACAGAATCTGCCTCTCTAGCTTGTATCACTGATATTTTTATCATAATTCAGACAAAACAAAGGTCCTTATGACTGACTGACTCATGCTAGGAACATCAAACTCTCCCCAACAGTCTCGGTGTTCTTTCTGATCAGCATCACAGGCCGACATCACCCAGACTGGCAGCGCTATTTCCCGCAGTTTTACTGAGCAGTTGCAGTTTGGCTTTGGAAATGAATATGAATGCAGACATTTATTCTTTTTCTAGGAGGCCTTTAGTGACCTTTGCATTCATTCAGCACATGTATGTGGTTTAAATGAAATGATTACATCAAAAATTTGTTTAACTGAGTTAGAAATACCACAGCATACAGCAACAGAATAACAATAACATATGGTGGTAATCAGCAACTGAGCTAGCACAGATGGAATAATGGTGTCATGGAGGATGTTCAGAGCAGCATGCAGCACAGAGGAGATCTCTGCTGAGCTCAGACAGCAGTTAAAGGACACTGAGTAAAATCTGCAGGCCCAGAGTTCAGGTGGTCCTGGCGTTGAGGCCTGCTTCTCAGTGTTTTGGTGGTCTGTTTCAGGATGTGGAAAACAGCACAAACCCGCACCAGGTTTACAGTGGAACTGCTTCTTAATTAGCCTTAATTATTCTTAATTTTCTTAATAACCTCTTCGACTGTCTGACCACATTTCTGCTGCTGATTCCCATTGATAGGTGAGAATGATACACATGTGACATATCCAAAGGTGACTGCATGTTTTCAGCTGAAGCCCCACATATTCTCCCTCAGTTTATTACATCTGCTGCTAACTGTGGGCCTTTTTTGAGCTTCTCTGTTACTGCTGCTTCATTTGATTTTTTTATTCTGGCTGGAAAGAGGATCAAGCCAGTCCACAGCAAACAGCTGACTGACAATGTGAGTCTTCAAGCAGAAACAATGCCAACACCTGCTCAGAGTTCCAGTTTCCCTGACATCGTCCCTGCTCAGGATAAAACTACCTGTCTTCAGTCACGTCTGTTCCTAATGGCACGGATGTCAAGGCTAATCAGAGGTCAGCAGTGCTGCAGTTCAGTGCTAATAATGGGTAGATGCAAGTACAACTCAAACTAAGTTGATCTTCCTCAGGTGCACAGAGCCAATAGCTTCATAGAGAGAAAAAGCACTTTGTAGTATATACTCTCATTTTTATGGTAGTTTCATTTTAAAGGTATCAGTTTAAACGTTAACACTTGTAACCATCTCAGTAACAAGTGGTGTGTAGCTTTCAGTAGTGCTCCATTGTCCCAATAATATTATTTCACTATATCACAAGCTTACGTGGAGGTGCTCATCCATCATCACCGTACCGAAGAGGGTCGTCTGATCTCAGCTCATGTCAGGGTTCCCCCACCTGGATTCCTTTGGATCCACCAGGGTTCCCACTTTGACACCTGGAGCCGGTTGAGGTGGTTCGGGCATCTGACTAGGATGCCTCCTGGGGGCCTCCTTGGTGAGGTGTTGCAGGCATGTACCCAGGGCAGGCTGCATTCTTTACCTTACATCTACTTATATCTCCTTCTATATGATTGTATATGTTCATACTGTTTACAGGAAGTATTGTTTACCTTTAATACAAAGTTTAATTTAAAAGTTAGCTCTGCCGATGAGGAAGCTCTGTGAATGTACGTCATTTCCTTGATACCAGCTGCAGGTGAAAGGCGAATACATTCCTCGACAGTTTTAAGTGCATTTTGTTTATCAGACTCTTTAATACATTGTTTGACCTCATTATAAAAAGCTTGATTTCCTTCTAGAGCTTTTGCTGCAATCAATGTAATGTTTGGACCACAGAAAGTTTATCAGGTGGTAAGATGTTTTTTTTGTGCACAGTTTTCAAAGAGGCCAAACAACACATTGTTCCACAATAATAGAAAATGTTTTTTAATGTTATTGTGAATAAAGTCACATAGTTTCTGCCAAAATAAATTAACAAATGAGCATTATCAAAATAGGTAAACAACAGTTTCAGTTAATATCACTATCTTTCCTAAATCTATTTTTAATATGCATTTTAGCTGGATAGATATTATATTATATGATGGATAATTTTATAGGACATTTCTTTAATTTTTTTTTTGTAATCAGTAATCTATTTGGTAGAAGCCAGACCTTTTTCCATGGTACCCCATCCACAAACCTATTCCAGTGTGGAATAACATCTGGCCGTGTTGTGATATTTCCTTGAAACAAGGTTCTTAGATCTGTTGTTATAGATCTTCCCTACAGGTGTATCTGCTGGAGATATACAGGTAAGGTTGTCAGCCTCTTGAAAAGCATACATACACCAGAGGGGACGCTCCGAACACGTCAGCGTGGTCTTCCAGGAGTTACGGGAAAACGTCTTCACAGGTGAACAAAAAACACTTTGTTCATGTTTGCTGTACATTGGTAACTCACTGATGCGGTCACTGCCCGATTTTGAGTGCATGCACCTGCGCCATCTGCTTCCGGGTAACAAAGAAAATGACGTCCTTCACGTAGCTTCCTGATTGGCAGAGCTATCCGCACTATTACTCGTAATTTCGAGTTATGGACGTTTTGCTCTTTTTTTTAGTGACGGAAACAAGCTTCCACAATGAATAAAATTAAAATTAAAAAAAATACGAGTGTCCGGAAACAGGTTTTTTTTTTTACTCTGAGTTGCTGCTTCTCCAACGTTTTATTTTTTTTTAAATAAACTTTATTGATAACAATGGGTTGATATTACAGCAAAATCAGAATAAACATAGAACAAAACAATAATTTCAGGGGGTTACATAGCAAGCATACATAGATAGATATAGAAAAAATAAAATAAAGTTAAATAAATAAAAAATAAAGAAATTAGTTCACAAAAATGTTAAAGTGAATACATATATCAGTTGTCCTTTGTAATATATTGTTTAAATGCCTCTTGAAAATTTAGATTTATGTATATGATATTTTGCAACTAATAAGATTGGGTTGATAATATAGAATAGTTTGTTTTATTAGAAGGATAAGAGAAGAATCCAAACAATACATTTATATAAGAGAGGGAAAAGTTGTCGAGAATGTTTTGGGAAATAAAAGTACAAACATCTTGCCAAACAGTACACGAGAAAGGACAGGGCCAGAATACAAGTACAAGTGTCAGCAGGGTCCAGACCTGGTGGAGTCAGCACAGAAGTTATAGAGGCCTTAGGAAGCATTATAACAGCAGACGGGATAGCACCAAAAACACAAGCGTATTGCTTTGAAGGTGTGGGAACGCCAAACTTGTGTAGAAGTTCAGAATAAGACATTAAGACACCATCAGGATTAAAGAGCTGCTGAACTCTGATGATTCCATGTTCGAACCAATTTTCCAAAAATAAAACTTATGTTTGTACAAAGTGTCTCTGTTATTCCAAATATAATATTGATGGGGTGAGAAACTGTGCTTATAAATTAAAGACCAGGAAAGAGCTTCTACAGCTGAATGAGAATACAACCTCTGCATCTCATCAGCACTCTGGCTTTTAAAGCTGCCATCACTCCAAATGGGCTCTTAATTTACAAAGTTAAGTTTACAATAGGAAAACCTCTACAGGTTAACATGTAAAAATACTAGCAAATTAGTGTTAACCAACACCTAAGGTAGCAATTACTTGTTTTTCTTTATAGAAAAATATTTATTATGTTTTACAACTGGAGAATGGTGACTCTTTATGCACTACTACCTTAAAAGTTCCACACTGCACAAAACATTAAGACTGTAATTCATGTATAACGTCTTTACTTACTAAACACAGTTATGGAGCAGGCTATTGAGGGAACAAATACTTATAGTACTTGTACAATATAGTTGTGCTAAAAAGGCTGAGGATATTTACCTCTCAACAAAAACAAAACAATAAAAACAATAGCTGTTTCTCTCTTCTGCTCATGAACGATTATATTAACGAGTCTTTGTCAAAATGTGCAAAAAGCGGGCGCCAGGCGGGTGTCAGTGTGAGCAATCTCTGGGTCTGAGATTTGGAAACTGCACTCTCAAAAAGTATGTGTTAAAATCCTACAATTTTTTTCTGTCATGGTAGGTATGGTGCATCATCATTCAAATTTTAACCATTCCTAAGTAAAGGTGTGCTCCTTTGGACTGCATCAGTGGAGTATGATTGCACAGGAAGGAGACCAAAACAAAAATAACAAAAAACCAGTTTGATGATTACTCCAAAACTGCAATGTTTTAAATCACTTCTGATTCTAAATTGTTCAATTTAGATTATTTGGGAAATTTCTAAGGTCAAATGTTCAGCATCATTATGGTTGAAGAGTAATTACTACATGTTAGGTAAGCATCCATAAAAAACATCTAGCCTATTTTCAGTTGTCATGCAACAACAAGCAGACCTAGTATCCCATGCTTTCTTCGGGCCTGTTTCCCTATTACTCAGTCTTAGGCTATGTCTTCCAAATGAAAGGCTTAATAGCCGGCAGGAAGTCGGACAGTCTTGCTCTGAGCCACATACCGCTACAAGTTGGACCAATCAGCTGTGGGGTCCTCTCGGACGACGAAAAGGAGCGTAGGCGTTCACGGCTGTTATTGCGCGGTCACGTTATTCTGCTGTCACGAGCCTTATCCGAGTCGTGGCTGGAAAATTTGAACGGACATCAATTATACAGCACGTATTATTTTAACCAAATCTAGTGCACGAATAGAGCGACCAAGAACGTCTTACCGCTGGTTGGCAATTGAGACGCTTTACTGAGTTATTCCGATCAGCTGGTGATGTACTCCAGTATTTGAATGATATTGCTAGCCAGCTAGCTAGCTAGCTGTTAAGCTAGCTTTACGGTGCGTGACTCGAAGTAACTGAACAGTATAGTCTTGGACAGTTTTCTTGCTAATACATCTGAGTGCATTCATCTTTAAGACATTCATCAGTAGCCGTTCTTAACTTTAGCAAATTATTATGGTAGGATTTATACGTCGCTTATAATCCAAGGTAGATGAGGATTGAATGAAATAACATTAGCTCGCCATAGCCAGCGGAAACGAGCCAGCTAACAGGGATAACTTATCCGCTGCTTGTTGATAGACTGCCATCCAGCGGATCTAGCAAATGCTACTCGAGTTAGCCACCTAAAAGCATCCAGTGAGCTTGTTAGGCAACAGTCAATCATAAAGTTGTAGCAAACGACTGAAACTGCGAGGCAACTAGCTACTACTGAACGTCAAGTTTGCCATCGTCCACTCCAGTCCGCTGTGAAAGGGTGACCAGCGTTTAAATTTTTCGGAGAAGGCCGGAGTGAAGATAGAAACCTGCAAAAATGCCGGCTGTGTCGAAAGGAGATGGAATGCGCGGACTGGCTGTTTTCATTTCGGACATTAGAAATTGTGAGTGACCTTCCTCTATTCTACTGATCATTGGTTTAAATGTATCATTAGCAGGTGACATCGCTCATGTTGCTGGTTGTAATCTTATCAAAGATGTATCGGCAGGCATGGTGGCTTCGACGCTGAGAGAGCTATGCCTGTTATAACAGCATTCACATTATCGCTATCCTTCTCTGCGTTTTTCGGTCTTTAACTCCTTCCGCATCCTTTGTGCTACAGAAACTGTTCTGCTATCAAAACGTTCAGCTTTTTGTGGAGATCTGTGCTATTAATTTTCTCTAGATTTACCGTTTATCATTTTAAGTATTTAACTTTTTATGTTTATGATGTTTAAAAATTTATTTTGCCATTTGAAATAAATGGATAAAGTCTAAAATTATCTTCAAACCCACCCCACTTTGAGAGTTAACTACTTCAGCATGCTTTCAGCTAGAGAAAAAAGTCAAACTTTAAATGGATCCCAAGACCTTGAAGTATTCAGTTATTTGGTTTGCTGATATCTTTTACGTTTTTCAAACAGTGACAATTTAAGTTTCATGACTTTTCTGAAATTACAATGCATTTCTATGGAAGGTTTTTAGAGTGGTAACATCACCACCCATTACTCCCACAAATTTTGGTCTACCCACACAATTTATACTTCAAATTGTAGCTATGGTGGTGCTCTTTAAGTGATGATTTCTGTGACTAAAACAAACAAGTTACTTAGAAGATATTTATTCCTAATAACAAAAATAACTTTTAATGATCATAAAAGTCACATCTGACTTGAAAACAAATGAAAATTGAGTAAAAAAATGATCAATTGCTCAGTGTCTACTGCATATCACCTGAGAGGTCTGTTGTTTCACTGCTAAAGCGCACATTCTAAAGCAACGCATGCAATGCCATTCCTCATAAAAAAATCTGACACAATAATCTTCCTCTGATTAGATTCATGAGAACAAAATGAATCAGTATCTACATATCATCTTATTATCACCTCATGCCCATTTGTTTCCAATAATATTGTTGCAGTTACTGATTTTCAGCAGATAGGACTAGGGCTGCAATGATTCCTTGAGTAACTTGAATAATCAGATTATAAAAAAATCCTCGACAAAAAATCTGTTGCTTCGATGCTTTGTTTAAACTCTGCAGCGCATTTCACCCACATTAGCAGCATCAAAGTTCTCCGTCACTGCGATAAATTTCTGTCTTTTGGAAAAACGACCCTTTAACACAGAGTGGATCATTGCTAACTACTCCACCTCCACACTGTGTGTGTTTGTTGTGCTCGCTGTGATGAATTTCAGCTGTAGCTACTGGAACCAATTGCTATCACCACAGTTTGCTAGCAGGTGCCGCCGTTAGCACTAGTGATCGTTCAGTAACGATGGGAACCCCCCCCCCCAAGTCACCCGTTTTGTACTGAGGGACTCCGTCAAAAATTTTTATGCTTTAATCGCTGATTAGTGACTACAAATAGACCTGCAATAGAAACATATTTAGGAGGGCGTGTGTGAATGCAAAGCATTACAACATTAAGCTCTACAGCCCTCAGTTTTTCAACAAAAACACTGACAACACAACAGCAGTTGTTTTATGTGCACACACGGCAACCGTAAAGAGGCGGAGCCTTTACTGAGACGGTGAGCTCAGGTGGGGCGAAAGGAGACGTTTTTCTAGCATCCAAACCGCAGCACTTTTTCTTGTAATCACCATTTAACCTTTACTGGGAAACAGCTGGTGGTCCTTCATCAACCACCTGACCAACAAGTGTCAACGTGAAGAAAAGAGAACTTTGTAGCTGCTCCATCCACCGCTTTTTTTTTTTTTACACAGAGAAAAATCTGCAATCTGATTAATCGATGGAATAATTGATAGAATACTTGATTACTAAAATAATCAATAGTTGCAGCCCTAGATCAGACCTGTGACCCTCCCATGTACCGACAGCTGGCAGGAGCTGGCTTACCAACAACAGCTGGTTATAAGCTAACATTATGCCAGCTAATTTTAGGCTTGAATGTCCTAAAAATCACGCTTTCCCCTAAAAAAACAGTTTGTTTACATGCAGACATTGTATGAGAGTTTATTTGCCAAGTGTCTGAGTCGTCCACAACATTTGATCCACCTCAAATAAAGTTTCAGCAGCCTGGGCTTACGGTGGCCAAATCAGCAGCACTTACTAAAATAGCAGCGATTATCGACAGAAGTCCTGGAAATCCTCAACAACTCACCTCAGTATCGCGGTCATCAAACAGAAGTGAACTCTGACTCAGCGGCTTTTTGGGACTCTTTTCACAAAGTTTTACAGCTTCTTCCAGAGTAAATAGACGTGGACGCTTTGGGGTAAAAAGTGATATTATAGTCTGCACTCACTAGATAAACAGTGGCCATAGTGTTTGAGGTGACTTGGGAGTAAAAAAGGAAAATCGTAAAATATTGAATTAACACACATGTCAAAATATAGTGTATACAAAAAAGTTTTTATACACAAACAGCAGCTGCTGCTATGGGGCACAGAGGGTTAAAGCACAGACAGAACTCAAATGTATTTACAATTTCTTTTTAAAATTTTCAATACAGTAACCCTGTCAGGCATTCACGGTTCAGTAAACCCAACCGTGGCTTCTATTGTAAAACTGCCAGGGGCAGCACAGTCCTACAAGTGTTCTCGTCTACTCTTACATGCTGAAGAAGAAGAAACCCTAGATGAAGAAGATGGTGACTAGTGATGCTGCTGCAATAGCTCCACCCTGACTAGTAGATAAAAAAGGCAGTCAGTCGTGTATGCCAGTATTTTGCATTCAAGGTGGATGACCATGGGGTGGTAATGAAGTCATAAAGGCCAATAGGCCAAAGATTCAATACATTTTCAATTCAGTTTTATTTTTATAGCACCAAATCACAACAAACAGTCATCTCAAAGCAAATGCTTCAAGGTAAAGACCATGCAAAAAAAAAATGATGCTGTCATACTTTTCAGACTAAGGGAGGAAATACTTCCAATTTAGCAAAACCTTTTAAAGGACTCATTCATTTTTTTTTATAAGCAATTCAAGGTGAGTGAGTTTTAATTCATATTAACAACAACATAAGTATTGTCCTTATGTTATCCTGAAACGCACATTACCACTTTTTGAGAAAGCTGGCACTGCCGTTGTAAAATCAGTTACGTTCCATAGGCTACCATAATTTATTTACCGAGTAGAAAATATTTAATTTTCAAAGAGATTCCCAAAATCTCCACTGAAACAAGAGACCTTGTCTTGGAGAGAAACCATTTATGCCTGCACAAATAGAGCTGCAGACATATTCATGTCCAATACCATAAAGAACATAACCAGCTCATGGGAGATGGACTCCTGTTCTTTAGACTGTAGCATCACTCTCAAACAGATTGTTTCTAATTTTAGAGATAATGAAAATGTATGCAGTGCCTAAAGAGTAGGACCCAAGAGGCAATAAAATCACCAGCATTTAATCTTTCTGTCGGTCAAAATGAATGTAAAACACCGGGACATGACCGAAAGGTAATTAACACACGCAGTGCACCTGCACAGGTATAACCGGGATGATAGTGGCTGCCTTTAGACAGGATGGGACTTCAGCCAGTGTCAAGGATGTGTTGAATATCCTGGTTAGTACTCCTCCAACTGATCAGCGCAGGCACAGAGCACTTTGCCCAGGACCCCATCCGGTCCAGCAGCTTTCCGTGGGTTAACAGCCTTTAGTGTGTGCTTCACCTGGTGTTCCTGGAGAGTGAAAGGTTTGGGGCTGGGGGATTGGCAGGGCACAATACAATACAAACATCCATCCAATTTCTTCCGCTTATCCGGGGGAGGGCTGTGGGGGGGCAGCATCCTAAGCAGTGGAGCCCAGACCTCCCTCTCACCCAGCCACCTCCTCCAGCTTACACCTGATTCAGACTTCAGTGCTGGGTCTTTGTAGAGCTACGACGTAACGTACTTAAGTGGCCGATGTTGTTGCCGGCGTTTATACCTGTGCAGGTGCATTGTGTGTGTTAATTACCTTTCAGTCATGTCCCGGTGTTTTACATGCAGGGCTGACCGACAGAAAGATAAAATGCTGGGATTTTTTTCCCCCCTGGGTCCTACTCTTTGCTGTGGTCAGTTTTTTTTTTTTTAAGGTGCAAACACATTTGTCCCTCTAGTTTTTTTTTTTGCTTCTTCGTACAAATTTGGAGGAAGTAGCCAAAAATGCAGGGAAGGAAGGGCATTTCTCGAGAGGTGCACTTCAGGTTACATTGTAAAACTTCAAAAATAAGTAACGATATTAGACCCAATAAAAGTATCAGGCCCAGATTAACAGAGTTCTGGCATTTTTCTATAATGATGTCAGAGCTCTGACTCTGTGGCACTACTTGCTGGAGAGATGAAGGGTTTAATCAAAGAATATCTCAAGCAACACTACATAGATAGGGAGCTACAGTTCTTGTTAAACAGCCACGTATCTAGATCCAAGGTTTAATGACAGTTTTGTTGCATTGGATGATGACTTTAAAGTCTCCTGTAGCAAGCAGGGAATGCTGCTTGTTGATGATGGCAGTATATCTGAAATACATGTGTCAGAGGAGCAGATGCCTCAAGCCAAGGCAGGCCATCAAAAAAAAATCTGGCTTATTTGAAGCAGCTCGTTTTCAAGCATACAAGGAGAGAAGAAAGGCAGTGATGCCACATTAGCCCAAGCAGGGCTCTCTGCAAGTGAGAAATTAAATGCTGAGTTTCAGGTAAAAATGCTAGAACTCAGTGGTAAGGAGGACCCACTCTCCTGGTAGTAAACCAGTGGAAGTACATAGCCTCAGCTCTCTGCTTTTGCCAGAAGGTATTTCTGTGTTGCTGCACCAAGCTGTGCCTCTGAGAGAGAGTTCAGTGCTTCAGGGATTGTTGTCAGTCCAGGATGAATTGTACTGCTATACAAGCGTTTTTCACAAATGAGTTCAGTTAAAGAATAGTAAAGACAGTCTCACTGCGAGCCTTTGTTAATCTTCTGTTCCTTTAAACTCAAAAGTGGGGTTTAGTAGCCAGATCTGTGTTGTCCAAATTTGAATGCTGATGCTATACTACATACATATACATAAGTGCTTTGAGTGCTCAGAGTAGAAAAGCGCTATATAAGAACTAGTCCATTTACCTTTTACTACTTTTTTTACCTTATCAGGTAAGAGCAAGGAGGCTGAGATCAAACGGATTAATAAAGAGCTGGCCAACATCCGCTCCAAGTTTAAAGGGGACAAGGCTTTGGATGGCTACAGCAAGAAAAAGTATGTCTGCAAGCTGCTCTTCATCTTCCTGCTTGGCCATGACATTGACTTTGGACATATGGAGGCTGTTAACCTGCTGAGCTCTAACAAGTACACAGAGAAACAGATTGTAAGTCTTTTGCATTGTATTCATTTACAGTATTATTTGATTACATTTTGTAGGCCTGTTTATGCACATGCATGTCATTCCAAGTTGCCCCCAACATCTGTTGGTTATTACAGTGTGAGCTACACAAAATTGTTGCACTATTAGTATTTGTATAAAGCACTGTATCTGTGTGTGTGTGTGTGTGTGTGTGTGTGTGTGTGCGTGTGTGTGTGTGTGTGTGTGTGTGTGAGTGAATGTGGCTTCAGGTGTAAAAGCACCCATAAGAGTAGAGAAGTGCCAGTCCATTTCCTAGAGTTAAAGTTTTCCCGTCTTAAAATGGCCAAACACACTGACCAAGCATTCATAGCCTGCTTTAGTACTTGCCAAATTTTGGTTGAGTGGAACTGAAATCATTTTCAAAAACAGGATGTGAAACGCTCGGTCCCTGCGCTGTTGAGCCACATCAGATCCAACGTTTCTGGCAGTGTTGACAGAACGAGAGATCATTTACCTGTGTGTCATCACAAAGTGGCCGGAATCACAAACCCTCAAAGTAATCACAGTAGATATCAGCTAGTAGAAAGTCTTTGTTTGTTTAGACTCATTTGAATAGCTGGGCATTGATTTATAAGCTCCAGCTTGCTAGCTGTGAGTTTTGGTTCTTTGTGAATGCAAGCAGAAGACGTTGAAGCCTATTTTCAATAACAATATAAATGGACCAAAAAAGTCAAATTATTTTATTACGTATGCAAAGTAGCAGTTCCTTGGTTCACATTCCTATCAGCTATGTAGTAATAGATTTTAGCCCCCCCCCAACTCAAACATAATAAAATGTATACTTAAATTTGAGTAAAAACACATAAAAGTGTGTGTGTGTGTGTGTGTGCCACTTTTTGAGTGGTCAGTAAGATTACAAAATATTAAATGAGAGAGAGCCCATTTATCATTTCCTGATTGTGTATCGTGGACCGTTTTCTCAGGAACAGGAAATGTTCAGTAAGCAGAATAAGGATGAGTCAGATTCCACGTGGTTTTAGAAGTGATTGCTACTACCAAGTCAGCATGACCACTAATCAGATCTTCAGCAGACTGAAAATAAGGAAAGGTGTATAACGAGCACCGCTGAGCGGGCCCCAAAGCTCGGCTGTTTTGGATTTGGGGTTGCTTAGCCAGGTCATCTACTGATCGGAGTGCTGGTGGTTCCCTGCTTGCACCGGTCTGCATTCCAAAGTATCCTTGGGCAAGATAATGAACGCTGAGTTGCTCTCTGATGCGTTGGAGTGTGAATGTTGGATAAAAAGGGGGGTGGTCTATCTTGAACAGTATGCATCTATGTGTGAGACATTTTTCCACTCATAGGAAAGGGGATGCTATGGTTTTTGGTTTTTTGGTTTTTTTTGCTTGCAAGCCCTTCCTGCTAGCAAATATCCAGTTTTAACTGTTTCTTCCAGCACCAAATGTGCATCAAACATGAATGCAATAAACAGGAAAAAGCATATCAAAAATTATTGATCATAAGTCTGGTTTTACTTGGCCCATCAACATAATTTAAAAACTGGTACATAGATTTAAGTCCGCACATTTAACACAAGTTGAAAAGGAGACTCACCTACAGTACCTTACTGCTATGTTATCTTAAATTGATGTGATTAGTAAGCACTGGTGCAGCTGGGCTGCGTCCTTTGAAGGGTTCTTTTAAGGCTGACCACATCACAGTCAGGTGATGTTGGCTGTGCCAATTCGAAAACACCCCAAATGTGGCCCACAAATGTGGCCTTCTTTCCCCGGATTTGAAGGACAGGTTTGGGTGCATTCTTTGTGGTCTACCCTATCTCATGATTCATTGTGGATCAAAGCAGCTGTGAAAAACTAAAGCAGCAATAGTGGAGGAGAGAGGCCAAAAAGTTTGACATATTATTGTTTCTGTGACACGATCTACACTTTTACAGTGTTTTTAGGTGAGAATGTAGATATGTAAACCTCAAATATCTGCTTGATTTATCAAGATATCGTTTAATTGCAAAAGTGCTCCTATGTTTTTGGAGATGTTCGTTCCCGCTGGTGTAACAGCTAGCTCACTAGCTGTCAGCTGACCGGCGGCCGAGGCTTACTATACCCGGAGAGAACGCCTGACTCCTGGCATATTGTTTTCAAAATCCACACTGCTTTCACCACTGAGTGGAAGTTAAACACAGATACAGTTCTCTCAGGTGATATCTAACGGTGGATGTTTGGTTTATTTCAGTGTTTGGCTGAGATTAAAGTTAAGGTTCATAACTGGTAGTTTTATTTAACTTTAATGTCTTACTGGAGAGCTGTCAGTATATTTGGAAGTGAATCATTCGTCATCACCTTTATTCCTTGATGTAATTTAAAAAGATGATACAAAATGATACAAATTAATAATGTATCAGCCTCTCCTTAAGGCCTGTATATGTAAGTTAGAAAGAAGTAAAACAATAATAAACGCCTTTGAAATGAAGCAACAGTAACATATATTCTGAAAGCTGGATAATCATGAACCGTTTCTCCTGCACTGTGTGATGAATTTGAAAATCCAAGATGAGATCGTTATGGAGTTATCCCACATTTTCAGGAAACTTGATTTCTGACCTTCACCTTGATGTCACGGTTGCTGAGATTCGATTGTCAGATTTTTAGTAGATGCATCTACGATGTGAATTTGTGCATTTTAGCTTGCATCATTCTCAAGTGATGGCCAATGCTAAAGATTTTGTGGAACAGACGCCGTCAAGATTTTAGCTGAGCTATAAAAAAAAAAAGGAAAAGCACTCATAACAAATACAAAGTGCACGCCCATTGTACATTGTAATTATTTTCACTTGTGTTGTTTAAATTATTATTAAATTCATTATTGTTGAATTACTTTTAATCTTTGTTTCACCAGGGCTACCTGTTCATCTCAGTACTGGTAAATAGTAACAGTGAGTTAATTCGTCTGATCAACAATGCCATCAAGAATGACCTGTCCAGCCGCAACCCTACCTTCATGTGCCTGGCGCTTCACTGTATCGCCAATGTGGGAAGTCGTGAGATGGCAGAGGCCTTTGCCAGTGAGATCCCTCGGATCCTGGTTGCCGGGTGAGTGTGGGTAATTCATATTTGTTATTTATTTTTTGCTATTGGTGATGAAGGGGAAGGCTGTTTTTTGTGGTCATTTTAGATCATTATAACCTAACTGTGAATGTGATACACCACAGTGATACAATGGACAGTGTGAAACAGTCAGCTGCCCTTTGTCTGCTGCGGCTCTATAAGACTTCTCCTGACTTGGTGCTGATGGGTGAATGGACATCACGCGTGGTGCACTTACTCAATGACCAACACATGGTAAGAGCACAACCCTAGATACCAGGAATGTAAATATGTGTGACCAACTGAAAGAAAAATCTGAACCCTTGAGCCCCTCCATCCAGCAAGGGGAGGATGTTTTATTATCATCATTTGAGTCTGCTTGTGCCCTTGGAAAGTCAGCAGAGTTTTATCCGTTCAAACTGTTCTCTCTCTCTCTCTCTCTCTCCCTCCCTGTCTCTCTCTGTCCCCGTCTCTCTCTCTCTCTCCCTCCCTGTCTCTCTCTGTCCCCGTCTCTCTCTCTGATGGACCCACATTGATGCTCTTCCGTGGAGGACATTTAACTATGAGGGTTTTCGTCTTAGGAACAGTTTTAATGTTCTCTTCCACAATGATTGCTCTGCAGAGCATGAGGGCTCAGTGAATGGTTTGCTGAGGATGAGAATAATAATGGAAATCATAAGCTATGACCTTCAGTCACAGAATTTCAGCCCACTTGAACGCCTGTGGACACATAATTTAATCAAAGTTTTCCACCATCATCATCAAAGCAGTAGTTGGATAAGTATTTGTAGGAGTTTCCCTTTCAGACTGTAACATTTGGGGAGGAGATTGTTTAAATGAATTATGATTAACAAAATAAGGTGGTCAGTTGACTGCTGATTTCAGCAATATTCACTAAAAAGCATGCCTATTTTACACCTGACATGACTACAGAGGTGTAATACTGAGTTATTAGTACTAACGGAAGATGTAATGAGAACGTACTCGGCGAAGGCAGATGTTTGGCAGCTGTGAGCACAGTGCCAAAGCTCCTTCCTGTAGCTCATCACTGAATGTTTAAAGCCAAACCCTGCTTATTTATGGCCCCCAAAACAGATATGGCAATTTAACAGAATAGAACTCGACTCTTGGCAGCACAGAGAGGAAGAGAATCAGACACACATGCCTTAGAGAGGTTTAAAACTGAAGAGGGTAAAGCATCCTGAGTTTGTGCATCTTTGGTCAGTAGTGCACATATAGAATGTACACTAAAACATTCATGTATTTTATTTATTTTAATTTTCTTGCATCTATTAGATTAGATTCAACTTTATTAATCCCTTTGGGAGGGTTTCCAGTTCCAGCAGCACTTTTACATTATAGCAGAAACATAGTCAGAGATATACAAGAAATGTACAAGCAAATGAATAAATACATAAATAATAAACAAAGATACGGCAAAGACAGAGGAAGATATAAAATGTCTGATAGATGATGTGTATTACATTTTTATATTGCCCATTGTCCAGTATTGCTTTATGCTACCTTGTGTTTGTGGTCAGGCTCCGGCTGCTGCTCCCTCCCCATCCCCC
>JAVDPK010000761.1:529776-555055 GCA_034780415.1 Cichlasoma orientale | reverse complement strand
AGCTGAAGGCTTTTCAGGGAGCTTTTAGGACAGCCTGATAATAATGAATTACAATAGTCCAGCCTAGAAGTAATAAAGGCGCTGGCTGCTGGGCCGGGATCAGCATACTCAGCTTTAACATCATTCTGGTTTCTTCGCTAGCTTTGTGTTAGCATGCTGTCTGTGCAGATGCCTGCAAAGAGCCAATATTGTATTAGAATTATAATGCAGTTGTTTCTGTACTGCATTGCAATCGTGTCCTTTTGTGCTATAGAAATAAAAGTAATGTCCATATCTCCACTAGGGGTGGGTGATATAGCCATATTTTAAGACAATTTATGGTGACAATATTGTGTCAATATAGAAAAATACTGAACGTTTTGTTGATGCTTGCAGCTCGCAGGCAGCAGCATTTACAGATGTACATAAATGATTTCCAATGAGCTGCTGTCACTGATGACACAAGTGTGAATCTAGCGAACCAATGTGCCAGCAGGAGCAGCGTAAAGAAAGCCACTTCAGAATAGTCCAGTATTTTGTTCTTAGCCATTCCTGGATATGTTTAGCTGTGTGTTTTTGGGTCATTATCCTGCTGGAGGACCCATGACCTGTGACTGAGACAAAGCTCTGACACTGAGAAGCAGATTTTGCTCCAGAATCACTCGATAGTCTTCAGATTTGTACCTGCACAGACTGAAGACACCCTGTGCCAGATGCAGCAAAGCAGCCCAGAACATAATCAAGCCTCCTCCATGTTTCACAGTAGGTACAGTGTTCTTTTCTTTGTATGCATAATTTTTGCATCTGTGAACATAGAGCTGATGTGATTTGCCAATAAAACGCCAGATTCATCTCATTTGTCCAAAGGACGTTCTTCCAGAAACTTTGTGGCTTGCCAATGTGGATTTTGGTCAATTGCAGTCTCGATTTTTTATGATTTGCTCTCAGCAGCGGTGTCCTCGGTTTTCTTCCACTACGTGCATTTTGGCTCAAACAGTGATGGATGGTGTGATCTGATACTGGTCTACCTTGACCTTGAAGTTCACCTCTAATCTCCTTGGAAGTTGTTCTGGGCTCTTTGGTTACATTCATATTATCTGTCCCTTCAGTTCGTCATCAGTGTTCCTCTTGCAGCCACGTCCACGGAGGTTGGCTAGAGTCCTGGGGACCTCAAGTCTCAGGATAACGTGTGCACCTGCAGTCACAGGAACATCAAGCTGCTTGGAGATGGTCTTACAGCCTTTCCCTTTGGCATGCTTGTCAGTAATTGCCTTTTTGATCTCCTGAGAGCTCTCTGCTCAGCTTTCTGTGCTCCATGATACCGAACAGCACAGTGACGACTTTTCACCCTTTAAACAGGCAGACTGACTGACTGCAGGTTAGAAGACACCTGTGATGCTAATTACAGGACACACCTCAGATTAACACATCGCTGTGGTCAGCTTATTTTCAGTCTTTTCTGGGGGTACCATCATTTTTGTCCAGGCCAGTTTCATTATGTCTTTTTTTAATAATTCTGTTGAATTATTCAAAAGCAATGTCCGATTTTCATTAGTTCATTTTCAGTAGATGTTTAATTAATTAATTTTTATTACTTCTGTCAGTTTCAGGTTAGCTCAGTGACCTTTTTTTCTTTCTTTGACAGAATCAGTTTTGTCCACATGTGTCACCGCATCATTGATTTAATCCACTGTTTGCTCTTCCTGTCCTGGAGTGAAGTTAGGCAGCACTGCACTGATGTTTACATTTGGGTCACAAGTTGGAGCTCTTTTTTCTGGTTCCATTTTCATTTGCTCTGGGAGGCTGTGGTAGTCCGCTCTAAGGTCGAAACACCACTCGCCGCTGGAGGTGTGTGGCGCCTCTTTCTCATAGAGGGGGGTATTATGCAGTGAGCTATGTCAAGGTTAAAGTCAGAGTTTTCTGTGTCACGGTCTTTGGCTGTTCCTTTTACCTGGTAAACCACCGTGGTAACTTAACCTGCATACATAACCTGAGCCTGTACTATGAAGTGAGTTCTACTCGTTATCTGGATTCACTAACATCAGCAGTCAGCATCAGTGGTAACACAAAGCTGGTTATCAGCTTAAGTTAACCCAAGATTTCCCCTGTACATTCACAGTTATGATAAATATGCTGGCAGCAGACAGTTGATTTTACAAAGGAAACTATAGTTTAAAACTTCACTATGTGAAGAATATGAACACAGGCTGAAAGCAGTGTGAGTGTGTGTGAGAGGATAAACACTGTGCAGTAGTTTGGTATTAAAAGTGTGTGTCTAAGACTGGGAACGAGCTACTGCCTTAATAAAATCTGTGTATTTGAAGCCAGGAAAGAAAGCTGGCAAAAATACAGACTGTACATTAACCGACTTTTAATACCATAATTCTATCATTAAGAAGCTGATGAATTATAATTAAGTATTCTATTAAATTAACTTTTAAAAAACTGTTTTAGTTCTATTGTTTCATCTCCAGCCCTGATGGTGTTTAAAGGTCTGAGAGTAAAGAATAAAATGCAATAATCGGCTAAGTCTACGTGCAAATTTGATATAAAGTCCACACAAATACTGTAAGTGCCCTGTTTTACGATTAATCAGTAATCAAAGAATAAAGCTACAAGAGTTTATGTGTAATGCTGATGCTCACCGTGGACACACAAAGGCATTAGCGGTTATTAAGAACTTCCTCGTATTCACACAGAGTTTATCTGAGATCAGAAGGTGGTGAGTTCATACCTGCTGATGGTCTAATCTGGAACCTGCTGCGGAGCACGGTCGGTTCACAGCACAAGCTACTATGGCAGCACACCCCGGTAAGGCGTGATACACTGTTAACTGTCAGTGTTAACCCTGAAGATAGCCGAGTTCAATAAACCCAGGCTATCCTTGCGTTATCTGGGTTTACTTACCCTAACATTGGTAGTTGGGATAAACGGTCACACGAAGCAGGGTTTCCCCTTCACATGAAAGGCAGCATCTCACTAATCTAAAGGGGTCGGCTCATGGCTCATGGTTCATGGTTCTTCTTCCACAGAAAATTACCCTTATGAGGGCCACCTACTCCAGTCAGAGACATTATGAGATGATGACGATAAAATGGTGATCAAAAATCTGTGAAGGACAGAAAAGCAGCAAAAAGCCACACTGTTGCAACAAGGACACGTGATTAATGCTGCAGAAAATCGTTAATCTTGGGACTAAAATAATCATTTTAATTCAAGTTAACTGAACGCACTCTCAGTACTGCGGTTTATTTCTAAAGTGATGGCTGCACATTACAGCTGTGAAACTTTAAACTGGATACATTTAAACATTAAAAGTTACTGTCCTGGAGCCTGGAGTGAAATGAATTTGATTGATTGAACACGTATTCCTGGCGTGTGCCCTGTGCTCTAAAAAAGCCTGTTTAAATGGCAGCAGAGTCGAGTCTGTGGGTCACACCCATGAAACACTTGCCAGATCTTCTCTGCCAGTGCCAAACAGCTGATTCTGCTCTTTCTCCTGTTTGGTTTTGGTTATTTGATTGGATGATTGCTGGTTGAAGAATGGGATGACATGGATGTGGGTGTGGCTCGAGAGGTAGCGCAGTTCATCTACTAATCAGAAGGTTGGTGGTTCGATCCCTGGCTGCTCCAGTCTGCTTGGGCAAGATACTGAACCCCAAGCTGCTTCAGTCAAATAAATACTCAACTTTGCTGCTCAAACTGCAGCTGTGTTTTCCTTAAATATGTGGCACCATTTAAAGGGGAATAAACAGGCTTTCCAGCAGAATAACATTTATTGCTAATAAGCATCGTTACCACAAAGAAATAATCGACCAAACATAAAGTTCCTAACTTTTTGTGCGAAGTTCAGTAGAATAAGCAGCAGAATAAAGTATAACAACACTTTATACAGTTCCTAAATCACCAAATGAATACATGCACCTTCCTGTGACAGAGTGATCTAATCAGGAACCTAAGCTGCTGCAGAGCACGTTAGGTTCACAGTATAAATTACCATGGTGAAGCAAACCACCTTCACAGTACAGAAAACCAGGGTTAACCCTTAAGTTACCGGATAAGACAAAATCCTGCTTCACACCTGGCTAACAGGAAAGAGCTGAAACCAATCAAGGGTAACGAGGGGAAGTAAAACTGAGAGAGAGAGAAGACAAAAAATGACTACCAAAATAAAAGAGGCAGTGACTACACACAGAGACAAAGACTTGACAACAAGACAAAAGAGGACGTTGGGGAGGCTTGAATAAACTGAACCACGAGGAATAAAACAGTAAATAAACCAAGAACTGCAGAGAAAAGCTAAAAATGCATCCAATACAAAGAGGAAAAACCCCTCAAAATTCTGGGTCAGGACCCGGGACCGCGACAGCTACTGGAACACAGAACACACAGTAAGAGAATCAATCAATCAGAAAGGAAACTTCACTCTTTTTCACTTTGTTATTCTGCCAACAAACAAAAGTAATTTCCACGTTATTAGTTTATGGAGCAGTAAAACTGAATGTTTAAAGTATCTAATGTGTGTTTGTCCCACGTTAGATAAGCAGCAGCACAGACAGCTGACTCACTTGAAATGATTAACTTGAATTAAAGTGCTTATTTTACAACTCTGTGCGCTAAATCCCACGATTAATGATTTTCTGCAGTTTGGATTTCTTGTCTTATTCACAACAGTGTTGCATTTTACTGTAAGACTTTTATGTTCTTCACAGATTTTTTATTATTATCTGATAACGTCTCTGATTGGATCAGTTTGTGCAGTGGAGTCGTATGACATTCAAAATGCCTCTTTTTATGTAGGCGCACACAGAGCCTGACACAGCTTGACAAAGTTGATAAGCATGATTCCTGCTATCTCTGAGCAGGGTTTTAGGTTTTCTCAAAGTATTCCTGTCTGAACGTCCTTTGCAGTAAACACTTTGAGTACTGTTCAGTCTCAGCTCTGAGGGTGTGGGGCTCTTACCCATCTTATCCATCATGATGCCCCCCTGACCCTGTGTTAGCCAGCCCTCAGTGCTTCTCAGATTTTGGCTTTCAACATTATTCTTTTTCTTTGCACACATTCTTGATCTCATACCCTGGTTCTGCTGGAGGCTTCTTCCTGTTAAAAGGGAGTTTTTCCTTCCCACTCTCGCCAAGTGCTGCTCATAGGGGGTCATTTTGACTGTTGGATTTTCTCTGTATTATTGTAGGGTCTTTATCTATTTGTTATGATTGGCACTATATAAATAAAATAGAATTGAATTGAGTTACAGGTGTTTCTAGGATTACTGTGGAAGTGGCATATGCAAGCACACTGGTTTCTGTGACACTGGTAGTGGGGATGGTGAGTGGAGCTGTTTGCAAGCATCTCTTCTGATGCCAGTGAGCTGGGGGAATCGTGGCCTTGGTTGTGCTATCTCCACCCTCAGCAGGTATTCCTGTAGTTGTAGTGTTGTAATCTCATCAGTATGTCCTGGTTTCCAACACTTAGATGCGGACCTTGTTAAGCCATATCCAAGCGAGCATGGCCTTAGCGATCCATCTCTTGTTCATGTTCTGAGGCAGACCAATTCTGGGTGTCTAGCCTTGGGACACATACTGGATTCCTGACTAGGATTTGAATCCCTGATCTATTTTTTTTCAAGGACAGCAATGTTGCCACTACATTATCCAGCTGCTATTAAGAATATATTGGATATACAGTACCAGTGTGTCCAAACCTTTGACTGTAAATATTGGTAACACTGTTTTTTTGTCTAGTTTTCTTTTAAATTTAGTATCATTTTCCTTAACTAGCTATTTTGCTGTCTTAAAGCATGATTTATGCAGTTTTTCAAAGACATTATGATCATGATATTTTTATCTTACGAGCCAGCAACGTGCTTCAGATTGTTCTGGAAACATGACCAAATGTCACAAACAGCAGAAAAGGCCCAATTAATCTTTAATTTGACACATAGTCAGTTAGACAATGAGAATACTAATACTCCCAACAATACTAGGGGTGTAGCTCAGGAGGTAGAGACGGTCACCTTGGAAGGTCGGCGGTTTGATCCCTGGCTGCTCCAGTCTGCATGCCAAAGTATCCTTGGGCAAGATACTGAAGCCCAAGTTGTTCTGATGCAGTACGAATGTGTGTGAATGGGTGTATGAAGTGCCTGCGTGCTCAGCAGAGAAAAAAAGCACTATGCACAGACAGCAGGTTATTGTGTTTACAAAAGTCAAACTTAATAACCATGTGCTCCTCAGCCTCATGTATGGGAGCAGGTCATCCCACCCAGACTCAGAACTACTTCACCGGCAAGCTTATGGCACTCCACACCCACTTCAAGGCTACGCAGCCAACCACCACCCAGGAAGCTCAAGACAGGGTGGAGGCTGGGGTGGACGTACACTAGGTAAGGACTTGGTTGTAGTCTGTAGTAATGCAAGTCTTTAAATGCCATATTGGAGTGAAATATTTCTACAGTTGCCATGTTTAGTAAAAACAAAACAAAATGTGAAATTACAATAAATATGAGCAGAAATGTAAACAGGAGTAACCCACACAAAAAGAGAATAAATGTGTAAACTGTGGAGAGGCGAGTGATGAATCTGAATGAGGTTTGCTCTCAGAGTTGGAAGATAATATTTGATCATAACTGCCTGAACTTTAAATTTTATATGTAGTGACTCTGTGGACTTTGGGTCCATGTAAGTACAGGTGCTGAGTTCTTCACTAACACTAAAAATACAAACCGTAATGAACAAATTAGAGTTTTGATAATAGTAATATCTTTGACTACATAGACCACACTGAACGTGTCATTTTGGTTCTGTCTGTAGTGTATGGTGTATGGTAGGTACTAATAAGGTACTAATATGATACTCTGCTGGTAGAGTGGAACAAAAATAAGAAATAAGGGAGTAATAAATATTAATAAGTGTACAGATCGTAGGGCAAAAGAGAAATAAATCGTACTTTCTTTACATAGGAAAGCAGCGCTGGGTTAACAATTATGGTATTTTGTAGCCTCACCAAATAAATCATCGTCCTGATACAGAGGCAGTATTTTCTAAAAGGTGAAGAACAGCAGGACATGTGTGGGAATGCAAATTTATAACATATCTGTGTAATGTTTCTATAATGTTATATTTTACAACTTAATGAGCTCCACTGTATTTGCTCCTGACTATATGTGCCACAAAAAACAAAAATAGAAGTTAAAGTCTTAAGATTTACTAAACTCTTTTTATGATCCATGAGACATAAGTTAACTGAGGTTTGTATTTTGTTGCCAGGTCTAGGGCTGTTTGACTCCAGTCTCCATCACGCCGGCCCCTCAGGCCCCGACCCCTCCGTCATGAACCTGATTTCAGCTCTGGAGTCACGGGCCCCACAGCCCGGGCCCTCTGCTTCCTCCCTCCTCTCTCAGTTTCGCACACCCTCTTGGCAGACCGGTGAGTGTCAGGAATACAATTAAAAAAAAACACAATTTTCAGTCTTAGTTCTTATTATAAAATATATGATGTTAAAAATGAAGTCAGATTTCAGTTCTAAAAGTATTTGCATTGATTTCATTAGCAAAAAGTAAAAATTTTGTAGTCTCAAAATGAAAATGTGCCTATTTTTGAAAACTGAATAGTGACTGGAACTGACCAACACTTTCTATGTAATATTGTGTCCTGTAGCAATGCATACACCGGCCCCAACGGACCTCTTTATTTCAGGGGCACTTCCAGGTTCAAGCTCCTTTCCCTCCTCCTCAGCCCTTTCTGCATACCAGCATCCTAGCACTTTTTCTGGACGATCATTCACTCCCTCATTATCCCTGCAGGACGCACCTACATTTAGCCCGACTTCTAATGGTCTGATATCCCCACACGATCCCTTGCTACACATTAAACCGCCCTCTCAGTCCAGCCTGGGCTTTGATCGCTTGCTGTCTTCCCAGAGCACTGCTTTCCAGAGCTCCCAAGAAACCCCAGCTCTGCAGACCCAAGCCCCTCCCACTTCCTCCAGTTGCCACCTGCCCCCTCCCCAATTTAACCTGTTGTCCTCCCAGCTTCATAACCCATCCTCTCAGCTATATAATGCCTCCATGTTCTCATCCACACCAGCCCTGCCACCTGCAGCTCCTCCTGAGCCTCAGCCGCTTCTAGAGAGAGCAGTTTCCCGCCAAGATAGTGTGATTAAGCATTATCAACGCTCATCTTCAGCTCACTCCACAACCCTGCAGCAGTATGCCAACTGTAGTGGGTCATCTGGCTACCAGCAGCTAGTCAGCCATCATGAGCATGCTGGCGTGTCCTGCAGTCCTTTGGGAGAACAGAGCCCGTCCTCTGACCCCAAGACCTCACCACAGATGGAATCCCAGACATATCAACCTGTCATCCAAACAGCCTATACATCGTCATCCTCTAGAGTCTCAGCTTCCTCTTCATCTGCCAATAAAGGTGTCAAGAGTTCCTGCTCCACAAGTGGCTACTCATCTTCATCATTAGCATCGTCTTCTTCCTGTACCCCACATACTCCACCACCAACCTCCTCCAACTCCTCTACATCCTCTTCTAATCCAAAGACCAATACCAACTCCTTGTCTGCTCCCTCTCTTCAGCAGCCCCCACCTCAGTCAGCACTAGTACCACCTACTCTACCAGTGGTGTCATTATCCCTTGTTCAACAGCCAGCAACCAGTCAATGCCTGTCCACCTACGGCTCTCAATCTGTGACCAAACCTAGCACAGGCCTGCCAGACCAGACCCCTCCCCGGCAACATCCTCAGTCCTATTCTCCCAACCTGCCTTCATCAGCACACATGGCCCTGCATTATGGGGGCTTCACCTCACCCCATGCCCAGGACTTGAGTGCTGGAACAGGGGGCAGTGGGGGTAAAGCCTTCATGGGTATAGGCTCTGGAGGACGCTCCTTCTCTGCAGAGATAGTCTTTGAGAACTCAAATTTTGGCTCAACATCTCTTAGAAGAGCAGATAGTCCGTCCATAGGGTATGGGAGTGGATCAGCTGGGAGTGGATCTGGGCTTCGCAGTGTAGTTGGATCTGCAGGATCAGGGAATGGGCCTGCTTGTAATAGAGGCAGTAGCTCATATCACCTAACCGAGTCTAGCACATCACCCTCTACCAATTCTAGTACCAGTCGTCCAGGATTGCACTCTCCTGTAACCGCTCGACCTGTGCAGTCCCCTGGAAGCTCAGGGGCAACAAAGTTCTTATCCTCCATCCTGTCGCCCGCTTTCATGTCCTCACCACAAGGTTTTCCCGATAACCGACAATCTCAGAGCCAGTCGTACCACTCGACACCGCCAAAGCCCAAAACGGAGGCCACAAACATACTTGGAGCTGAGCGATCCCAAGATGAAGAAGATGATGAAGATTTCCTCATCCACCACTTACTACATTCACAAAGCTCAACTTCCCATTCTTCCCAACATCACCCACATCCACAGCAACTATGCCAACAAATCTCCCATGCTAGGCATGGGGAAGGCAAGGGAGTGACATATGACATGAACAAGATATCAGAAGAGCGCTACCACCTTCAGAGTGTAATTCGCAGCAATGACACCACTAGCAGCAGTTCTGGTGTTGGAATGGCAATTAGTGACACAGTCAGTGGCTTAAACGCATCATTAGAAATATCACAGAAGAAACAGCAGACCAAGTCAGACTTGACCATATCAAAGTCCAATGCCTCAGAGGTGCGAGGGATATCTGATTCCCTCGCTCATTCCCATGCTACCCACTCGCATCAACAACAGCATGAGTCCATCGGTTCTGTGGTTCATTATGGAAGCGGGGATCCCTACACACAGCACCCACAGTCCCAGCATCCCCATCACACCTCACATGTGTCCACGCACTCTCAGCAGCATAGTCAGCACTCCCAAATCTCCCGTCACTCACAACATTCTCAGCATAGTCATCCCAGTTCCCTCTCACATAGCCACTCTCTTGTGGAGCTTAAGAAACCTTCAGATGCAAATGACAATGCCTATTTGTGCAATACACCAGATGTACAGCAAGCTCGACAAAGCCAAGTCTCCATCTCTTTGATGGACACACCGCCAGATCCTCCCAAGCAAACTCACATGTTACAGTCTGTCCTTTCTCATACTACCCACAACAAGCTGGATTCCCAGCAAGCCCCCCCGCAGCAACAGCAGCATCCTTTGAGTCAGCAAGCTATGATGGGTTCAGCTGGAGGAGCAGGGTCTGCTGGGGTGGAATCCCACCCACGGAACCAGTCCTCACAACTGCAACTTCAGCTTCAGACCCAGAGTCTAGATACCCACTACAACCTTGGAACCCATCCGAGAGATCAAACACAAGCCAGTCAGAGTTCAGTATCTCCACTACACATGCTAGATCAGTCACTTTCTCAGACTGACGGTAGAGACAGCGGAAGAGCTCTAGACAGAAGTGGAGTTGGAATGACGGGAGGAGAAGGAGGTGGAGGAGACAGTCACAGACAACAGCACAGACTTAAACCCCACCATCATCACCAACAAACAGCCTCAGATCTCCACGACTTCCTCGCTGAACCAGATTTGGACTTATCTACCACTTCACACCTACGCCATATCAACCAGCCCCAGACCCACCCAAACCCCCATGCTCTGCAACATACTCAGCACACTCACCATCCACTGTCTGTTAATGCTCCGTTAAGTCATCCACACTCCCAGCAGATGGCAGCAAATATAGCAGCGCCTCAAGAACAACCGCAATCCCAGATCAGAGATCCTGAATCACAACTCTCACACTCACAGTTCAAACGGCATCAATTTGAGCCAGAGAGCCAGGCAGATAAAGTAGGACAGAATCAAGCTCAACAGCAGCGGTTTGCACCTTTGACATCAATCTGCTTTCCAGACTCTCTGTTACATGATGAAGACCGCTCTTTCTTTCCTGAAATGGAGGATATGTTCTGTTCATCTGAATACAAATCGAGCTGTGCTGGAGATTCTGGGGCAGGGCACAGTGCTCAAGAAAGCCTCAGCCAGGGTCATGGACCAATACAGGAGGGTATGGAGGCTTTAAAAGGAGGTGCTGCAGAGGGCTATAATATGGTTGGTCATCACAACAATCAAGGATATGGACAGTACTGCCCGAGCCTTCCAGGAACAGGAAATGGCAATCTGCGCTTAGACCTTGACTCTCTCAAGACCCATGAGCTTCCTTCCACTGTGAATACTGACCAACTTGGCCTCATCCAATCCCAGACTTCCACTATGGGATTGAATTCGGCAGTTCAAGAGGATGGCTCAGTCAACAAAATGATAGGAACTGTGGGAATGAGTGGAAGTTCCAACAGTATTGGTCTTACCTCACCTATTTTCTGTTCCTCTCGACCCAAAAAACTGCTGAAGACCAGCTCATTTCACTTACTCAAACAGCGACGTGAACCACAACATCAAACAAAGAAAACCTATGCGCAGGAATATGAGTTCGGGGATGATGAAGATAAAGCTGACGGTCCAGCAGATATTCGCCTCAACAATCGGCGGCTTCCTGACCTATTGCCTGACTTGGTGTCTAGTTGTAGAAAAGGTGGTGGGGCTTCTGGGCTAAGTGGGCTAAGCCCGCTGATAGGTGATATGGACTTCTGCCACCCCTCCAGCTATTCTTCTCTTGGACACCCTCCACAACTCCCCCCTCACGATGGTCCTAAGAAAAGGGGCAGGAAACCAACTAAACCAAAACGCGAAGGACCGCCTCGGCCACGAGGTCGTCCACGTATACGACCTCTTCCAGAGCCTCCTTACTGCAGGGGGCTGATGGGCTCTGTGGCTGGAGAAAATAGGAGGGGGCGTGGGCGGGGTCGAGGGCGAGGCAGAAAGGAGGAAGGACTGGTGGAAATGCATCGAGATCTGAACAAAGCACAAAGCCTTCCATATCATCACCAGCAGCAGCAGCACCAACAGCAACAGTACAGCCAACAGCAGCATCTCCAACATCATCCACAACATCACCACCAGCAGCAGGCAGACCTCCACCAAGTACCCCACCAGCAGCATCAACAGCATCACCTGCATCATCAGCAGCAACATGTTTCCTGTCCTCACCCTCAGCTGCATCCACAACAACAGCATCAGTCTCAGCAGCTGCAGCAAGATCCAGTCAGGCCTATCAAGGTAATGCAGGAAAATCTGGTCGGTACATCTAGACTCGCATAGTCATTTTGGGATGACTCGAAATGGGGTAAAAAAATTATCCTAGCTTGGATTAGCACCTAAAAAAAATAGTACAAGTTCTGACATGTTTTTAATTTTTTTTTTAAATATGTAGTTATATAAATAATTTATCTACACTTTTACACTGAGTTACAGGTTAAGAAGTTTAACTGGTCATTGTAATAAAATCATTTAGAACAGAATATTATTAAAATGATAGGTTATTCCCTTTATTTAAAATTATTCTTTTATCATAGTTTTTATTTTTGTACATTTTTTTCAGTTTTATGAAATGCAGAGATCATGGCTATTCATCTACACAGGGTGTGATTGTTCAAGAAGGTTCTTCTTAATACTTAATCAGGAAACGCCTCAAAGAGAAGGGGAGAAAGGAATGCTGCATTGCTGGCACTGAAACAAAAATGCATTGTTAATCACTGCTTGATCATTGAAATCTTAGGTTTGTCCGTCCCGCCTGTCTGTTTCCCAGATCAAACTGCCCCTTGCCACTATGCCTCCACCAGAGTCCTTGCTGAGGACAGACTCACTGTCCAGCAGTGAGCCAATTCTGTCTGATGGATCAGTGGGGTCAGCACCGTCTCTGGGCCTGAGTCCTGGACCCAACACCACCATGGACAGCAACAGAAATGAGGTGAACCAGACACAAAACACGATGATGATGCAGCAGCAGCAGCAGAGAGCTGAAGAGGTAAAGAAAAATAACAAGAAAAGAGGCTCCAATAGAAATACCTGGTAGACATGTATTTTATCAAGTATGATTTTACACTGGGGCTAGTTAGGATCTACTTTGGCTGCTAAAGGTCAGAGACATAGGAAGAGCAAAAGCTGCCATCCTCTCCCTTAAGAAAAATAATCACGTAACCTGCATGACAGGCCTAGAGACGATCACGCTCTGACAGCCTCCAGTTGCTAGGGAAAAAGGAGTATTCCTGTGACCAGTTGGTGAGTAGTTGCTGGCTGACAGTAGGTGGCATTGGTTGCAATCGCGCCATCGTTATGAGATCACACAGACCTGTGTCCTGCAACGGTTGATGGTATTTATTTTTGCTTGTAAGCAGGAAAGGGAGAACTGCCCTTATCACTTTTTTATATGTAATATAAAATGAATAATAGATGGACCGGTTCTTATATAGTGCTGTCCCTCTACTGTACATGAGCACTCAAAGCACTTTATACAGCGTGTCTCTTTGACCCATTCACACTCTGATGAACGCATCGGGAGCAACCTGAGGTGCAGTGTCTTACCCGAGGACACTTTGGCACGCAGACCGGAGCAGCCAGGGATTGACCCGCCAACCTTCTGATTAGTAGATGATCTGCTCTACCTCCTGAGCCACAACCTATAACAGCGGAACATCATCATACACACCAATAAGTGAATATTAAAAAAATTAGTAAAAAGGCAAAGTTAAGGTGCTCCATAATTTGACCTGTGCCCCTAAAAGTCTGATGTATTTACGGTGTAAGAGGGGAAATTAGCGTTCCACGTATTTTAGCTTGTTGTTATTCTGATAAAATACCTGGAAATCAAACACTACTTAAAATTACTGGCAGTATAATTTCTTTTTTAAAAAATTGAATCATTACTGATAGACTTCAATAAGGGGGTAAGTATTTATAAGCAAATTAAATGAAACCATAATTAAAGAAAAACACATAAGTCTGGGGGAAGTGCACCTCTAGTTGTGAGCCATATTGTAGTGCTACTGAAAATTTAAGTTCACAATAATCAATAAGTAGAAATGCTTTTATCCTTGTAATCACGCAGCATCAGTTAGGCTGCTTAAGCACTGTCCACTGCGGCCTTTGGTCTCAGTGTTCTCCGTGGATGTGTGGGAGAAGGAGCCGTCGCCGTGAGTGGATGCAGACTACCTGCACGTGGCAGCTTCAACTTCGGGTTTCGCGTTAGAGTGAAAAGAAAGCTAGTTGCCACAGCAACGAGGAGATGCGCTGTATGTGCAGTCAGTATTCCGAGTGAGAAGGGACACCTAACATTTCTAGAACATGAAATGAATTCGCAGTTCAGTAATTACACGTTTAAGCAGAAATCTTGTTATTGTACTGACTTTGCATTGACGCAGATAAAGCACAGACCTGTGTGTTAAAGACTGGGCTTTAAGGCTGTTCACATCTGGAGGACTCCACCCTTTAGAAGCATTTGTGAAGCACAGAACACAGAACACATTACAATTTCTTTCTTCTTTTTTAAATTCAGGACACAATAGTTACTAAATCTGTGCCTCATAGTTATGCTGAGTTTCAGGCTCAGCCTGCAGTGTCTGCTAAGGTTATCCTTGGTCATATATTTATGTATCCTTATATTTTTGCCATGTAACACAGATGGCTGTGGATGGTTGGAAGAAAGAAGCTGACAATTCGCTGAATCCTGAAGCCTGGACTGCTGTGCAGAAACTCTCCAATTCAGTAAGTTCCCTCACACCTGCTGCAAAAAACGAGTAAAGCCGTGAGCTCCATATATAATTCATGTGTCATCTATTCAAATCCAAGCCTTTGGAAGAGGGATGGCATTGTCTACCTTCTTCATGAATCGGGTATCTATAGGGGCCTGGCCAATACCCGTGTCAGAAGGTAGCGTGTAAGAAAGGGCTGTGCGCTATAGTCTGCAGCGGAACAAAAAGACATTGTTTCCATTTTCAGTTGAGTTTTTCTAATATGAGATTTGGAGAGAACGCGGTTCTAGCTGACTGACAGCCAGCTCTTTCTGACTGATGGGAAGGAAGAGGAGAGAGATGCCTGTTACCTGGGCAGCTGTTGCCACAGTTACTGCATTTTTCAGCAGAGGGCCTTGGTGCCATCTGCTGTCTGTGGTGCAGTATTACCCGGGTCTGTGTTTGCTGCTTAAATGGAAAAATCCTTTAGACTGTTCACTCCACATGTGTTTTTGGAGATTTAAAAAAAAAAAACGGGTGACTATTTATTAGCTAAAGCTATATATACACTACATGGACAAAAGTACTGGGTCACACCTCTTAATATTTGTATTCAGGTGTACTCGGTCACATTATGCGATCTGCCTGCAAACATTTGTGAGGGAATGAGTTGTTGTAAAGAGCCCACTAATTTTGAGTGTGGTACTGTAACACCACTGAAACGAGTTCATAAAATAGTTTCCCTCCCAGATATTTGGGTGGCTTCACCGAGTGCTGAAATGCATGGTGTGCAAAAGTGACCGACGCTCGGTTGCCTCCATAACTGCAGAGCTTCATCCCGTGGTTTTCCACGGCCAAGCAGCTCCTGCTGCTGCCAGGAATTCAGAGAGGATAAAATCCTGACTGTATTTTGGTGGTCAGGAAACAGGTGCACACAGGTGGACAGGTTTTTTACATTAACTGGTTACATTTGTTTGCACATTCCACTCTCCATGTTCCAGATGTTGCATCCACAGATTCATCATACGATTGATTTGACCAGATTAAAGAAAAATGTAGCTCTCTCCAGTTCATGGAAATGTTTATAGGTGTTGATATTATGTTCAGATACCAACGGAAATGATTCCGATTAAAAAATATTTGTAATAAAGTTCAAATAAGAATAATAAAAATCTCTATTTGGACTTGAACCTGTGTGTTTCTGCAAATCACAAACCAACTCTTTCTTTCTGAGACCACCGAGGAGCTCAGCACACTCTCGAGTTCATTCGCATATGTCTTATTTACTGTTTAATGCTTGCTGCTGATTTAGATAATGCGCCACATTAATTTAACATGGGCAGCTTACTGCTCAATGTAACAAAACATCGTAGCATTATTTTGGATACAATAATGTGTGTTTACCCTCAGAGGGACTTGTATGATTTCAGATGAATAGGATTTATAAGGAGGGAGCAGCAGATCACTCATGATAGAAACAGGCCAAAAGTTCATCCAGATTAGAATCATTTGTTCCCAGTAGGGTGGTAAGTAATTGCTGTTCATTTCAACATGAAACACATGTGTCATAGTACGCTTAGAGCACGTGGAGCTGATCAGCGTGTTACGGAGGAAGCTGCAGTGGGGGTATATGGGGGATCTTTGGGAAATCATTTATGGTAGTTGAGGGGCGGTCATCTGCCGTGACCGGTTGGGGGTGAAACCTGACCTGCGCATTTGACCTGATAGAAGAAAATCCAAGCGTCGAGAGGTGAAGAAGTCATTCAGAATGAAAGTCTTACTTGCTGGTGACCTAGCATTAACCAGAGCCAACCTGGCTAAAACTAAGTTGCTAGGCAGCTGGGATGCACGACCCAGGGGACGAAGATTCTGTTGATCCAGTCCACCTGTGCGAAGACGGGGCTCCATCTAAGTGGGTTCCAATGACCACCAGGAGATGAACCACCTGAGGTCCGGGTCAAGTCCATCCACAAGAACGTGAGAACCAACCATCAGAGAAGCCACAGGGTAGTTTCTGAACCTCACCCCCGTCTTCTGTGGCCTTTCTTGGGGAAAGGCGGGCTGTGGCGCAGGCACATGTGACCGTATGTTAATGTATGGACATCAGTCATTACTGGAGGTTGCTGTAAGCTTGGTTGGGCCTGAAGCATGGATACATTCTAAATGATAATGTTTTCTAATGGAATCTTGAAATAATGACCATGTGTTATTCAAAGTGAGCACTTTACCTGCCAACATACTACACAAACATCAGTTAGCTAAATGTTTTTAAGTGAATGGAGATTGTTACATCATAACACCATCAGTTATTAGCTTCTGTTTTTTACAGGCTGATGAGAAGGCCTTTGACTTCAAACCAGGCTTCATGGCCTCTTTTTTGGATTTCCTGAAGACAGGTAAAAAACAGTCAGACCTTGAACCAGAACATGATGGAGACAACCAAGAAACCTGTTCCTCTCTGAAGGGAGGGATCAGATCCTTATCCCCGACATCTCCTCCCCTACCACCGACGTCTCCCCAGCAGCCTCCGGGAGCGTTCAGCGATGCCGGGCAGGGAGACGGCTCAGATCTGGCTCTCAGCAGCTGCTCAAGTCCCTGTAAACCTCTGGACGATGAGCTGAAAAGAAACCTGGAGACTCTCCCCTCTTTCTCCTCTGATGAGGAGGATTCCGTTAGTAAAAACCAGGACTTGCAAAAGAGCATCTCATCGGCCATCTCTGCCCTCTATGACACTCCTCACTCACTGGCTGCTGCAATGGCTTCTGCAGTGGTCAAAGCACAACCCATGCTTTCCCCGCCCACGCCACAGGAGCCGTCGCTCAGTCCACCTCTGCCCATCATGCCCCCCCTCGGCTCTAGCATGGAGAGCAGAAAAGAGGAGGCACCTACACAAACTCAGCATAACACACAAGATGAACAGAACATACAAGAGGAGAAAAACGTGGTCACCCCACCGTCCACCAGAGAAGAAACAGAGGAGCTAAGATCTGAGCATGGACAAGAAGAAGTGGAGACCAGGAAGAAGGGAGGAGAGGAGACTGTGAGCACAGAAGAAAAACTGAGAGATTCACATAATGTGCTGCAGGAGGAGCAGCAGCAGGAGCAGGAACAGGAGGAGCAGCAGCAGCAGGAGGAGCAGCAGCAGGAGGAGGAGGATACAATGTCTGAAATGCAGATTATGGAGGTTCTTAAAGCTGAAGGCAGTGAAGGTAAGTCAATTTGTCTTATTTTCTGTTTTGCCTTCGTTTAACAAACGGTGCAACAGCACCGGCACCGTTTCTCAGTCACTAGCAGGTGCTTGTCGTTAATGTTTTGTTAGTTTTTGTCTGTTTAAAGTTTGTCAGATGTGTAACATTTTGTCAGATCTCCGCTGACTCCTTGTTAATTACACCTCCCCCTCATTCAGGGAGGTCAGAGGTCAATGTTTTTGGATAACAATCATTATTTAGAGGGAAGAAAGCTGCTTCTTTGTTTTAATAATTGAGCTGAAGTTATGTGATATCAGAACCAACTTCATGAGAGTCTTTTTTAATTGTGATTTATTTGCGTTTTAATTGTACAGCACTTTGTGTCAGCTGTGGTTGCTTTTAAAGTGCTTTATAAATAAAGATGGTATGGTATGGTATGACCGCTCTGTTCGTTGGTGATGACTGATCGCTCTGAAAAGAAACAGACAATATGAAACAAATTGTCGGTGTTTATTGGTAGGAGGCAGTGACTCCAACAGGTGGGGGTGCTGCACAGTGGGCTGGTTAATGAGGTGCAGTAAGCTTGTAGCTCACTGGTGTTAAAAAGCAGCGTTACTGTAATTCAGGAAAAGCTTTCTGTTAGCTCTGCGTTCATATAGAAACACTGTTTCATTTCACCTGTTTTTCAGATTTGCCATCAGGACCTGTGCTTGCTTCTGCACCTCCATCACCATCTAGCTCCTCCTCACCACCCACGTACTCGTCACCATCGCCCCTCCCTCCCCTGTCTTTCTCTGTACCTTCCCCACCGCCGGTCCAGCAGGATGAGGAAGAGCCCGGTCTAAATGATCTTCCTTCTAATCAGCAGCTGCAGCAGTCCTCCTACCAGCAAGCTCCAACTGCAGCCTCCTCCCCACCCCCCTCCACCTCCCCTCCAGCCATCCCATCGTCACCCCTCTACAACCTTCCCTTGAGCCAGTCGATCCCGCCCCCATCCACCACACCTCCCCCATCATCCTCTGATCAGGACCAGGAACCTGAAGCTGGGCAGCCTTACCTCTCTTCCCCTTCATCTTCCTCACCCTCTTCATCATCCTCCCAGCCACCATCACCTCCAACCCCAGAGGAAACCCCAGCATCCCAGCGTCTCACCTCCCTCCACCTGGCAAAGAAACAGGCTGATGCTGCCATTGCTGGGGAAAGCGAAGAGGAGGACAGTGAGAGCGGAGGTGAGGGCATCTTTCGTGAGCGGGACGAGTTTGTGGTTCGAACTGAGGACATTGGGACTCTTAAGGTTAGTCACCCCACAGCTCCCAGGGAGTGTGTGTTCCGAATGAATACCTTAGCAGTTACGTGCACTGTGTCTGTCTGTGTCACTAGATGGCCTTGCAGACAGGCCGGGAGCCTCCGCCTATCTGGAGGGTGCAAAAAGCCTTACTCCAGAAATTCAGCCCAGAGATCAAAGATGGTCAAAGGCAGTTCTGTGCGACCAGTAATGTGAGTTTTTCAGAAAGACGTACTGCATGTTTAAGGATGTAGACGGGTTCAGTCCACAGAAACTTCCTGAGAGTTCACTTTTGGTGGACAGCTGTATGGATTCAAGAGTGATGTCACACCTGGGGCCTATACTACGAAGCAGGATTTTGGCTTATCCAGGTAACTTCAGGGTTTTCTGTACCACAATACAGAGTATTACACAATAGGAGGGTCTAAAGTCTTTGTGGCTCCCTGATGAGCAGACGTAAGAATCACAGATGCTGAGACGCAGCTTTGCTCCTTACAGTTACAACAGAGTTCTGTAAGCGTTCATATGTGATCTAAAACAGGACAGCTACTCTGTACTGGAAGAGCTCATATCAAATTTGTACGTAGACTAAGCCTATGTTTGAATGACGTTTTCATATTTCATCTTTACTCTGAAACCCTTAAACAGCACTGAGTCTGCCGCAGAGAGAATAAAAACTCAAACTGTCAGGAGCATGTTATGTTCAGAGGGTCAGTCTGAGATCAGCTGGAAGGGACACATTCTCACCGAGTCTCTGGTTTGCGGCAGGTTTGGGTGCAGCATCGATTCTCTGCTGTGCAGCTTTCCTAAAACCACTGAATGAAACTGTGAGCTGTGTTGTCACGGGAATGACCGTGTATTCATTTGGTTATTTAGGAAATGTATAACATGT
Source organism: Cichlasoma orientale (assembly GCA_034780415.1). Classification (NCBI taxonomy): domain Eukaryota; kingdom Metazoa; phylum Chordata; class Actinopteri; order Cichliformes; family Cichlidae; genus Cichlasoma; species Cichlasoma orientale. Next base: position 535,145 of record JAVDPK010000761.1, on the reverse strand, counting down.
TGTTATACTTTATTCTAACCTTCTGCCGAGTCTCTTTACCCTCCTGGAAACAGAGCACACACCAAAAACACCTGCTCAGTCGGTCACATCAGTTTCACTTTGGTCTGGTTTATCGGGCTGTGGGAGAGTAACCTTAAACGTTTAAATGGACCCACTTTAGAACTCTGATGTGCAGCTGTTAGAAACAAACAGCAGCACTGAGAGCAGTAACATTATTACCTGGAATTAAAATGATTATTTTTCCGCTCTGTGCACTAAAACACCAGATTAATGAGTTTTGCTTTCTACTGTTATTTTTCATGTTCTTTGTTCTGCTTTAATCACCATTTGATAATGTCTCTGGTGTAGGTGGGATAGGAATCATTTTTTTGTGGAAGGAAAGTCATGTGACCCATGAAGCACCACTTTTCGATTGGGCGGGTGTGGCCAGGGGAAACCCGGGGTTAACTTAGCGAGTTGATACCCAGCTTTGATCAGCAGTGTTAGGGTAACAGAGTCCAGATAACGGAAAGATATCCTGGATATGCCGAACTCGCTTCGTAGTACAGGGCCCTGGTACTGGTACCAGTGAGTACTCTCTCTGATGTTTGACTTTTTTCCACTATAACACATTAAAGTAGTTTTCTAGAGTGAGTCACATTATCCTTTGTAACATTAGAATTTTTATAAACAATACTGTTAATGAAACTGTTTGTGTGTCTTCTCTCAGTATTTGGGTTATTTTGGTGATGCCAAAATGCACTACCAGCGTTTATACGTGAAGTTCTTGGAGAACGTCAACAAAAAGGATTATGTGAGAGTGTGTTCCCGAAAGCCATGGCACAGAGCTGGGCTGACTCTGAGGTAAGGCCATAATTGATTCATTGATTTTGATGACAAATGCTTCTGGTTGTCAGAGGAGGGGCGTAACGAGGAAAAGACTAATTGGAAAGTGAAACAGGAATCAGAATTAGCCTGCATCAAAACCAGTCTGGGAACCCTTGAGGTGCAGTCTCAGCCCAGATATTCAGGCCAATCCTCAGTTGGTCATTATTTATTAATGCATATAAATTACAGAAGCCCATCAAACTCAGAGTTGTCACCCGATGGTGTGTTTTCTGTTGTGCCCTCTACACATAAGTATTCACATAAAAACAACAATTTGTTCAAAAAGCTTCAACAATTAACTTTGCATTCATTGCATGTATCTGTGTTCATGCTTAAGACGAGCGCTAATTAAATCAGCGTCTCTCCTTGTGTGCTTTTAATGATCGACAGGCGCCAGGCCCTACCTAAACAGCTGCTGACCATTCACAATCAGAGCCAACCTCGAATCGAGAGAGATGACCGAGACAAGGACAGACAGAAAGAGAGAGAGTTAAAGGAGCAGAGAGAACGAGAAAAGGAACGAAGAGAGAGAGAAACCAGGAAAAAGGGAGAAAAGGAACACAAAGAAAGAGAAAGGAAAGAGGAGAGGGAACAAAAAGAGAAGGAAAAAGAAGAGAGGTTCAAGAAAGAAAAAGAAAAGGTGGAGAAAGAAAAAGAGGGCAGGGAACAAAATGAGAGGGAGTGTAGAGAAAAGAAAATGGAATGGAAGAAGGAAAGTGAGAGTGAAAGAAGGGAGAAGGAGAAAAAAGAGTGGGACAAAAGAGAAAGGGAACTTAAAGAGGAGAGAAAGAAAAGGCAGCAAAGTGAGGAGGAAAGGGAGCAGAGAGTAGGGGAGAAACAAGAAAGAGAATGGAAAGAAAAGGAAAGACCAGGGAGAGAGCAAAAAGGGAGGGAGTGGAAAGAGAGGGAGAAAACAGAAAAGGAGAAACGGGAGCGAGAGCAGAAAGAGAGAGAACAAAAAGTGAGGGAGAGACAGGAATGGGAAGAGAGGCAGGGAGACCAGAAAGACAGAGAGCAGAGGGAGAGGGAGAAAGGGAGTGAGCAAAAAGAAAAGGAGAGAAGAGAGGAAGAGGAGGAAAAAAAGCAGAGAGCGGAGCAAGTAAGCGGGGATAATACGATGGAGTTTGCACAAGAGAAAAAAAGAGGAGACACGAAGCTAGAGTGCCAGGGACGAGCCAAGAGTTCACAGGACAAGGCCGAGCCTCCACCCAAGAAGAGGAAGAAGTGGCTGAAGGAGGTGCTGTCCTCCTCATCTGATTCTGACTCCTCCCTACCCAGTGATGATGAAGGTCAGCTCTTCTTTGTGTGTATTTGGTGCACACATTTATTTCCAACCTATTAATATCATCTTCAACCTGTGTCTGCTGTGTCCAGGCCCTCTGTGCAGCTTCTTTTGTATTTTAGGGCCCGCGCGGGGTGGCGTTAGCGGTCGAGCCATGAGGGACATGTTCAGGAGCTATGTTGAGATGCTGGTCAGCACAGCACTTGACCCTGATATGATTCAAGCCCTGGAGGACACTGATGGTGAGCACTCAGATCAAAGAATACCATAATGCTGGTTAAAATCCTGATATGAATCAGAGAAATGTGTGCTCTCCAGGAAAAATATGTTTAGATGAGTTAGGCTGAGACAGAGTTGTGCTGTCGAACCCAATTTTGGGACGCTTGTAAAATGTAAAGAAAAACAGAATGCAAACATCATAAACCCATATTTTACTCAGAATAGAACATGGAAAACATCAAATGTTTAAACTGAGCCATTTTACTGTTACGTAACTGATTTTGAATTCAGTGGCAACAACAGTCCATAAACATGTTGGACCTGAGGAGACGAGCTGCACCCCATACCATGCTGCACCCTTTTGATGCACCCCATACCATGCTGCACCCTTTTGATGCACCCCATACCATGCTGCACCCTTTTGATGCACCCCATACCATGCTGCACCCTTTGATGCACCCCATACCATCAGAGATGCAGGCTGTTAAATTGGGCACTGATCACACACTAGGGTTGATTATGGAGTTCCACAGGATTCCATGCTTAGACCAATTCTATTTACACTATACATCTTCCTTTAGGCAGTTCCCTCTCCCAGGTCCACTTCAACCCATATGTGTCAAAAACAGAATAACTCTTTAAGACATCATAGACTCAACCAATGGAGACACATCTTGTATAAGCAAATAACAGCTTTTTAATAGTAAAGATCTCAGCATTACTTAGTAAAGAGGTCTTTTTTTTTTTTTTTTTTTTTTTTAGAAAAAAATGCTTTATCTTGAAGATAGATCCTTCTTATTTTTGTATTATTTGATGGAAGGTATATAAAAGATTGCAAGGGTGATAATCTCCCTCAAGTTCCATGTTTGAAATCCCAAATCTAGAATTCCTGACTGAAAGTTAGGATTATTAATTAGTGGTATGATGTCCATAAAATTCTGAACAGAATCAGTGACAAAGAGCTACACTAGTGGAGTCCAACACCGAACAGAAACAAGTTCAACTTATTGCCAGCAATGCAGACAAACTCTCGCTGCAGTTGTATAGGGACTGACTGGCCTATAACATTGGGCTAGATCCTTCTGCAGCACCTCCCACAGGATACCCTGAGGAACTTGGCCGAATGCCTTCTCCAAGTCCAGACTGGATGGGTAAACTCCCACGCACACTCAAATATCCCTGAAAGGATAAAAGCTGGTCCAACATTCTGTTACCAAAAACCACGTTGTTCCTCCTGAATCTGAGGTTGGCTAACGGACAAACTCTTCTTTCCAGTACCCTGGCATAAACCTTCCTGGGGAGGCTGAGGAGTATTATCCACCCTATAGTTGGAGAGGCATGTCAACTAAGACAGCCCTACAACATCCAGAGCCTTCAGGGTGAATCTTATCCACACCAGTGTCCCTGCCACAAAGGAGTTGTTTAACTACCTCAGTGACCTCCGGTGATGGGCAAGTCATTCCCCTTGTCCCCAGATTCTGCTTCCTCAGTGTCGGTGAGATTAAGGAGGTTCCTCCACCACCTGACTATATTCTCAGTTAAAGTCAGCAGCCCACCACCAGCACTATACACTGTGTGGGTAAAGCACCACTTTTCCTTCCTGAGTTGCCAAATTTGCTTTGAGGCAGTCCAAAAGTCTTTTTCCATGGCCTCATCAAACTCCTCCCACAGCCGAGTTTTTGCTTCAACCACCATCCAAGCTGCCATCCACTTGGCCTGCCAGTACTCATCAGCTGCCTTCAAAGTCCCACAGGCTAACCAAGCCCAATAGGACTCTTTCTTCAGCTTGATGGGTCCCGTCACCTCTGGTGTCCACCATCTGTTTCAGGGATTACAACCATGACAAGGTGTGGAACAAGGACCATTTGTACTCAATGTCCTCAGTCTTCCACAGAATGCTGTCAAACTTTTGCCAGAGGTGGGAGTTGTGGAGTTCTCTGCCAGGCATTCCCAGCACACCCTCACTATACATTTAGGTGTGCCAGGTCTGTGCAGCATCCTTCCCCACCACCCCATTCAGCTCACCACCAGGTGGTGATCGGTTGACAACTCTTTACCAGAGTGTCCAGAACATGTGGCTGTAGATCAGATGATATGATTACAAAATTGACTATCAGACTTGGGGTGTTCTGGTGACACATGACATCCTTATGTTCGAACATGGTGTTGGCTATGGACAAACTGTGATTTGAACAAGTCCAATAACAGAGCACCACTCGGGTTCAGATCAGGCAGGCCGTTCCTCCCAGTCACGCCCCTCCAGGTCTCACTGGTGTTGCCCACGAGCGCATTGAAGTCTCCTAGTAGGATGACAGTCACCAGATGGAGCACCCCAAATATAAAAATAATCCCAGCTCTCCCTGTGGGTGGTCCTTATCCTCCAAGCTTGAGTCCTCTACCAGAGGCCTGGGAGCTTGAGGGTCCTGTGCAGTATCTTAGCTGTTCCCAGTGCTGTACTGGGACAGAGATCTCAGATGTTGATCCTGGAATCTGCTGGAGCCATTCTCCGAGTATGAGGATCACTGCCCCGAGTGATTCAATTAGCACGGGGACCACTGTTGCCTTCACCTGCCATATCCTTTCTAGCTCCACTCTGAGCCCTTGGTATTTATTGAGCTTCTCATGTTCCTTCTTCTTGATGTTGCCATCACTTGGTATTGCAACGTCTATCACTACGGCCTTCTTCCTCTGTTTGTCCACCAACAAGTTTGTCTGTCTGTATCTGGAAGTCCCACATGATCTTAGCTTAGTCATTCTTAACTATCCCTGGGGGGGGGGGGGGGGTATTCCACTTTGACCTTGGGTTTTCCAGGTCTACTCAGGACAGATGTTCCTGTATAGGAATGCAAGATTTGAATATGCAAGATTTGAATGAATATATATATATATATATATATATTTATATATATATATATTATATACACACACACAGCTGGAATGGCGTAGTGGTATAGGTAACGGTCTTTGGTGCAGGTGGGCGGGGTTCGAACCCCGCCCACGG